>VXBJ01002110.1:117369-131260 GCA_013400055.1 Nycticryphes semicollaris | reverse complement strand
TCCCATTGGTTTTAATACCTTTGATAACTTTGAATACCTTTTTGCATAAAATTGTCTGTCCAGGGTCCTCTGACATTATTCATATATTCCCTGGATAATAAGGATTAATATATAACCAGCCCATGGAAAGAGTATAGCAGTTGTTGACTAGGGTCAGATTTTGTAACATGCCCAAAAGGATTTAACTATTTTTGTTGCTAGTGGCCTGCCAGAGAGTTTATGTTGCCTATTTATGGGAGACTACATCCTTCTAATTCTGTGAAAGACACCTCTATATACTGCTGGTGGAGTGTGAAGGATTGATCAGCCTCCTGAAGTGTCTCGCTGCACAGATGCTGTAGATGGAGCCTAAATGACTAATATACACTAGGCACTTTAGTTTTAGATGGCTAAAAGTAGGTAAGGAACCCCAACCTAAGAGTTTTGCTTCTCTTTATTGTCTGCCTTTACCGATAGTGCCGCCCTGGTTCCAGGAGGGACAGGGTTAACTGTCCCCGGGACCTAGCAGGGGCACAGATATTCTATCCCATGTGAGCCATGTCCAGGGGGTAGGTGGGAGGTGGCCGGGAAGGGGAAGGGGACAGGAAGTCGGGGGCGGCAGCGCGCCGTCCGACGCGGTCTGGGGTGAGGTTGGTGTCGTAGTAGTGTTTTTTTTTTTATATATATATGTCGTTATCCGTGTTACTGTTACTGTTTTGTTGTTCTGTTAAAGTGCCTTTGTCCCAACCCAGGAGTTTTGCCTTTTTCTTCCGATTTTGCCCTTCCAGCCGTGAAGGGGCTCGAGAGAGCAGCTGCCACGTGGTTCTTTGTGCCGGCTGAGGCTAAACCACTACAAGCACTCTTGCTTTATCCAAGGAGCATGTAGTAGCACTGTCCTGCCAAAGCACTTGCTTCTGCTTTCCCTGAAGTCAGCGGGAGTTTTTAATTGCTTTTCATAACTGCAGAATCAAGGCTAATGCCCTTTCTTGTTTGGTACAAATATAAGTATTAAATAGCAAAGACAGATGCTGCTATCCCAGCTGCAGAGCCAGTTAAAGGACTCAGCCCATGGGTCTTCCTGTCCTTCTGGCTGCCCGATTCCCTCCTCACCCCGTCTGTGCAGAAGATCACACAGGGTAATTATGCACAATTGTTTATTTCTGCTTCTTAACCTAACAGAATTGATCATTCTTACAAAGTAGTTGCCACCCTGGGGAAGGAAAAGGAGCCACATTTTTCTCCTTATTGGGTACGCCTCATTAGGTCCACGACAGCCTTCCACTGAACTCCCTGCCAGTGTAATTGGTAGTGACAATGGTATCATTTTGCCACATAGCAAGTCAGCATTGGCAGGAACAGCCAGATCAGAGAAACACGCAGGAGGAGGTGAATCAAAAAGATTACAGAGATGTCACGAGATTAGTAATTAAATAAGACTTCCAGAAAGGCGTGTTTTAATTTTATTACGAGCTGTTCAGGACAATCATCTGTTTGAAGCAACAGATGACTGAGCATATAACTATGATGTGCCAGTTAATAGAATTAGCAGCAGACCATGGAAACTTCCAGTATTGGCTGGAAACAGAGCTCCATGGAAGGGAGAAACTCATCCTCCCTTTGTTTTCCTTCTCTATATCTTCCAGAAAGAGTTGCATTTGGGGCTTATTTTTCCACTGCAAATAAACTTCAGTGAATTGTTTACTGGTAACTGTAAGACCTGTTGGATAGAGTTTATTGTGAAACCAAAGAAGTGGGCTATATTTACCTTACAATGACAGATCTACTGTGAAACCTCTGATAAAATTATCAGAGATGGTGTAGCAAGGCTAGAACTGACATTGCTTTGACCTGGTCCGCTGCTGCTGTACTCTGTAACTCATTTGGCCTTACTCGCGCCACTTCTCTATGATCTTGGTGCCATGTAGGCAATTAAAATATCACAACGGACAAGCTGTTCACTTCTTCCCACAAAATTTTCTCAAAAACTTTGTTGTTTGATTAGCAAATTTTTCGTAGCTTAATTATGTTATATAAAGAGTTGTTCAAATAATGTGTGGACCAGCCAAAACATATGATAAATATATAGTTTCTACTAAGCTTTGCAGCATAAACAAACCACATAGCGCAGCATGCTGTCTGCCAAAAGCTGTCATGTGGCTGAAATAGTCTTAAGGGACATATAAAATTAGAGCCTTTGGAAGTATGGCATTTTTTGTGTCGAAGATGATGAGTATGAAACAATTAAGATTGATTAGCCGTATAGATATCTTCATTAATATTTCATAGGAAGTGAATTTTTTTGTTCTATGAAAAACTAATACTGAATCCAGCTCCCTTCTTTTCCAAATGAAATACAAATAAAAAAATATTTCTTTTTCATTGTTGGATTGTATTTTATTTTATTTTAGAAGAATTTTTTTTTTAAATGCTAAACTATGCCTCTTCTTACTGAAAAGGAGATGAAATGCTCTGTTTTGACAGTTCTGCAATATTTTCCTGAAAAAAATGTGTAAAAAAACTCAGACGGAATTGCCTACTCACATTATTTTTTTTTTTAATTTCATTAATCAGGAGTTTCACACAGGAAATGTAAAAAATAATTTCAGTTCCAATCAATATAATGCTTAGTAGTCTGGGATAATTCCATTGTCTTCAGTTACTTGTAATTTTCACTATTGTAAAAGAACTCACTGTCGTGTCTCAATTTTCACTGAAACTGTGTAAATCATTTAACCTTCCTGATACAACATTGATGCATCTTCATTGATAAAGGTCTATTTTCCCCCAGAATCTGTAGTCTCTGTTTTTGTGTCTAGTGTTTGTTCTGCTTTTTAATTTTCATTTTGTCCAACCTCAAATCATTTTCTTGCATGGCACCAGGTTCATTGTTCCCCCTTCTTTGCTCCCAAACATTCGAAAGGCAAGGAGAGCTTTCATTTAAAAAAAAAAAAAATTGAACTGTGAACATAGAAAAGCGTGGCTTCCTCTGCATATTATTTGAGGAAGCAGGTACAGGCCTTGACTTCACTTGGAACTAGTTTCTCTAAACTAAACTTGGGGACCAACAAGTTTGTTATATATGCATTGCTTGATTATTTCCTTATGTTTTCCACTATGCTTCCCTCGCAAGGAAAAGTGGGCACCTTTAAGCCAGAGCCAGCAGCTGTTTGAAAAAGGAACAAGCAAAGGTTATTTCCACAAAGGGTTATTATATAGGTGTAGAAGGCATAAGTAAGCACACCTGCTGCCTCACAAACTTGAGTGCTTAGCAGCCATGGTGGGTAGTGACAGCTGAGTTCAGGACAGCCTCTCAGAAACTAATATATACGCAGAAGCAGAAATAAATCAAAATAATGGTGTACTGGACGAAAAGTACAGGCTCCTGAAACCTGCTTAACAACAGCCTTGCTATACAGCTTTTTTTTTGTTGCTGTTGCTCCCATGCCAAAGCAAGCACCTAGGAAAATCAAGAAGGAAACAGATATTTGTTGTCTTTAGAGATGTGATGGAAATAGTGTTTAAGGACATACTGCCTTAGATTTGCCTGTTCCCCTTATGTACCCTTCCTCTCTGTAAAGCGATTATGAATCCAGTGCTACTCGTACTGACTGCTTTGCCTGCCTGTGTCTTTCCCTGCCTGCACAGAATACTGCATGGTGCTGTTGGTGCCTGCCCTGATTTTATACTGTCTGCCAAAGTGTCATCTCTTTTTTAGGGAGGGTGTTTCTTTTACCTGGTTCTAGAAGCTCTTCTTGTTAACTGCCTTCCCCTAACATGTGAGAAAGGCAGCCTTCTCCTCTAAGCCATATCTCACATGGGATAAACCTATGTCACGCAAACAGCAAGAAGGGATTTGCCTATGCTCTGTCTGTAATCCAGTCTAATTCAGAGCAGATGGCTCTGAGAGGAGTGCATGGGAGGTATCTGCAGTACAAGCCTGTCCCTCCACATGCCAGCACCTGCTCACCATCAGCAGGGGAGTCCTCAGCTGCCCATGCGAACAGAGAGGCAGGAGGTTCCCCTGCTCTGTCCGCTGCTTGCAGGAGTCCAGAGCGTCTTTCTACCTGCCTGCCTCATCTGATTATTTGTAATCTTCTGGAAGAGGTTAGTTAACCTTAAACCTCCTTCTATCCCTTAAAATCCCATGACCTGAGGATGTGGAGGAGGAATGCTATCTGGTTAGTGGCTTAGGGTGCACAGCGGCTGGACCATCAGCGAGGCAAAGAGCTGCAGGTGTAATGTGATGCTCAGCTGAGAGGTGACAGAGAATTGGCAGTTAGAAGTGATGGGTTAACGTGCGGTTTCCTCTTTCAGAATTGGATTGAAGTGCCCTTGGAAAATACCTGCTGATGGGTTTCTTCAGCAGGCCTTGATAAGGACTGACTGCCCTAGTGGGTCTTGTGAAATCCCTAGTTTTGGTGTCCTATAGCCAACTCTCAGTTCTGCCAGATGCTGTAAAAGACAAAATCAACAGGCTGCATCTAAAGTGGGCTTTATTCTGAATGGAGAAAGGCTGTGGTTTCCTTCTGACCCAGTCTGGTACACAGGATGGATGGCCTCAAGTTTTCAAATATCGTGAGCAAGACTGACTCTAACCCAATAACAAGATGTTATGGTGCTAAATTCATAACTTTGACATTTGAATTACCCTCTGATTTTCAAATTTAGTCAAGAGGTTTTTTGCCTCAGTCAGGAGGGGTAAAAACTTTTTTTTTTTTAATGGAAGCTGACAATCTGTCAGAATAATGTAAGTGTAGAACCTTTATGAAAAACACCAAATATAGCAGTGTCGTGATAAAAATCACTGACACTGGATCAATGTTTTGCCCTGAAGTGTACAGAGTGACAGCCCTTAGAAACTTCATGACAGCAAGAGTAAATGCAGATCCTATCATTGTTTACCTAAATGAAATATATAATCCTTTTACTGAAATGTTTTCAGCTAGAAATCAGGCCTAATAATTTAGTGGATTCAGTCCAGCTACTTATTCTGTCCTCATCAATCCAGTATCTGAACAGCTCGTAAAATTAAAATATACTAAGAATTTCAAGGTCACTGCCTGTTGGCGGTAATTAAAGTAGTTTCTCTACTAGTGTTCAACAACTAGGGAGACAGGACAATTTTTTTTTTGGTCTTCTATTCCTACAGCATTGAGGACATGAAAAATGAGACCAGGAAGCAGATACACATGAACAGTGAGAAGTCTAAAGTGTTAAATAAGTACTTTGTGCATCATCTCCTTCATTTAGAGATTTAAAATGAAATCAGACTCAATAATCTAGATGTTTTTGTAAATCTTAGTCTTTATTTTTCTTCACAATTAGGTGACTTAAATACCTTTGCAAAGGCCATCTCTCTCCTAACAAGAAGGTGATCATAATGCAGAGTTGAAAAAACATGAATAAGGTTTCATTAGAGACAGTGGAATTCTTGATTCATGTACCAGGTCCAGCTTTTCAGATAGGTCTAAATATCATGGATTTAGTACTACAGAACTGCAAATATGACACAATAATATATTCAGTAACCCAAAGGATGGAGGACAGTTTTCAGGATAATCAGTGTCTTGTGAAACTCCCTACAAAGGAATCTTCATATTTCTACATAAAGGGCTTCTGCTGCTCTAAATGTATATCCTCTGTCACTAGCATGGTACAGTGCTGGGCATGGGTTATCACACTATGCTTGTTCACTTTCTTCAGGTAACCACCCTCATGATATTAAGGACCGAAGCAGGAAAACTAACTGCATCTTCTGACTGATCTACCAGGTGTGTCCCCCCACCTATTGGTTACCCAGAGAGCACTGTGTCCAACTACTGACTCAGCAATGACAAAGGGAGATTGTGCCTAAGGGGTTAACAAGAAAACATATTCAGTTTCCCAGAGACTCAGCAAATCCACCTTTCTCTACTCTAGGAGTCAATCCTCACCACTCCCCAGTGAGATAATTTTCATTGATTGTGTTGGGCAAACCTGCTTTGTTTCCCTTGACTCAGAGATGGAAGTCAGGACTACAATACGTAAATCCCTCCTGCTTCAGAGACATACACTTAAAAAATATATTGGCCATAGATGTGTATAAGTATATAAAAATTTAAGAGATTAGATTTCCCACAGAGCGGATGGAATGAAGAGCAGAATACTATGTTTAAAGGTGTATCTGAGAAAAGGATAAACTCAGTATTAAATATTCAAATTCTGACACGGTAAGTGGAGCGCATCATAGGCTGCCTAGAGAGACGGTGAAGTCTCTGTCTCTGAGGTCATTCAAAACCCTCCTGGACATGTTCCTGCACAACCTACTGTAGGTGGACCTGCTCTGGTAGGGGGGTTGGACTAGATGATCTCCAGAGGTCCCTTCCAACCCGATATCATTCTGTGATTCTGGAATGCATTTATTGCTATTGAATTTAATCTCACTGTTCTGGCCCACAGTGTGGAAAGGAGGAAAGTAATGGGAAAATCATGTAAACCAAGCCTGACACACAAGTAGACTCTTACTCATACCTCTGTACAATACTCTCTAAAGGAAAAAAGAAAATTACCTTGGTAGGTGCTTCGTGGCTGCATAGCAGTAGAGGTATTATGGAGCAGATGTCCTAAAAGGCACCCCTCAAGTCACTCCATTTTAGATGAACAGCAGAATTCCCCATTCCGTCCCATCAGTATCTTGTATATGCAGTGGAGGGATGTGCAGCAAGGAGCCTGACAGAAGCATTGCCAACTGCAGTTGTGTGATGACGTGTTATCAAGGATGCATGAGATGTGAAGGTGAGAAGGTGAGGCAAAATGCCACTGCTATACCCATGACTCAATAAACTTGCTTCTCCTGCCCCAGCTTCCTGTATTCTTGTTTTCCTGTCTCATACTGACCCTACTCATGCTGATCTTGCAACAAAACTAGGATACTGATCCCTGAAGCTTTTTAGGTACCCAGTCACCGCTTAAATGAAGAGTATTGAAGAAACATTTTCAAAGAAGTTCCCCTCTTTTTGCCTGCATTCCCCCAGTCCTCCATATCGAGAAATTTCTACCTGTTCTCACACCAGGCTTTTCTGCCAAGCCCGGCACTGACAGGCCATTGGCATGCTGATATCATGTTGGCAGGACCCCCAAGAATCCAGGGGAACTCTGTAAAAAATGCAGATTATCTCCCAGAAATCTGAGTGATCTTCTGGGGCTGGGGGAAGGACCTAATGAAACTTGTGGGGTTTGAATTGACTCAAAAGGCTCCCATTTGAGATATATTTTTCTAATTGTTGGAGGCTGTCTGCAGTGATTTTTAAACACTGAGACTAGATGTTTGATGCAGTTTGAGATGTTGAAATGTTGTGAATAGGAGACTGGTTCAATATACATCTAGCTTTTGTTTACCCAGTGGAGCAAATGAGTTGTTCTAGGTCAGTAATTTTATTCGTAGGCACCCTAGGCCGGATTCTTCAGTTGGGGTAAATGGGCAGAAGTGTCCTTGAGATTGTACCCATATATACAAACTGAGAAGCGTCCCTGATGCGTCTAACATTTGGTCACTATGTTTTAAGAGAACTCTGCATTTGAGGGAGATGACAGCCAGAAAAAAAGTGAAAGTGAAGTAAAACTTGAATACAGGCTAATTTGGATGTTTTTATAAAGTCTTGCAGACTTCTCTCCACAAACCATTAAGTCCTAATTGCCACACTAATGTTATTTTATGTTGTAAGTGCAGCTCCCGACTCCTGATATTATGGTACCCAGCGGAATTAAAGCAGGCATTTAGCTTTACCACCTTCTCTGCTGTAACCTTTTCAATCCGTGATTATCATTCAGTCAATGCACGCTTGTTCATTATTGCTTAAAGGTGTCGTCCCTTCCACCAGGACGACACACTTCTGTGTAAATTAGACCATAACTAACCTGGTTCGGTGCTGAAGCAAGCACCTTTCTTCTGACAAGCCATGAATTAAGGGCTTCTTTCCTCCCAGTGGAAGGTGCCTCTCTCCTTCATTCCTAATAAGGGCAATGCTGAGGTGGATTTAAAAGGTTCTTTTCTGTTAAAGGGGTTTGGTCTGTGATAATCTCCCATAATCCAGAGACTAGGTGCAAACTGAATATTTGGCTTGGATTGCAAATCTACTCTCAGCCTTTTAGCAATAATTATTTATTTCAAACTCTTTTAAATACCATACCTTCATTTTCCCTTCCATAAGGGACATTAAGGAAATGCCTTTCCAATTAGGATTCCAATTTGATTAATTATTATTAGTTAATCCCATTTCAGGTAATTGCATTCCTTCTTCAGGAATTTTACAATGTTTTTAGAAATTATACAGTGTTGCAAACTGCATGCTATAACTCTATGTTAGCCTCAGCTGATTTTCTTGCTCTGACTGTATATGCAGTAGATGCTGTGCAGTTCAGGAAACATCATAATTTCCATTTTAACTCACCATTAAAACCCTTAGACTTCCATTTTCCAAATAAATCATCTAATGAATTTGATTTGTTTTTTTCTTGTTGTGTTTCCATTCATAAATTGCTTCTGACCTACCCTAATGTTAGCAAATCTTAGTCTCATTTGGACATAATTTTTGGAGAAAGACATTTTATTCTAGGATTTGTGATTATATTGCTAATTTCAGCTGTTACATTCCCTATGTAGCCATTTGTGGTAGACCAAATGTTATTACTTCTAGTCCCTTGCCAGATGAGAATAACTTTTTCTATGGCCAAGTAATGAAGAAGACATGATGAACAACAAATAATGAATGGAGAATACTTGTACTCATGAGGGAATATTGTATGCTAATACAGGCAGTGGTAAAAAGATCATTCCCCATGCAGTCATATGAATAAAAAATAACTGGCATAAATATTTATCAGTTGAGGATAACATGGGATAGACAATGCACACTGGAACCAAACACATCTTGAGGCTGGCTGGGTATTCACCACCAAAGGTGACAAAGAGAGCAGTGGTAAAGATTTCCTCATCAACGGCTTTGTACCAGGTGAAAAATAACGCGGAAGAAAACATCCAAAAGAGACTCTTGCTACTACAGGAAAAACATTTTCCCCAGCTGTTTTGTGAAGGGCTTCTAAACAAATCATGTTGGGTGTGCTGAGGATGACAGAAAAGGAGACAAAAATTTAGACCTGTAGAACTGCTATAATTTATACAGTTCTCTAGCACTGGCTAGATTATAGTAGGGGTTATGAGGCAGGTTAAGACCAGAAGAATGCAGGTCCACCTCTGTTCAGCACATTTGTGGTTTAAGTTCTGTGCAGAAAGCATATGTGAATATTTCTATCAAGAGTTGTTTCAAATTTAGCTCTAATTGTCCCCTCCCAATTTGTGCTTGTGGTATAAATCCAAGGTACATCCATTCTTGAAAGACTGGAGTTGTGCACTGGTGGAATTTGGAGGCTGTTTGATCTCATGTACAGGTTTTCATTCTGAACAGCAATATGGCCCATCTATACCCACCACAAGTAGTACGGATGAGGGGAACATGCCACACGGCACTCGTTTATAGGGATAAAATTATATAGGTATATAATATATATAGTAATTAGCTCTATAAACTGAGCAGATTCTCAAAAATATCCAGGAGAGGATGAGACTACTGAAGGGTATGAGATCCTCTCCTCACTAAAATGAGATCCGGGTCACCTGTCTTAGAGATTAATTCTGAAGCTCTTCACCAGGTGCAATCCATATTAATGCCAGATGCAATTTAAACATAGAAGCATTAACAGTAAATCTAACGTACCTGACATAGTAATACCTTTTAGCTGTTTGAAAACTGGGTCACCAGATTGATATTCCCAAGGGCTATACTTTGTCTCTTGCTGTAACAATAACAGACTGATGGGTCTGTTTAGTCAGTGTATTTATGGTAATTTTGTTTCTTTGCTTTGTAGTTGTTCTAAAGAAATCAGCCTGAAATGGCCATCCCAGAACTACTAATCGGGAATGGAAAGGCAGCAAGATCCCCAGTATTGAACTGTGTTCTTGCTACCTATTGAGAAAACATTGAAGGATGACAGATACCTCCCAGGAAATTTGGGTCCTCAGTTTGCGAGTGATGAAGGAACTCAGTTCATCTGATTGTCTTGTTATACTGAATAATTCAAACAACAGTAATTGTAATCATCAGTCACTGTAGTCAACAGCATAGATGCAGCAGGGTAACTGGGAATAGCATAGCCAGAAAACACATAAGCCATATTTAGCTTACTCATTCTCCTGTGGTGTGCAGCTACTTTGTAACATCAGCTGGGCTGAGGTTTATGTTAAATAAATATAGCCTGTTGCTTGAAATAAAATGATATATCAGTGAAGACAGGGAATGGACGAGGTATGAAACTTGGTGGTGGGGGTTAGGTGCTGGGTTCCAGAAGGCCAGGCCAGAGATGTGTGATCCTTCCTTCGCAGATAAACTCAAGCTGGTCTAGGTGGCAGAAGCAGGGAGCCTCCTTCTGGACTAAATTCCAGGGAGATCTGGAACATAAATTCTTCAAGAAGGGACAAGTTCCTCAACCTCATTCAAGACCATGCTTGGTGGTCTTTGTGGAGGAAGTCCAACCCTGGTGGATCTGACCCTCAGACTCTGGGTGGCCAAGGCCGGCAGCAGCACAGTGATTTGGACGCCCAGCAGTTAGCAGATAACTGTAGCCAAGAAGTTGCAGCCAAAACTGTATTGCTCTCATCTGTATTCATGACTTCTAACCGATGCAAACCATTAGCCAACACTCAGCTTATTATAGGCAGTTACATTTCAATCATTTGAATCTGTGTAGTCATTTTGGGTATGTTTGTGAGGCTACCCAACCATATAGCAAGCTGAGGCTCTCTGGCAGCTGTTAAAAGCATTTGCACTAATGTCTCCAGGACTGTTTGCATTTTCATGCACCTACTGAGCTTTGCACTGGCCTCGCAACCCAACTTTAAAGGTCTACAATCCCACTGGGTTTTCTTCAATAGAAAGCCATCACCTTGTGGTTTGCATTTAACAGGAAGACAATAAGATATCATTTTCTATTGACCTTAAATCTAGGGACATGTTTCTTAGGATCAAATTGATGTTATACCAACAGTTTCCTGTCTCATCTTCAAATATTACTACACAACCTGGTATTGTCCAATGGTACACATCTCTTGGAAGATATGATCTTTTTTCTATACAAATTTTGTATTATATGCATATCCTGAGTGGTGTTTGAATGGAAAATACCTGGTCTTTTGTTTTTAAAAACTATATGAGAAAGGCACTTTGTCAGGTGATAGTAGTTTTGGGATTTTTGCTTTATGGCACAGAGTTTCATATTTGATAAAGTTGCTACTTGTTTTAGTGCTGTTGCTGTGCTGTGCTGTTGCGTTTAGTGACGGTGAGACAGAGAAGAGGTGCACTCTGGCCTTCTTGCAAATGAGGAATGTTCTCATCATCTCTGTAAATACTCACCTGTCCATTTCCAAGCTCCTCAGGCAACGCAGTCTCAAATGACAAGGACTGTCTTTTTTTTTTAGAGTCAGGCTTGACAGGCTCAGAGTCAGAAATTCCAAAACAGAGTGAGTCATTCAGAGCTCATTCTTGTGCCAGCTTTAGTTTTAAGTTGTGTTTTAATTTTTGGGGTGTGAATTTTGGAAGAAATTTTTTGCTTCCTTATGAAGAACTGGATATGGACTCTCAGCCCACCAGGCTTTGGGACAGACCTCTCTGAAGTTTTTGTGGAGGTACTTTCTCTGATGTAATTAGTGTTGAATGCTGTAACAGGATACTAGGATAAGAACAATTTATTGGCCTGGGCAGGTCTAACATGTTCTTACATTGCCACCCCTCCTGTCTGTGCTGTGACCTGTGCAGTGATACCTTCTCCTCTGGGGATCCTGCTTCACCAGGCCCAGCCTTTGTGTGTGACACCAGTTCTACCAGTGACCAACATATAACTTCTCTGCTGCAGTAACTCTTGGATTACACCAGCCCAATGAGTGCCATTTTTCTGCCTATGGTACATCAGATTTTTAAGCTTAACTATTTGAAATTTTATGTCTCTGAGTCATGTTCAAAGGAAGGAAGATTACCACATCCCCTCTCTGGATTTATGTATGAGCCTCATTACCACAGGGTAAAAAGTAGACATTCTGCTGTGTGCAGCCCTGCCTATGCTTCCTCAACTCCTGCATTTCATAATGATGTACCAGCAACACTGGCAAAGAAGGCCAACTTCCCTGAAACAATAGTGTCTCTTTCTCTTCTGCAGACACCCATCCTGTGTTTTGACTCATAAATGGTACAGGTGATAATTGACTGCTCGGTATAAAATGTTCCTGCATTGTTCATTGCAGGGAAGAGCATAGGAGTATTGATACTTTAAAAATAAACTGTTCGCACAGAAGGAACTTGAGAAATGTCAGAAAAGGCATCCATTCAATTTCTCATTCCATGAAAATTATTATGGGCAAACACAGCTGAGCAGATTTAACAATAAGTTGATGTGCACCTCTGTAACTGTACAGGCAACTAATGAAGGATTGTCCTTTCCTAATTCCAGACTGAGATTTACAGAATTTAAAGTCAGAATTTACTCTCTCCTAGTGCAGGCCATTGATTTTTCAATGTTTCTGTTTCCCACCAGTTTCTGTAGCCTTGTGTCCAGGCTTCTCATGTGTCTCATTATAATGTGATGCTGTCCCTTCCCAAAAGGCAAACCAGGTAACAAACTAAAGCACAATATTGCCAGTACACTCAAGAGCACAAACAGGGGCAGTGAATGCAGAACAGTATCTCCATAGAGCTGCTTGCTTCCCTGCAAAACGTGAGTCCTCATTGACAAGCGATTTATCTGCAGCATGTGATGGGAGAATCACATGAATAAATACCCTAACGTAGGAGTTGAGCCTTTCCTGTGGAACTCTTTCACCTCCAGTTAAGTTCATTTGAAGCACTGAACTCTTCCAACTGGGATGAGATACAGATTATCAGTTAATCTACTTCCTAGAAAGAGGAGGCTTCTGTTCTCTCTCTCTCTCATTAGTATTTAATGAAAAATGTTAATGTTCCTTTATTACCTAACTAGGAAATCTGTACATCACAAACCATACAATTAAAGAGCACAAAAGTACATGTGTACATGTGTTCACATGAACATATACGCATGAATACAAATGCATGTGCTTGCTGATATATTTATATCTAGATATATATTTATATCTCTGGCATTTGCCATCTGTTGGGAGTGTAATACCGGGAATAAGCATCTGGCACTGTTTCGTATAGTAGGGCCTTTTGACAGCTGATGCTAGGGAATGTTGTTCCTTTGGGAATTAAGAAGTAATTAATTAGGACAAGGAAAACATATTGCAAAACATAAAATTTCTATAATGAAAGCAAGAGTTTCAAGATACTCTTTGATGTAGTTTTCATCTGGCCTACAGCCAAAAATCAAAACTAATTTAATGACTTTGGAGGGATCCCCTCATCATGTGTAGGGGAATTTAAAGTTGAAATATGTAAGATGTTAATAACGTCACTTGTTAGTTCCACATCCAGATTATTATCATTCATCCAGAATCGTCCAAGTATCGAATTACAAACACGGAACACAGAGGGGAGAGAGTCACTGGGGAAGAGTTCCAGAGAAAGTTCCAGATAACGAGGTGGATAGATGATGGTAAAGCAGTGGATGTGTTCTATCTTGACTTCAGTAAAGCATTTGACAGCGTCTCCCACAGCACCTTCGCAGCTAAACTGAGGAAGTGTGGCCTGGACGATCAGGTAGTGAGGTGGATTGTGAACTGGCTGAAGGATAGAAGTCAGAGAGTTGTGGCCAATAGGATACAGTCTAGTTGGAGGCCTGTATCTAGTTGAGTCCCTCAGGGATTGGTACTGGGACCTGTACTGTTTAATATATTCATCAACGACTTGGATGA
>VXBJ01002110.1:49968-117311 GCA_013400055.1 Nycticryphes semicollaris | reverse complement strand
CAGAGCCACAAAGATGATTAAGGAGTGGAGCATCTCCCATATGAGGAAAGGCTGAAGAAGCTGGGTCCGTTTAGCTTGGAGAAGAAGAGACTGAGGGGTGACCTCATTAATGTGTATAAATATGCAAAGGGTGAGTGTCAGGACGACGGAGCCAGGCTCTTCTCAGTGACAGCCAATGATAGGACAAGGGACAATGGGTACAAGCTGGAACATAGGAGCTTCCACTTAAATATGAGAAAAAACTTCTTCACAGTGAGGGTGATGGAACACTGGAACCGGCTGCCCAGAGAGGTTGTGGAGTCTCCTTCTCAGGAGATATTCAAAACCCTCCTGGATGTATTCCTGTGTGACCTGATCTAGTTGTTCCTGCTCTAGCAGGGGGATTGGACTAGGTGATCTTTCAAGATCCCTTCCAATCCCTGATATTCTCTGATTCTGCGATTCTGTGAAATAGACTTCAAGAGATAGATGGGGGTGCTGCATGTACCATATGGTGTGCTGTGGGTTACCCACGGGTTAATGGGTACAAAGCATTGCAAACAGATGTGACATTCAAGCTATTCAAGGACTAAAATGTTTTCTTGGCTATCGGGTAGAGTTATTCGTTGGCCTCTGGGTTAGAAATTGCTGAAATCTTTGCTGCATTTATTGCATTCACTGGGAGACTTCCAAGGGCTCTTTTTGGTTATCTGTCTTTGCTACCCTTTCCTGGGTGAAGAGTGATAATAAAACAGAGTCTTTTGGAATATTATTTTCTTCTGTTCCAGAGTGAATCAGTCGCATGGTATGGGATATAAACTGGTTTAGCAAAGGAAGAGCTACCACTTTTTTGTCTTAGATCATGCAGGGTAGAGGTATCTTTCATTGCTTTGTTGTTAAGCATTGCTTTAAGAGATAATTAATCCAAATTGTAACCAAATACTGTGTGTAGTTTGGAGACATACAAAAAGGTTGTCTTCCTCTAAGGATAAGGGAAAACTAAATCAGTTACTGTACTCTAGAGCTGGCAAACTCAGAAATGACATTTGAAACCAGAAATATATTCCAATTCATGAAATCTGTAAGGAGAATATAAGCTGTGAGCAAATGATATTGTCTGCTTTGCTATGTATTGTACATATGCAGACATACACACACATATACAATTTTATTTTCATTTCATACAACCATTTGGTTCCTAGCAGACATCAAATGAAATCCACATCATCACTAATTTCAGGAATTTCCTTCTCATCAGCTTGTTTAATAGTCTTCAGGATGATATTTTGGGATTTGGGTTGGGTTTTTTTTAGCAGGACTGTGTGCAGAATTTCACAGTGGAATCATATCTTGTTCTTTCAAGTAAATGGTATATAGTTTTAGAAAAAAAAAAGCTTGTTCCACTATTACATAAAAAAAAGTAAAAAAAAAAAAAATTAACCTACAGGGTTTACATATACATATGGAGTTGTCTTTATTATTTCCACAGGCTTCATTTTAAATTCTGCGGCACCTTTAATTTCCCAGGCTTCTCTTTCAGAAGGCTCTTATTGATCTCTGTTGTCCTTCTTACTATCTGTTCTATCTGACACTTGCATCTAAAGCACAGTGTGTACAGCTGCACATCACACTATCACAAGTTAATTTATGAGGCAGCACACTTGAGGCCTGTATAAATTTCTCAGTGTAGGGTTATGAGAGCAGGGGACTTGGCCATTGGAGCTAGCTCAGCTCCTCAATGATGTGTGAAAGTATTTATTAAACCCAGGTAAGTGGATATCTATATATCATTTCACCAGCCACTGATGCACAGTTGCTGTCAGAAAAGGAACAAGGAAGAATTCCTACCACACAGCAGTGCTACAGAAAAGTAACCAGAGATGCTGAGCGAGGAGTATGCATGACAACGGAGGCAAGGTAGAAATTTGTCGGATTGTGTGTGGAGGACCCTGGAGTCACACTTGTGCATTAGCAATTAGGGCACAGGTTCAGGATGTAACCCAAAAGACAGAGCTGTGTTCAGCAGTTCACAAAGTTATAAAGGGGAAGCCATGGGATAATTTTAGAGGTCCCTTTGGCTAGCTGTGTAAGCAGGGCAGTGGCTGGTGGCATGTGGAGAACGATCACAACCCAGCAGCATCCATGCACTGGCAGCACTGCTTCAGGCTGGCTCCATCCCTCTCTCAGGTCTGGCCACTTGCTGACTCACTGTGGGGTTTCCTGCCTCACCTGGAGTCCCTGAGTCCTCTTCCTCCCGAATGCTGTGGGCACCAAAAGTAATTGCTGGGCACTTATTTCATTTGCTCAGTGTTTACAAATTTGCTGATGTGGGCTGAGCTTCATTTATTAAAGCTAAATGAATTAAATCATGATTAGCAGTAATAAATGCAGCTGTTAGATTCTGGACTTCATTACTTGGGTTCTTTGGCAGCAATCCATTATTTTAAAACAGCATCTGTTGGCTAACTTCCTCTGATCTTGCATGAGAAAGTGAAAGAGATGTTTTCCTTTTAAATAAAGAAAATTGTATGGGATATTGCTTTTGAAAATTCACAGCTGCATATGCTACTAATATTGATGATGAACTCAAAGGTGAAATTAAAAACAACCCAGATGTCATGTTCAAAGCAAAACAGTAACATAATAAAAAAATTCCAACCACACCACAGCGTAACAAGGAAAAGAAAATAATTACACGAATGTCTTCAAGAGTCTTCAGTAAAACATAAATATAAATGTCGTTTATGGTTAATAAGAATGTGCCATCTGGAGAGTTGAATGATGTCAATTCTGGCACTAGAGGTGTCATTCCTCTTGGAAAGCATGAGGAAACCAGAGACTTTGAAAGAAGTTGCAAACAAAGTTTGACTATATCTCTTTTGAATATATTAATGTTGGCTGTGAACAATAATCAGCGCAAAAACTTACAAAGTCGGGTCCTAAGCCTAAAAGGGATTCCTCTTATTTCTGCAGATTTTGGATCAGGGTTACATTAGTCACACAGAGTTGTGTAAATGTAACCACTGAAAAATAAGTTAAATAATCTTTTTATAAGATTTTTTCTGATAAATTCCAAAAAGGTCTGTATCTCTTGATTCCCATTTTATAACTAAAATCATGAAGTGAAAGGTAGTTTGAGAGAAAGCAAACATCTAAATTCTCAAGATGATTTAAAAAACAATCACTGCTCCTTACTTAGGTTTCAAAACAGACCACAGGACAGCAAATAAATGAAAAGCACGTACTTTTCTTTTCCCCAAGAATGTTTTTTACTGTACATTTTGTAGCAAAAAAAAGAAAATAAAGGAAAAAATATTCTGATCACAGGGATGTCATTTTCTAAAACTCCAAGTAGGAAACGTGACAAATACAAGATCAAATACACAGTCATGTCACAATATATTTCTGCACCTTTAAAAAAAATATACATAGAGTTTTTTTCATGTGTTTTTTCTCTGTGCCTTGCACCCTTTCTCCATGTCTTTTACAAATTCATAGTAACAATGTGCAATTTCAGAATGGCTACCAGCAGCTGATCATTGGGAGCCAAGAAATAAATAAACAAATGAAAGGACAGTTGCAGTAGCCACCAGAATGCTGGAAATCACAGTAAAATTGTCAAGGACAACGAAGTCAGCTGCGTGGGCCATATACATTTCCACAACCACAGCAATGCTCCCCCAAAATGAATTTGAGAATCAGTTTACAAGCCCTAAAGAGCTCTTGTTTTTAGTTAGCCAGTACCGTAGTGAGGGTGAGAGACAGGGGGGTAAAAGTACACTGAGGACTGCGGAAGGACTGTCTGTAATGCAGGGGACGGATGGGGCCCCCTACTCTGCAATACTCAAATTTAACTCGGGTTCTGTGGCTAATTTGGAATATACCCAATCCCCTGAAATACACAAAAACTTATATTTCCTGTGATGGTACTGATACAGTCAGGCTGTGTCATGGCGACTGTACAAAGAGCTTTTGTCACAATAGGGTGAAAGTTTGTGTTTTCTTTGTCAGATAAATGGAGTGGCCAGAAGCCACTGATATTCATAATGTGGAAAGTTCATGGGAGCTACTTTCGTTTTCCATTACTTTATCCTTTGGGAGGAAATCTTGATTACTATTTTTCCCACCTTTGATGACAACATCCCTACAGATATCAATAGGTGCTGCAATCTGCCTTGACCATTTACAAGCAGAGACTATGAAAAAGATGGAAAAAGAGGATGATTTTTAAAAAAAAATATCAGCCCCTGGATTTAATTTTTCCTAGAACATAAAGGGGTTGTATTGGAGGTGGTTTATACAGTACATCAGAAATTTTAACCATTTTACATATTCTCTGTATCATCTGGGGGATTTGATGTAACTGAAAACCAAACAAAAAAAATGCTGGGAAACATATTCTCTGCTGTGGGGAAAAAACAACTCAAAAGCAGTAACAAGGCAAAACAGAACAGAAATCATCAAATCCCAACTAAAAGCCCACTCAACAACATGTAGTTTCCCAGATGTCACAGTTAACACCATGAGATTATGCTGAACAATTTGCTCTGATCTGTCCCTATGGATGCCCTGCCTGCACTTTTGAGAAAGTAATTTGCAATGACAACCAGATTTATCCTAGCACCAGTCATATATCCACAGAAGTGTATTTCTGTGGTTAAAAGAAAAGAAAGAGGTGCCTTTAAAAAAAAAAAAAGAAAGAAAGAAGCCCTGTAAAATTAAATTTGTGCTCTTAACCCCCTTTTCATCCTCCTTGTTTAATCCTGTGTGATGGTTCACCAATAGTCTGAGTAACATTTGGAAAACAATGCTAAATACAACTAGTAAATTCATTGAATCATTCACTCATGGTTTAGTTGGGGCCAGACAAGAATGGTGCCATACCTGCCTATTCACATTTCATTACCTTCTTTCTCTTTTAGTATCCCTGTTACTTATTTATCTATCTTTTTGGCCAGTACAACTGAAAATGTTTCCACCCCTCTCTTTCCAAATGCATGGCCTTGCAGCAAACCATGCTTTATAACGCATGAGGGGAGAAGAGAAGGTGGAGAGACACTGATATTTACACTGTGCTTTCCATTACCCACTCTGAGCTCCCAAAAGTCCCTTTCGCCCCTGTTAGGTCATTGTCATCATACTGCAAAAGCATGCCATTCACTGAGAGGCTCCTCTTTGTCCAAATGTTTGTTATCTTTTTTGGGTACGTGCAACACTGAGATGTGGCAAAGTCCCCCATGTCAAAAGAATGGCTACGTTTAGTTTTGCCCTCCAGAGGCAACATGAGGAGGCTGCGAAATTTGGACTCTGGCTGGCCCAGCAGTGGCTCTTTGTCCGAGTGGCGGGCCACTGTGGAAGTTCTGGAGTCTGTCATCTCCTCCTTTTTCTGACATTTCAGTTCCAGGGAGGCAAAAGCTCCCATTAGCCGGTCAATATTGTGTTTTGACCTGGAAGGAGGCCTCCACTTACTGGACAATGTGCCCTGTTCGCTTTGGAGGCTATAGTCATCACAGTCACGGCTATTTGCAGAGCTGGAGGAAGAAGAGATGCTGCTGCGCGCAGACTGACAGTTAAACTCCATAAGTTCATTTCTGACAACCACTTTGGGATTGACTTGGGGCAAGACTCCGTTCTGAACTGGTTGTGCTCCATTTGTCTGTGAGTAGACATTGCTGACGTTAGACATCTTTCCCTGGGAATTGTTGCAGACCTTATAGCGAACCATGAGTATTACAATAAACACCAATAGGGTTGCCACAATGATGCCTCCAATGATCAGAATCATGGTCCCACCCAGGAATTGGCTGTGCATTGACTGGCACTGAGGGTAGTCCTCTTTGGTGAAGAACTGGGCGCAACCCACAATGTTGGTGGCAGTAAGGGTCGTGGCCGTGTCATCCCACATTGCCAGGACACAGAGGTCATAGCCTGTTCCAGAAACAAGGTTGTTTACGACAAAGGCTTTGTTTGTAGCTGGAATCATCCTTTAAAAAAAAAAAAAAAAAAAAGAAGAGAGAAAAATATTGGTTACTCTTCACACTAAAGGGAAAGAGAGAACAGATGTAAGAACAATGTAGTGTTTACTATGCTGGCTATTAGTAGAGAGGAGTCAGAGCCATAAAGTTCAAAGAAACATTCAAACTTGCCAGCTCCTGTGGGTCCCATATCCCGGTATTCAGTAATGTACAAATTTTGCGGGCCATCTTCCAAATGTGCAATAAAAGGAATCAGGAAAGGCAGACCAAAGTAGTCTGGTTTTTGGTTGTTTTTTTTTCTTCTCACTTGCATCTGTCCTAATCTTAAATACATTAAAATCTGAACAAATAGCTCAGAATAAAACTACATGCCTACAATGAGCAGTTCCTTCTGAGTGTGCAAATCACCCTTGCACTTGCTGAGTCGTGAAGCTGGCAGCTGCCACATCGCTTCATGGGTGCCTGAAAATTTACTGTGTAACACCAGCAGGTTGTTTACCTTGTGAAGAGAAGGGACTACATTTAGTGTTCGCATTCCCTGAGAATGCAAGGCAGGCAGCCACTTCTCACTCCACTCCCTTATCTGCTTTCCCCATCCTCCACCTCCCCACTGTGGAAAATATCTCCTACAAATGCAGTGATTATCTTCTTTGCCAGAAATTTCTCCCTGCAACCACCTTCCTCTGTGTGAAAAAGAAATACTTGCATTGGCAGGATGAACTGTGGATGTGTGAGGAGAGGTAGGAAGATGCAGGGATGGAAATTAGGAAGTTTCTTTAAAATAAAAAATTCTACTCAAATACAAATATATTTTCAAAAACCAAATAGATAGGCCCAAGCTGTGTTACAAGTTTGGTCATTCATGGGTATTATTCTTTGCTGCCACAAAACCTAAGCTGTCATTTGAACTCATACAGTATTGGAGCATCCGTAGCATTCAAAATTAGCAAACGGGAATGAACATGGTCTATCCCCACTTCAAACTGGTGAAAACTGCAGCACATTAGTGGAGTACAGCGAAGAATCCTAGATTTGGTGCCTGGTGGGTAGCCAAGAATAAAACCAAAGAGACAGATGATGCATGTTTCTCTTTACCTCCCCATAACAGGCCTGAGTGACAGAAAAAAAGCTGAAATTAAAAACCAGCCCATTCTGACTAAGACCTGCAGATCTTTAGCACCAGCAAAAAGGGAGCCCTACAAGCACCTACGCCACCACAGAGCAAGCTGGTGTGGCTGTCATTAGGATGGCAAGGCCTGGCCAGAGGGAAAAAGCATACTCCTTATGGGAATGCCAGTCTTTCTTGGCCTCAAATCACAGCTAGCATCAATTGCAGCTTTGCAGAGGCCCTTCTGTGCAGTGAAGGATAGGGAACAGCCTGCACAGAGAAGCAGCAACATCAAGGCACTGCAAAGATGAGCTTTGGATCATCTTTGCATTGATGTATTCACACAACTGACACAACCCTTCAGTCTGGCCATGGGTGGGGATGTGGCATCTTTTTAAAAAGCAAACAAACACACAAAATACTCTGTAAGGAATAGAAATATTGGTGAGAGACACCTGGAATATAAATATCACCCGTCAGGTTTACTCAGTGTTAAATTTGAGATTCTTGGTATATTTATCGCCCTAATGGAGATGTTCTGCACAGACATAGATGAGTTACTCTGAATGAGCCAAGAGGTCATAAAGCAGCCCTCCTGCAAAACTCCAGATACAGTTGCTAAGATGGTTTCTAATAGTTAAAATAATTGGTCTCAATGTATTTCTAATTGTTCTCCTCTCTGTAGAGAGGACTCTGAGAACAACACATCACTGGGGAAGTAGCTGCACTCTGTTAAACTGTTTGAAGGATTTCATATACACACACCAAGGATGATATATGGAATAACAGAATACTACTGGTCTTCAAATGTATGATCTTCAAACTCTTGAACAGTTTTGCCAATTGCTTCATATCTCCTTCTGTATCACCTGGTACTATACTCCACTTTCCACCATTACTCCCACCTACATGCTTAAAAAATTCTGCAGCATATAAGTCCTTCAGAAATTATTTCACTGTGAAGCCTCATTACAAACAAGTAGCACTGCTAGGAGAAAGAATAGTCATCCCTATAAACTAGGTCTTGGGCTTGGGTCATAACTCTCAAAGAGCAGAGCGGTAGCACCATCTGTTACAGTAGTTCCTTTTGCTTTGCACTGATGAAACACAGAGAGACCTCTATATTCTCTCCGAGCAAACAGCAAACAACTGGCTTTTTGCAGTATATAGCTTTGCATATATCTTACGCATACAGAAACAGTCATTCAACCTAACACAGTATGCCAATTTATATATGGTGAGCACTGATAACTTCAATCATTTACAAATTGTTTTCTTCAAATATGATTACACATGTGCTTCCAAGGAAATGTAACCACCTGGAATATTTCAAGGACTGGCAGGTGGTCACCGTGGCACAGAATGTAAAGCCAGTCCATTTTTAAATGTACAGCAATGAAGCCACAACCAACGCTAAAGCTTGGCCGGCTTAACTGTACTGAAACTTCCCATAAAAGCTCATCTTAGACTTTAAAAGAAACTGAGTCATTTCTAAACGCAAACAGTCCTGGAAGCTACAGCTGTGATAATATTGGGACTAATAATAGCTTTATAAAAGATCACAGTTGCAATCCCAATTATGGAAAAAAAGCAATCAACTCTCCATATATATCTAAAATGAAGAATTTTGGATGATTCCATAAATAAACTTCAAATGTTCTTGTAAAATATTCAAATTAATGTTATTGTAAAAGAACAGCTGAGCATAGGAATAAGCACCAAGTTCAAAAGTATTAAGAGTTAAGTAATTAATCTCAGACTCAGTTTTCTAGGTTGCAGGGAAGATGATCTTGTTTTCATGAAGCTGACAAATTATAAGATTATTTTGGCATTCCTCCATGCTTTAGCCCACCCTTCCCAAACATACTGCCAGTCAGCTATGATGGATGACATCTCTTAACGTTCCCCACACCTAAAATCGATACAGACACAATTTCACTCTGGGATATTGATGACTCTTTGATTGTCCCCAACATGAGTAGCTGCAAGATGCCACTTCAATCTTTGCTTTGCTGCCTAACACGGGGAGTGTCTTCACAGTTGCTGTATACGCCTAGTACCATTAATCATGGACCACTGTGCACTGCCATTGGGACTCGATAGCTAGAAACTACCACAAAAGAAAAAGGCTATTGAAACTGTCTAGGCAGAGATCCTGCAAGACCTTGTTCAGTCATCTCATTAACTAACACAGAAAGTTGATTACAGGTAGCGAGAATCTATAGCTTGTATCACTGGAGATCAAAATCAGCTTTTGAAAGTTGTTAGCTTTTGAAACTCAGGAGATCCTAGTGCTCACTTGTTACACCTCAGATAGCAAACATACTTAATTGCAGCAGTATCTTGAGGCAAGAGCCTGATATTGTCCAGCTGCTCTTCAGGGCAATGTGATCTTGCAGAGATGCTTCTTATCACAGAAGAGGAATATAGACCTAAATTTGATACCTTTTTTTTTAAAAAAAAAAAAAAAAAAAAAGAGTAAGAGTTGACTAACTGCAAGAGTAGATCAACCAGCAAAACAACTGCTTATTTTTAAACTAATGATAGGTTATGATAGGTTTTAATGTGTATAATTTAAGGAGCCCAGGAACAATCAGGACTGGAAAAGCAAACAAATACTCAAGTATATTAACAGTGTAATTGTAAATGTAGTCCTAGATAGGATAACAAGAGATTTGAAAATCTTCTTATGGAAATTTCACTGTCCAGACACATAAGACAGTAATTTTTGTCTTTCTCATCTGGTTTATTTTCCTTGGGGTAGGAGAAGCAGGAAAATCTCTACATTAGTGACAGGATTTTGTCTCCTGATTCTTAAACTAGTTTCTGAATCCTATCTGAAGATCAAAATACCCAAATGAAAACTATTCATATAAGAACATGGTTCCAACCTCTGAAAATCTTGCCTCTAAGGAATGAAACGATCATAGGGTTCTTAAAACTGACCTTCTTAATTTACAGAAAAGGCCTTTTCTCTCTCACCCTTTGGCACTTATCGGAATAGGAGGAGACCAATGGCGAGGACTGGGGCATGGCTTAAACATCTGAACTAAAACAGCAATAAGCAGATACTCCCATGAGAGTTTGTGTGATGAAGAGTGATGAAGCTGAGATGAAAGTTTTCTGGGCATTTGCAAAAATACATGAAGATTTACATCTCATTTTGTAAAACCACCAAAATGAGACCATGAAGCTCTTTAAAAAAAAAAAAAGGAAGGATCCTTCTTTGAAGTCAACCTTATTTTTTACCACCACTACTAAAAAGTCCTTGTTATGTCCTTGTAGACACAATATACGGAAAGCAAGCAATTTTGTAATTACTCACTTCAGCGTGTACTGATATTAAGAAAATTAGAAAATAAATTACTTAGAAATGCAGGAGAAAAAGGTTTGCTGCAGACTTCACTCATAATCCCAGATGCAAGCGACCACTGAAGCTTGCAGGGAGTGAACTGTGCTGAGAATTTAGGAGACCTGAGTTTTATTCTCTACCTTATCAGTTACACTGATATCAGGCTCTACTTTATCAGTAACTCTCAGTTCCTGAGAAATCATTTTGCTGTACTGTAAGTCTCCTTATTTATAAAATGGGGATAATGCCAGCAATTTCCTTTCAAAAGAGGCCTGTAGTGTATGGAAGGAAATTAGTAGATATTATGATTACACTGTAATATACAAATGGGTTCTTTTCTTCTTCATAGCACTGGGGATTAGCAGGAGTGAACTGCTGGTTAATACTGTGGTTATGCAAAACAGACAAATTAGAGAAAAGGCAGATTAGGCTAATTGGCTGGGCAATTCGGTTCTTTTCTCCATTGCAAGAGAGGTATGATACCATCTACTTTTAGCCTCAAACTGCTTTAATCACAGAACTTGCAGGGAGCTGTCAGGGCAATTCCTTTGGGAAAGCACTTGCAACACCCAGGACTCAGTTTTATACTGACCTGCTAGACTATGTTGCTTTTCTGGTCCATTTTTTACATTATCCAGGGCTATATACTATATATTGCAGTATGATTTCTTCTTTTGAAGTGAATGCTAGGAGTTTGAAATGGAAAGTCATGCTAATTCATGAAATGTTTGTATCTGAGAAAAAATACTAAAAAAGACCAGTTGCTTAGATGTGGATTTTCTATGTCTAAACAGATCAACCCAAACTCTTCCTGTAAGATTCTGTATCTACATGACATGTCCCTGCAGAAAAAAACCTCACAATAAATGGTCCATGCCCTCTTGTAAGTTCTCTTTTCTTCCAGAGTGACTTCAGAAAGCTGTATATCAAAAATAGTCCTTGAAATATTAACCCTGATCCACGATGGAAAAAGCATGCAAGGAACTGCACCAAGACATCAGCCATTTAAACTCCCTCATTAATTTACCAGCACAGCTCTAGCCTATACACTAATTTTGAAGCAACTGCTAAACCGTAGTGCTAAACATTGCCACTATGCACTATAGTTTGTAATAAAGAGAGGAAAAGGAAGAGGAAGAAGGGTGCCAGAGTGAAATAGCTAGTGTCCTGTAAAGTTATTCCAGTTATTTAGCACATGAACTTTCCTGGTTAGTAATGCCTTAAGTGCAAAAGTATCAATCTGACTGTACATTCCTAGTCTTACACTTTCTCTTACACAGAGGTGTATCCCTGGTTACTCTCAGAACTAGAAATCGATCCAGAAAACGTAAACACTGGAATCTGACCATTTTTCATTTTTCAGTGGAAATCTCAAGGCAAAACTGTTCATTTATTTCACCAATATTTATCCTCTATTTTAAAATCTTTGGGTTTTTTCATTTTGTTTCAAAGGACACAGAGGTGTAAAAAAAAAAAAAAGAAAGAAAATATGTGGATTCCTACTTTTCAGGTGGAATGTCTGCCTTCATTCCCAGTGGGATTAAAGTAGTATGGTAGAGAAAGTGGAGAGGGAAAGTATCAATAGTGACATACTGGAGAAAGACTGGCTAAAGAGCATGTAAAGAGAGTAGGTAATCAGAGGATGGAGTTCAAAGTCTGAAGAAACACCACCTCAAGTGTCCTTAAAATTTGGTGGATTTAGCTCAATAGCACACAGATCTTGCTTCTTACCAGGCAGAGGCAGTAATAAGGTGCTATTTCATTAAGGACAAATAAGGAAAGAAGAAGGAAGAGAAGGCTGGAGTGAGAGAGAATGCAAGAAGAGAAGAGGATAATGAACATTGGTGGCTCTGGCAGTGTCAGAGCAGCAGAAGATGATAGAAAGACAAAGAGGTTCAAAGCAGCCACTATCAGGGCACTATCAGGCTACCATCAAAATGATGGAAGAAGTCCAGGTGGCCACTGAATGGGGACCAAGATCACAAAAACAGTTCAATAGATGGTTGGGTGCAACCAAACATAGATTAAGTTCTTTCAGCAAAAACAAGACAATTAGAAAGATAGTAAATCAAGGCAGTGGAAAGAGATCAGATGGTGAACAGATATTAAGAAGGCTGGAGAAAAGGACAAAAAAAAGATCAGAGGAAGACTAGAAGGATCTAAATTGCAGTGAAAATGCCACACATGATGTATTGCCTGGGAGCAAGAGCAAGTAATTGACAAATTTGGACTGCGCAGTTGACATTCTCCTCTGGTGTCAACTTTTGTAATTTCCTTGAAAGTTTCACGGAGTATATTGTTGTCATTTTTTTGCTGTGTTTTTATCCCAGAAAGCCCCAGTTTCTGCAGTCATAGAATGAAAGTAGAATCTAAAATGTCATTAAAAGTAAGCTAAAAATGGAGATTAATTTCTGTCCCTTCAATTTTCAATAGAAGCTCTTGAATATGTATCTTCAGATCATCCTAAAGCCTCAAGAATCAAAATACAAAGTACCAAGTATATTACTATATGGGATATCACAGCCTTTTAGCGCCTGATTCAAGATTTTTTAAGCTAAGAATCTGAGAAAGATAGAGACCTATTGTGACTTGCATCTAGAAAAAATGGCAGTTGTATTTCTGGTGTCCAGGGGAAAAAAAAAGTTGTTAGTATTAGCAACAGGGTGTAATTCCTCTGTCAGTCATGTCAACATAAGGAAATGTCAGATAATACCAGGAGGTAGCCGGACTTGTTCAGTAAACACTAAATCAACCCAGCATGAATGATTTCCTGCATTTTTTATTTTATTAGTTTTTGGGGGTTTTATGACATACAATCATAATTTTGCCTTCAGATGGAACATTTATTATTAAACACAAATCCCTTCCTGCTATTCTGAACCTTGTTTCCTTATCATTCATGCATCCAGCTGCCCTTCAGAGAATCTGTCTTGTCAAATGCATCACATAGTACGTATCATTTCATTATTATTTCCTAATTTCTTATGGTCTTTTATGCTCATTTGGAAAAGTGGGATGGGTGGTGGGGAAAACAGAACCAAAAGCAATTGATGTGTCTGTCAAGAAGATGTGAACCAGGGAGATACTGATAATGAATATATCCCCTCTGCTACAGGGGAAAGGAAGAAAAAACCCAAACAAATATTAAACTACTAGCTCAGAGAATATAAATGCCTGGTGATATCTGAAAGGCTGCTGAACAGTGTACCCTGGAGATACATTGAAGTCCTTCAGCAGGTAACAAAGTAAGCATAGGCTTCTAGGGGATATGACTGCACAAGGCTGAGAAAGGGGAACCCCAGAAGACAGCACAAGATATTCTGCTCCACTCTATCAGCCATTTCCCTTAGAGGAATTGCTTCTCTATGTATTATTCCAAATCAGATTCTTGCAAAAAATGAGGAGCCACAGGGAGACAGAACTGGTAAGGCACTTCTGAATGAATGAAGACCTCCAGAACATCTCATCATGCCTTGAATCAATGAAGGTGCTCAGTTCAGCAATCCAAGGGCTTGTTTTGGTTAATCTTCATATAACAACACAAAATTAGACTTCCAAGCTCCCTGATCTAGGCTATAATTTCTTTCACGTGGGTATGACAGCAGCATACATTTAGTGCCCTGACCATTCATTTTTATCTTTAAAAGGAATGCAGACATACCCTAGGACCATTTGACAGCACAAAAGATAAATCTAGTCACACCCAAGCTATTCAGCTACACACAGAATGCCTGTCATCTCAAAATATCCAGAATACTAACTGCCTCGAAAAAAAAATCCTCACACTAATTCAAATCCAACTAAAACATATTTAAACTCATTAGCAGAGTAATTGAAAGCCCACACAATATTTCTGTTAGTAAATGTGAAGCTGAGTGTTTATGGAAACAATGCATAACCATACTAATAATTTCACTCTGTATCATGTTAATGTAGAGTTAGAAAGCTATCATAATTCACAGCAATGTTTCAAAAAGCCAGGCAGCAAATCTGAGACTAATCAAAAAATATCTAGTCAGTAAATTATTCCACTGATAGTCACAACAACACATTACAGCTACCCCTTTTCTGAAAATGGGAAGAGACTAAAGTTATTCATGAAAGGTGTGTTGTCATCAAGCAGAGTGTGGGGCCTGACCTGAGACACTTTTTTTTTACTAGGTTTTTATAGATAAATGGTCCATCCACTTGGCCAAAGTGTCATGCTTATTCTCACTGACTCAAGTAATTTTGAAATTTTTATGCAGACTTGGACAGTTACACTAGAAAAGGTCCTTCTACCAAACATACCAACAGAGGTTTGCAGAAAGGAAGCAACCTTAGAAATAATTTGTAAGTAAAAGGGATTCTGCTGTTTTTCTGGCAGAACACAGCTGTGAAGTTCAGCTATAAGCTATCCTCTCTTGAGAGTTACAAGTGGGGCTTTCCACTTATTTCTAGGCAGTGAAATCTGTGCAAATTATAATGATAGAATCAAGAGAGCTGATTGGCATCCTGTAGTGGTTGACAGCTGCCCATCTCCTTTTTCTGTGAGAGCCCATGTGAACCGATGTGAAAAGGAGGATCTTTGGTGACTTACAAACAATATCATTCATGCTTACTACATGGAGCATTATGCTAGGTTGCAACTCACGTGTCCTGCTGAAACTCTGTGTCCTATCACACAGGCTAATTTTATCTCTGGAAGGTTGTGCAGGAATGACAAAACCTCCAGGCGCTGCTGGAAGTTATGGTTGTGCGTGTTCTGTAATTGACTGGTCAAAACAAACTCCAGCATGCTGCTTCAGGCTTTTCTGTCACAAAATCTTTGCACACTGGTACGAAAAGTGTGGTGTCAGCTAATAGCTGACAGGACTGTTCTAACGACCCCAAACAAAAGAAAGAATCCTACTGGATGAATCAGAAGTATCACTGCCCATATAAACTGTATACACTGATATATCTATTTTCGTAAAAAGAAGTGTTTCAATATCAGTTGAAGACACAATTTATGCGCTATTAAAAAGTTTAATCACTTACCATGTAAGTTTTCCCCACCGCAATGAATTAACTTGTTGTGAATAACCTCAAGAGATCAGGAATAGTTATCTACCAGAATTTTGAGTGTATCTCTCATTGTGAAGTAGAAAAAAAGGATTTAATTCTCAGTAGAGAGGAAGGGAGAACTGCATTTATCAGTTCTCAAAAAATGAGCTAAAGAAATACCAACTCACCAAAGACAGAGCCAGAGTATACCTATGTCCAGGGAAGAACATAGCCATGATTTAGAAACATGAAAAGGTTTTATTTTGAGAGAGTTTTACCATCACAGGCGTGTTGAAATGCAAACAGGAAAACTGTAACATTGAGGACCCAACTCTATAGCTTCTCAGCAAACATGGGATATATATTTTACTATCTAAAATGGATACGGTAGAATTCCTTACTTCTTGTAAATTAAGAAAACTTATTGAAAAACAATATAAGAAAGTCTGAAAAACAAACTTCTAGTATCAACCATCAAGCTTTTGGTTTCTGGGTTAGAAGAGGGAGAAACTCTTTCGCAATAAAAAGCTCTGTGAAGCATGCATTATAATGCACGAGGTAAAGAGAACCAAGTTCAGGGTGATTTTTGCAATAACACTAGGGGAAAAATAGTTTTTTTCAATTGCAGAATAAGAACATGGGTGGGGTGCAAAAATCGCTAATGGTCAAAAGCATTGTCTCCTAGGGAGGGGTGGCTGGAAGGGAAGTAGAAGAAAAAAAATACCATAGATACGTAATAACGGCATTTCCTAAAGCAGTGGTTTGACATTTTACCACTTTCTGGGTATTGCATATAAAGCAAAGAAAAAGAAAGGCTAGAACTGGATAGGCTAGAAAGACACGAAGGCGTTGAATTTTGGAATGCTCTACAAAAGGCCAGGAGAGTTACATCCTCTTAGTTTGTGATACCAAAATTAGATAAAAGCATTTCTCAGCAACCAGAGACAGCCTGTTTCTTTCAAGGCTGAGCCTGGACCAAAACCATACTGTGTGAAGAATGACAAATACATTACTGAAAAGGAAAGTAAAATCCATGCAGTAAGACAACAAGTTTTAATTTATAATGACCCCAGGAGGAAGAAAAGGAGAAATCAATGATAGATTCCAATGGTAGCATGATACTATCACCCAGAAATATGTTTCTCTGCTAAAGAATCTTAAGTACTGTCACAGATTTCTGGTACATGACTAAAGTGTACTAAAAAGTACTCTACTAGTTCCTTGCATGTTACAAATGAGACCCAGAAAACTGAAGGAAGTTGAGTCACCTGTCAAGGTAATGGCATATCCCAAACACTGAATATAAGCAGTTTAGAATTCCAGACTGTGCATTGCAATAGTGAATCCATTGCAAAGAAGAAAGCATAAGAATTACTTACTGGATTTTCTTCTTCCAGGTACTTGCCATATACTTTGCAACTACATATTTGGCACTCCTCATGTTACTTCTCATTCACAGAAAGTACACAGAAGGTTTGGAAGTACTAGAAATTCAATTAAAACCTAATTTTAAGTAAGGTAACTTATTAAATGAGTTTATAAATCTAAGGCAGCTAAAATTTGTTGTCTTCCTTTTATTTCAGAGAACCACACCTGATTTTTTTTAGGTTTGATGGTGTAGCATTAAGAAGAGATTAGAATGTCTTCTCATGTTTCAACTTCTCCCACTGATTAAAGTGGGAGATTAAACCTAGCTTCTGAGATTTAGCCACTTATAGCTTAAGTTAGCACAGTTTTGATTAATGTGGCTTTAGGATTAAATATACTCAGGCAATGAGCAAGTTCATAAACTTTTACATGAAAATCAGCTACAACAAATGCTATGTATACCATTGGTCTGTTGATATAGCTACATCCAGATCTACTAGATTTATTATTTCTTTGCCAGGATTAATATGTGAAGGTCATCATACCTGAAGGTTTTTACAGTCATGGATATTTCACTATCCAACAGTGGAACAAAAACTTCTACAAGTTATAGGCATACATACAAGGTCATTACAGATAATGAAAAATAAATTGTGAATAATTTAATTGAAAAATTCTATACATACTGTGGAATCATACATGTAAAAGCACCTATACTGTTGAAAGTGAAATGAACTAATGGATTTTTCTTTATCTTTCCTTGAAAAACTTTCAAAACAGTGAGTAATGAAGAGACATGCAGATTGCTCTGTTCTACACAAGTTTCTACAAGTTTCAAGTGTAAAGCCTGCAAAACTCTTCTTCACTCTGTAAAATCTCTGAGCTCTCCTGCTGTAACTTCAGATGGCATAAATAAGTAGGATGTGCAAAAATGACCCTGCAAGCTAAAAAAGGAGAGCATGGAATAAAATGCAAATCAGATACACAATGATGCTAAACCTACAATTTTTGCCTCTTCGGAGAACAGAGAATCATTTGTCACTTCTATTATCAGACAAGGCAATGTTATCCTCATCCTGTCAAAATGAGCAGTAGTAGAAATGTGCTAAATGTTTGTTAATATTTAGGAGCAAAAAAGATGAGCTGAACATTGATTCATAATATCAAGCAGCATCAAAACCTCAGTGTGACCCCTCTGAAAAGACTAAGGAGTAAAAAGCCAGACTCAATCACTCCTAGAAAGAAGGGTAAAATAAATACGCTAAAAAACATTACATAAAAGATTCCAGGCTTCTTGCAGAGTGCAGCCAGCACTGCATTGTAGAGTATGTTGGTTCTATGACTCTGTTTTCCCATAGAGCATTATCAATAAATGCATTCTACTCAACACTTCTAACGGCCAATATAATCCTTCAGAGGAAACTTAAGCATGTCTCTCCTTAACCTCTATATGGACTGGGATTGTTCCTTACATCTGCAGTTAGCAGTTAGGAAAAAGCAAAGTGTCAGTAAAGCATTTTCCCTTCTTTACTCAATAAATGATCACCCCAGAAGTACTGGATTGCGGCTCAGAGTGTATGAGCAAGAGAATAAAGTTGATAAGAACTTTATTCCCTTACAAAGTCCTGCAAAGCTATTGTCCACTAACAGAACTCATGATTTCTACTTCTCTGCTGTGAGCTGGGCTGGGAGGAGTCCTAAACTCGCCTCTGCACCACTTAATACACAGCTGCCAGGCTCTGAGCTCCCTTCTCTAAATGATGATTGGGTTCCCTTTGTAGGTCACAGCAAGACAATGCTGTCCATGTGATGTGTGGAATTTCGGTAGGTGCTACTATCATGCTGTGGCAGAACTTCAACAAGGCACAGTGTCTATCTTTTTGCTTGAGGAAAAATGTGAGCATGAGACTCGAGCATTTGAGCATTTTGGCTGAGATGACCTTTCCTGACTTACTTGCTGGGGAAGTCAGCCAGTTTGGAGAGAAGGAATTTTATATATATATATATGTATATATAAGGTTATTTTCCTTCCTTCCTTATTTCTCTGCCTTGCCCCACTTACAGAAAGAGGGAGAATCACTAGCAGAAGATATGAAGCTGCAAACCTGCTGATCTGCTGAACAGCAACTCTGACTAAACAAGAGGTAAGGATGTGGCCTGTACCCAAGTGTCTGTAAGAGGAATGCACGCTTTTCCCCTAAAAGTTGTGGCGAAAGAGAAAAAATGGGAATGGTCTAACAAGAGCTGTCTTTTGTCCTTAAAGTCTGCTTGGGAGATGCTCTTGTTTCCACAGCCCCTGGTGACATCTCAAGAACACGTCAATTTCATTCCTATGCCTTTCCCAGCAGGTCATAAAGGTAAGAAAAACGCAGCGTCCAAGAACCTCAGGGGATTTTTATTCAGTTTGAGATTCAGGATTTCTTTCAGAACAGACATTTAGGGTGTAGTCCTTTCCTGGTCATGTGCATGCTGTCTTTGCACTATCCCACCATGTTTAGTGCAAATCTTTTTTCTATATCTGACTTGGGAAATATTAGCCTTACTGTGACAGTGACACAAATTATTATTTGGTGATTTAAAAGTGAGATGAAGTAGAGTTAGCTATGGCACTGCAGAAAACTTCTATGAGTTGCTGCCTTTTACATAACTTGGATAAGTCACTATATACCATGTCTCGTAGGCAGATTAGAATAGACTTGTCTCAGCCAACAGAAACTACAGACAGAGACAAATGATTCCCCACATTACATGTGTTTCTCTCTTCTACATTTGCCTGACTATAAGCCACAAGTCAAAGATAGTCTTTGCCTAAATTCATGTAGCCATGCACCTAATGAAGGTATAGCTACTCACAGTGATTAAAAGTTAATGAAATATTGAAGAGTGCTTAATTGGCTTTACCACCTCAGCAATAAAAAATAATTTATTCTGCCATGACTAAACTTTATAACTATGATTTGGAAAATTAATTGCTTTTTAATTACCATGCTGGCAACTTTTTGTAGTCCCAGAGGAAAGGTAAATGGACGGAAAGGTTTTTGTAACCACCAGGGTAATTTCTCACTCCATAGTGTAAACACACGGTGGCCTGCTACAGATTTCACCTGGGTCTTGTTTGCTCATGTACATTCTGTGTTTGTCTGCAGATAATGCACTCTTTTTTCTCTGAAGCATCCCAGAACATTCATAGACATATTTCTGAATCCACTACTCTGTGGATTTTAATTTTTTTTTACTTTGCTCTGGAAAGAATCACTCCACCCTCCCTCCAGCACGAAAACAAATGTGATTGCTGCTCCTGAACATATGGTACAGCCTAAAAAAAGGGTTATCTTGTAGGAGTGTATCTGTATGGATCACTTACCACACATTCCCCAACACAGGATTTAGGAGATAGCTTTTTTTTTTTTTTTTTTTGTTCTCAAACTGCTCATGTTCAGCATTTTTCTGTCTACTGCTTTCCTATATGCTTATGATTCCTCGAGAGAGAAAATTCCACTCCCATGACAACTGGCCTTTTACGTATTGCTCAGCAAACATGGATCTGCTCTACTGTCAGAGACTAGTTACATAAGATAAAAAAAAAAAAAAAAGCAAAAGTTATCCTCCTTTCTGGCTTAATCACCCTAGAGTTATGCAGATTTATTCCCCATAAGGATGAAACTCAGACTCTGGAGTATTCAGTGACATTATGCCCCAAGTTTTTGTCTCTCAAGAGAGCCACATGTAATCGTGTGAAAAGACAATTTTCAAAGTTACAAATTTCTATACTGCTCTCAATTTGAGAAAGATGTTAGCATGATATTTTATACCAAAACAATTTTCTCAGATTACAATGTTTGTCTCCCTCAAGAACCTATAAACCACTTCAGAGAGACTTATGTAATGAAAGCAAAGGGTCATTGTTTCACAGGAATTCAATGCAGTTTTAAGCAAATACTTGGAGGACTTCAGAATGCTTCAACTGATATCCAAAAGTATCTAACTAGAATAGTCTCTGAAGAAAGAGCAGATTTAGCCTGGACATTAGGAATAGGTTCTTTACTATGAGGGTGGTTGAACACTGGAACACCCAGGGAGGTGATTGAGGACCCTTCCCTGGAGATATTCAAGGTGAGGCTCGACAAGGCCCTGGGCAACCTGGTCTAGTTGGGGGTGTCCCTGCTGACTGCAGGGAGGTTGGACTAGACAACCCTAGAGTTCCCTTCTGGCCTGGACCATTCTATGATTCTATGAAAACCCTTTCTAAAATTCAAGAGACAGTTATCATGAGTTGAAGGAACACCTGGCCCTGTTATTGGCTAAAAGACAATCTTATGCAAGTGCAGTTGGCAACTCTGATATTTCTGTGCATTGGTTAAAACAGATTTAAGGTTTGGTAGAGCAATGGCTGCCACAATTGCCCCACAAATATTTATGAAGACATGGCAAAAGCAGACCTACCTGACTGAAACACAAACCCCTTACTTAAGCAGAAATTGCAAATTTGATGATGGCTGGTCTCAGTAGTGCACACTTTTAAGGATGGCAGGAAGAAAAGTTTACCATGGATGCAGGACGACTCAGATAAAGGTGAATTGGAAGTATGTGGGGGAGTATGGCCATAAAAGACAATACAGAAAAAATGCAAATGCATCAGCTGATTTAATCTTGGTTTAAATCAGAGTTGAGTCATGGGGATGTGCACAGTGGTCCTAGGGAGCCTTTTGGTACTGATACTGTTCAACCAGCCACTAGCACACTCTATCTTAATTCTTCCTTCAGTCAGTACCAGCAGAAGTGCTTCACAGTTGTGCTTGCGCTCACTAAAGCTAGCCAAACCTGTGCCACCGGACTGAGTTTGTGATTATTTCTTAAGAGAAACCTGATACTGCAGTCTCTCAACTGCAGCCCTGCTGGCATTGCAGTACTTGAGACCTTGACACAGGCATATCAATAACTGCACCAGAAGCAGCAAAGAGGAAGACACTGATTAATGACTCCCATGACCACTAACAATCCCAGGCAATACACCCAAAAAGACAAATCTCTTCCACAATGACTAACAGCACAGAAGGCAGGCTGAACTGCAAAAATATGTGTTTGTAGTGCTCAAAACATCATTTGATGCAATTGGCCAAGGGACTGGCTAGCAAAGAGCATTTCTACAGTCAGATAGGAAAGAAGTACATATTTTCATGTTTTTCCCTCTCAGTTGCAGCCCAGTGCAAAGTATCATAATACACTTTTCTCAGTTTACTCACAAGTACAAATGTTTCTTACAAGCTGGATCTTGCTGAGACAAAATCCATTTAAAAAAGATTCCAGAAGAATAGGACAGGAGACACTTAATAGATGGTAGCTGAAGAGATTACCCAGGGAATAAATAATGATAGAGAGAGACTTTGATCCTGTCATATGCTTTCTGCCCCTGTGGATATCACTTAAAGTTTGGTAGGATCTTTCCTACCAGAGTTCTAGACCAGAACTCTCTGAAATTATGAATATTTGCTGTTTCCATCAGCCTTACTTTCATAATAATAAGGGGAGGGCTGATACTTAGAGGCAAGTGCTGGCTGAAAGCTTTATAACATTCTACCATGTCAGCTAAAAAAGCCTTTCTTAGTTCTCAAGGCAGATGAAGCCATGTAATATCTATTTTTGATACAGCCTAAGATCCATTCAGCGTACGATTGCTGTGACATGACTGTCAGCTAAAGTTAGGAGTATTCACGCTCACAAAAGTTAAGGTAATTGAAATCTGAATGCATGGAACTGTAGCATTAGTGTACACAGAGATGTTCAGTTTTATTGAACCTGCTAACTTTACCAGAAGACTGTGATTGACAATTTGACTGCTTTTAGATTCTTGCCTTTGTAGGTGGCTGGTTCCCAAATGTTAAGAGGAGTACATATTACATATACTTATGATCATCTAGTCTGACATTCTAGACAGCAGAGGCCAGCATAGGATGAGGAGTTCACCCAGGAATTCTTCCACTCAGTCCCAGCACAGTGGTTTACTGGACATACAATCATAAGGATATCTCAGGGGATTAGGAGCTGGTGACTCCACTTCCTCCTATAAGTTCATACCACAAGGTTAAAATGTCACAGCTTGTTTCCAATTTGAATATATAGGTTTGCACTTCAGCCTGAGAAATATGAAGAGTGGTTTACATATCTGCATATATATAAACCCAAACCAATAAGCAAACAACAGACTTTGAGGCAAGATGGAGACAAAGTCAGCCTATTTAAAGCTGTTCTGTTGTGAATAATTAAAGTTGTTGTGAATTATTAAAGTTGTGAATTTTGTTTTGGGAAGAGTTAGAAGATGCCATGAACTTCTATGCTGGCAGGAGTACAGGGGTTGAGGAAATCTGGAATATAAAGAATAATGTAATGGGTGATTGATGGTCTTTTATTGGCCAAGATGACTGACTTAATAGTTAGTGGCTCCTCATAAAATGAGAGATAGGCTTGAGAAAGCCCAGGTGGCCACAGATCATCTTCCCAAAGCCACGATAAAGATGGAAAAAAGTATCCAGAGTTTATTTATACAAAAAGACTTGGACAACTGGTTGAAATTGAAGGGGATACAAAGACACCACAGAATAAGGAAGACTATAACAATGTCATATGTAAAAGGAAAAAGAAGGTAGTCCCAGGTATTTAAAGCCAGTTCTGGAGTGTCCAGAGATAAGTCATCTGTTTTGTATCCAGCCACTTCTACTTGAAACATGCCTGTGGCTGCGAGGTACTCCTGGGTGTTATTATCCCTATTAAAAGAAACCTAGAAAAAAACACTTTAGACAGCGTTTAGAAGCTTTTTTTTTTTTTTTAAGACAACAATGAGAAGCCTTTTCTGAAGGCCACAGGACCAAAAAGAACACAGAAGAACATAAACCCAGTGTCTTTTTGGCTTTGCATGTTAGTTACAGTTTCTACAGTACTATTCAGTTCTAAGATGCCTCTCCTACCACTTTGATCATCTGAAAGTCTTGGGGGGAAGCCAGTACCATTCAGCCCAAGGCTTTTGTGCAGTAGATCTTTAATGCTTTCATGACAAGTCATTTTCAAAACTTTTGTTGTGTAGATGAAATAAAGATGACCTTTATCCTTTACTTTTCTCCGTTCTAGGTCAACAGCAGTTCTGCGATCTACTGACAATGGCATAAGATGCCCATGGAGGATATCCCATTGCTGCCAATGATTAATAGCTGCATCTCCCTCTCCTCAGGGACATAACTCGCTCAAAGCATCAGCATTTGAGAATGATGGAACATCCCCGGGACAGATAAATGCATAAATCCTCCCAACCCAACAAAGAATTGACAGCTCTCTAGGAGTTTCTTCACAAGTCAGGCTATAGTTTGCAGATTAATATGTGCATGTAACATAAGAGGGGGAAAACCAGATCACCAGTATGAGAAATCAGAGAAGTAATTTAAGTCTGGTTATTGCCACTTTGTGTAATCTGTTCACTGTTGTTCACTTTGCAGGAAGAAAATGTCAGACAGGCAGACATCACTTACTGTTCACAGTATTTGCAACTGCGATAGTAATTTCATTTGCAGTTGTGCTGGGAAGTGCATTCTGAAGCACACAATTTATTCCAAAAGCTGCTGTATAATAACATCACGAACCAGCCTTCAAAAGGACTGTCTGTGGGAGTAGTGTATCAATCACGTCATTCGGTGATGTATCTGTTGATTTTAGCCAGAAAAAGTTTTTATTTCTGATAAATCTGTAGAACAAATTAATCTATCAGAGAGAGCTGGATTATGTTTAGACTAGTGCGTCATTTACAAAAGGCTCAGGCATTAAAAGCTGCACCTTCCTGGCTGGCAAGAGCTTAAAATCGACCACTATGGACAGATAGAGTCTTACCCCATCTTGGCAACATGAGAGACCAGCCCTGCTGCCTGAGCTGTGGTGAGTCCAGCTCACAGGTCCATCTGAGAGGTGAGCCCTAGGGAAAGGGAGAGCTGCTGTCACTCTGCTCTGGCTGCATGCCGGAGCTGGCGAGAGTAGTAAAGACAACCCTCCTTGAGCTGCCCCTGCCATCACTGATTAAACTAGGTGCCAGGGCTAGGTGGTATGGAAACCCCTCCTGGGGAGCCAGGTAGTCTGTTTGTATAGGTTGTCAGCTACACTCCACTTTTTTGTAAACAAAACTGAAGGCATGTAAGATTGCCAAAATGCTAACTGTAGGAACTCTCAGCTACACGCTATAAACTTCTGCTTTGATGTCTAACAGAGCTTTTCTGGACTTACAACAGAGAAGTCTCCCGTAGTTCTCAGAAGCTGTGGTTTATTTAAAAATAAAATAAAATAAAGTAGTTTTATTTGCATCTTTTATTTTTAATAAGTGTGTTCACAGATTCAAGGAAAAAAATAATTAGCCTTTTCAGCTATGCCTTTTCAAAAGCAGAACTTGAGAAGCTCCTTTTTACTGCTTGTTCTCCAGTGAAAACTTTTAAAATTTTAATGGAATAGAATATTATTTCCTACATATTTTTCTTACATGTTGTATAATTTCACTTTTCATTTTTGGGGAAAAAGATATACAATTTTCTGAGTTGTTCTACCTGTAGATATTTAGAATTTGCAATGGCCTAATTAAGAAAAGCTTGACTGTTCTTTGAATAGTCAGTCTCTGTAAAGTTTTGGTGCTTATCCAGATCTGACTGAACAGCAGTGAAATTTTCATAGCTTCTGAGGATGCAAAATAGGACTGTAATCCACAGAAAAGGCTGTTCTGCTTCCAATCCTGGCCTTCTTTACACCAAAAGAAAGCACCTCATGTTACCTCTGAGCTGGAATAGAGAAAATACTGAATTTTTAGAGAACTGTTTATGTTAACCCATCCTTGGAAGCCATATTGCATTTCTTATCTCTAAGTCCTCATGGCAGGTTGTTCCCACTTTTGATTATCTCAAGTGCAGTTGCCATTATGTATATGATACATATATCAGGAATAGCCTATGTTAACTGGCAAAACTGTGTCCTAAGTATATAGTCACCTATCTGTGCACAGCAAAATATTGGTTAGCATAAAAGGTCAAAATAGTGGGATGAGAAGAGAGAGCATAAGGATAAAATGCCAATCAAATCATAAAACACAGTCCCAAATGATCTATCTAGCAGAAACATTCAAACAAAAAATTCTTTGCACAAACAAGTGAAAATTTATAGGTCTCATAATTACATTAGTTAACAAAAGTCTCACAAAAACTCCAACCTGATAATTCTGAATAGAAAAAAAAGCTGAAGAAATCTCAGTCTGGTCATGGATTAAAAAATGAGTGGAAAAAGAGGTTCCAGTTCTGACAAGTGGTCTGCTGTGACTTAGCTCTATTCAGCTCTTGATTTGCAGGAAAAAATCATAGGGGAACAAAATGAAATAAGGACTGCATTAAGCAAAGTTACACGTAACTCGAATTTGGGAATGGAAGGGGTGAGGAAAGATGAAGATTTTTTTTCCCCAAAACTGATCCCTCTGCCTTTTTGTACCTTTTTATGTATTTACATATGTCACCCTTTTCATGTTGTATCTTCCATCTTCATTCCTCTGCCTTTAGCTAAATGCTGTGCAGATCTGCCTTTTTGAACTGTCATTAAAACAACATGTAAGAGACAGCACTGCAGATAAACAGCAAACCTTGTAAGTTGTGGTGTCACTGCAAGGAAAAAAACAAAACATCATGCACCCAACTCTGAGCAAAACATCTGAAAATGTAAGAGAGGTTTACTGTTTCCCTGAAGTGCAAACTGTAGCGGGATGGGACAATTGTGGCATCTATTGCTAGTGTCAGAGAATGACTGAAAAATGTGATAGTTCCTAGGACACGAACTTCAGCCAGAATATTTTTTGCTCCTGCAGCTGTGGCTGCATAAGGCAGAGCCATTCAGTTTCTGTCTGGCAGAGGAATTCATTACTCAGGTGAAACCATGCCCTCCCTTAGGGAGCTTGTGTAAAGTGCACGAATATTTTGCATCAGCTGGATGTCTCTCAGACTACATGTTCAAAGCTCTTACAGGCACTAACATTAGATGCATTTAACAGGCCCCCGGTAATATGATGGCAAAGCTGGTGGGTTACCTCAAATGAAACATGTTTTTAGTGTTAGGAGTTTCTGCTAGATCCATTTTTTTTCTTGAACCTTGACAGGAAAATTAATATGAAGGCTATAGCTATGGGAAGACAGAATCCTCTCCCTGGCATCTTGGAAGGGTGCTCTGCTTCCAGTCCTTGCTCTGCTCCTACATTACGTCATCTGCTCCTTTCCCACTCGCCCACAGGCAGTCATGCCTTCTCCTCGTACACCCTGACCATCCCTTTGCCACTGCAGGGGCTGAAAGCAGGGACAATATGAAAGGAAGGAAGACCTATGTGGTAAGAGGACAGTGAGCAAAGTGAACATGATGAATTTGCTTCCAGGAGAAAAATAACTCCCCAAGGATGTATGCTGGGGATGGGGCTATCACTCCCAAAGCTGTAATATCCACAGAAGACTGATAGCAACATTTCCCCATTCCCAAATGAAATACTTTTAGAGTTTTCTTTCCATAAACAAACAAACAACTGTTATGGAGAATTTTCAGCCTAATTCTTGACAGAAACAGATGTTGCAATATTGGAATTTCTCATGGGACAGATATTCCAGGGTTTATTCCATTTTAAACATGGCTAGAAAATAAAACTGAGTTGATATATGGTTTGCTTCTTCATAGCCATTGCAGAGGCAGGTGGTTGGAGGATGTGCGAGACAGATGTTGCACGCTGCTGCAATGATTGTGAGACCAACTAGTGTGGATATTTTATTTTTTTTAATTAGTTTTTAAGACTAATCCTTGTTCAATGTAAGGAGCTATCAATTACATTGTGGTTCTGTCCCAGTATATCATAGATTAATGTTTGCTTTGGGTAAACTGAGGTAAAAGCTTCAAAATTCCCCCAAGATAACATCTCTTGTTTGGGAACTAGTAAATGTGACCTGATTAGAAAAGCAGCCTGCAGCTTTTTTGAGTATATGCCTCCCTGTCGCCAATAAGCTTAATCAGGGTTAAGAAGAAGAGAGGAAAATGGCAGAGGCCAGGAAAACACTTCCAGATCATGTCTGGAAGGACTTTTCCCTTAAGTAAGAAGGATTCTGCTAGTATGACTTTTCCTGGACTCCCTTGCTACACTAAAAACACGCAAAGCTTCTGGATTGAAATGATGTAAAGAAGGGTGGAAAACAGATTTTAAATGAGTACAGTCATATACAGTTTGACTAACTGACAGACATGAAGCTTGGAAAGCATGTTAACCCAGTCTTAACTAGGGACGTATGGGAACCACTGAACTGTTAGGAAGTGGGTCCTCATGACTAACAAAGCTGGAAACTTCTCAGCACCATGCAGCTGTAATGTCACAGCTTGGCCACCTTAAGCTAAAGCATGATCCCGAATAAATTAATAATAAATACAGGCTCCCAAAAGTTTTGTCAAAGCCCTGGCCTTGCTGCTGTGACTAGCTACATCGAAGGGGTGACAAGAAATAAAAAAGAAGAAAATTGTCTACAGCACAATCCCACATACACAGACTGAAAGCAGTGGAACAGCAAAAAGTCTAAGACTTTCCTCAATACACCTTCTGTAGTTGAAAAACATCTAGTGACTCTAAGTGGACAGCTATGAAATAGCATTGGATGGAGTGTGATCAGCCATCGCCACTACAAGGTTATATGGATTTGGATGGAAAGTTGTAAGACTTTGCTGGATTTAGGCATCACTGAAAAAATACACACATTACAATTCGACATTATGGCAATATAAACCTTACCACTATGTGCACTAATCAGCTGTCCTTGCCTGTTCCCCTGTGTTACTCCCTGTTTCTTTGGGTTTTTGCAAGAAAGACCAGAGAGCTTTGATTCCATTCACCTGCAACCTATAGTTCAGCATCTCAATGAGCACTCAAATCTTTGTCTACAGTACACAGCTAGCACCACAAGCAAGATTTATATACTGGCAAACTAAGCCTGCTAAGAATGAGGGAATTGCTTTCTATTTGTTTGTTTGAAGATGCAAAGGCCAAAATCAAAAATCCTTATGCTTGATAGGCAAAATGCATCCTTTAAAGGTGTTAATATGAAGGTTAAAATAATTTTTTCTGGAGTAAAATTATGTCATTATTATTATTTTCTGCTCTAAAGTCAAAATATCAACTCAGTTTTGCAGAAAGTTTTATGTCAGTGGGTTACTGGAGTATGCCAGGACTATGCCACTTCTGCCCTCCAGAGTGCTATTCCTTTCACTCCACTTAGATAACCAGCATATCCATAAACCCCAAAGAAACCAGTTGTAAACACCTGTACTACCACACAACAAAGAAAATTCTAGGAGAAAACCTAAATAGAAGCTGTTTAAGAACAACTAAATAAAAGGATTTACTCTGAAAAACAAAACAGCTCTGGCATAATTAGCTAATTAAACTACAGCCAATATAATTATCTACAATGAGAGAGCCTGGATGGGCAAAGCAAAGAGAAAAGGTGAAACAAACAACGGGATTATGTTTTAGTGGGGAAAAAAACCTACCAAACAGCTAAACCCACATATGCTTCCATTAGTCAGAGTTTGTGTAGCATAAGGTCTTGTCAGCTCTTGGTCCCACTCCAACCTGGTGTTGTGTATTGAGCCCTGAAGTGGGACTGCTGCAGTCCCTCATGCTTTTATTAACACTCGTCACAGGCATGAATCCTTCTCCCCGTGTCCACTTCATCCTTCCCCCTGCAGTCCTTCACCTCACAAAAGGCATTAGTGTCTCCAGAAAAAGAAAAAAGAATTTAAACTACTAGCCATACATACAGCTTTAATGTGGCTCATCACCCTAAGCAAATCGTACAAGTGCCAGGTGTCCATTAGAGATACTTCTGCACTGCTTTTTCAGCAGAGACATTGCAGCTTCTCTAGTGCCACTGAGGGTGCAGGAGGTTTTTCTGACACTACCCAGGGAAGACAAAGCTGTCACTGTCCTCTGTTCAGTCAGCAGCCTCTGACAGCAGCCCCCCCAAGGTACTGCGAGGCCCTGGATAGAAGGAGCCAGCATCTGAATGTAACTCCTTCCGTGGTGACCATTCCTCCTTCTCCTTGCTCAGAGACCAGGACACTGTCATGTCATTGACTGAAACGGCAACCAGAGAAGGCTGCAAGGACCAAGGGGTGGAGGAGAGAATTAGAATCGCCTTGGCTCCCTTCCTCGTTCAGTTTACATGAACATCTCCCTCCCTTTTACGGAGGAAAGTGAAGAGGCACAGAAAGATGAGCTAGTTTCCAGTCAGATACCTTCATTTGTCCTCCTCTCTCCCATTGCCATACCTTGGCAGAGCTACTAATTCCTCTCCATGGTATTCCCAGACTGGGAGTATCTGCATGCAGCAGAGAGAAAAGCAGGTACCAGGCTAGTAATGCATCCTTGCCCCAGAGTAGTGATGCTGAAATTTTCTCTCTGCGTACTCAAATTAGCAAGATTCGAGTTCACTTGGCCATTGCTGTCCCAACTCTGGCTCAGAGATCCCTGCTGTGTCTCTTTCTCATTCTGCAGCAGCCTTCTGCAGAAGAGGTGCAGACATCCCCCACCCTCCCAGCACTGGCAGAAAGACTGATTCATCGAGCCTTGACTCTCTAAGGCAATCTGCCAGACGACAGGGCTGCTGGTGGGGTGCCTTGATGCTGTCAGCTGCCCATATGTCTATCGGGCAGCTACTGCCTGTACAATCCCCATTCTGACAAAAAATTCAGAACACAGTTTGGGTTATCTACATAGGAAACAATTCCACAATCCAAGCTGATTAAATGAACAAATAGCTAATTTGAAAAAAAAAAAAAGTTTTGGTTTGAGCAAACAGCTCTTTTATTTGTTTTCTTGTCAAAATGAAGTAAATTATGAGGTAATAAATATATTACAAAGTCTAAACCTAGGCAAATTCAAAGTGATGTAAGGAGAAGGGGAGGGAGGACAGATGGCAAATTCAGCACAAATTCACACCTAGTGCTAGCTGTCTCAAACTGTTGATCTCTGCAAATAAACTAATCTGTAAACCAGAAGCAGCTGAACAGAAGGGGGTTACAGTATAGGCTTACATTGTTGTCTACAGGGATTTTTTGGCCACCCTAAAGCACAGTTGTAGCCCCTACTGGATAAGCTCTTTCCCATCAGAGGATGTCAGGCTCGGTATCTCTCTCTCTTGCTCGGCACCAGTGCAGCCCTTTCTGTTACCATGGCACAGAGCTGATTTTGCTTCCACTCTAATGTGCCCTCCACCAAACACTGAAGCCAATTCCTGCTTCCTTTCTAGGCAGCATCACTTTGTGGGATTCTTGTCAAATACCCTGGGACCTAATATGATCATGCTGTGATTCTTGAGACATCAGCAGGGCTGTGGCAATAGGACAGTTCAGCCTGCTGGCTGGGCTGCTTTTTCTCTGCTATGAAAATCAGAACCTTTAATTTTAAACACAGACATTTCTCAAAGGCATTATAGTTTCAGTGTTTCTTTATATTGCAATATTAGCCTGTTATTCTAAGTCAGGACTAGGTTACCTTTGTGCTTGGCCCTTTTACAAATTATGAAGGATTACAGGGTACATGTCTGTACTGCCCTCATATTAGACTGTAAAACAAGGCACATTTGAGGGGAAAAGGGTAATATGACAATGAAATAACCCATATCATGTTCTCAAAGACATCCATGACCTCATATTTTCGTTTACCATTGAAAATTTGAGCTGTTTCCACTGTGCCCTTTTAGGAACAAAGAAAGGATAAGTGACTTGTACAAGCCTTCATTGAAATCTTACAACGCTCAAAAAATTACATGGGGTATGAATCTGATTTCTGCCTCAAGTTTTAATTCCTCGGCTTGTCTGAAATGCTTCTCTTTCATTCTTCCCTGACCAGAGTATTAACACAAAGACTACCCACCATCAGCATCTCAATTAAAGCCTCAAAATAGGTTTAAATGAGAAAAAATTGTTGCAAGCACCTTGTACTGGATCACCTGAAAAGAATGATTTTTGCTCATTCTGAGTGCATGTATTTTGCTCAGAAAATCTGCCTATTATAGGCAAATATAGGAGCTAAAGATGATGAAGACTTACTGCATAATTTGTTTAGTCTAGTGTATTTCTCTTCTTATTTTTTTCCAGTGCTTTGTCTTTTCCAGTTCTATATTTTTTCAAATGATGAGACCTAAGTTACTTCTCTAAAGGAAAAAAAGCTGTATCATTGCTATTATATGCTAGGGTTAAGCAGTGCAATCATTGTACAAAAAAAGTACATTCTTTTTCTGAAAACAACCTGAGCATACAAGCAGAAAGGCTGGTATGAAAAAGAGAGGGTGGAAAAGGAAATTCAGAATAAGCAAATAGATAGGTGAGTTTGCAGCTACGGTAGTGAAATAAGGCACCAGGTTTTGGCTGTGTTTGTAACTTTGAGTTATTCTCTCACTGCCGTCCTCCTTGTCCTGTCTCATGCATTTGATAGATAAAATAGTCCTACATAGAAATTTAACACAATTTCTCATATGAAGCACAAAACAGTTCCCACAGAAAGAACTCAAAGGTCAACACTGGAGAGATAAGGACTATTAGGAACCTGCTGCAAGTACCCTCCTCCAAGTACCTCCTATCAAAAAAGCTAAAAGACAGACAACTTTGAAACAGGTAAAAAGGCTTCCTGTGCCTTTGGAGGGGAGCTGTATTGGGTAAGGTGTCAGATGGCTGGGGAGGAACGAGCTGTTAAAGGCACCCTGTCTTAGCTACCCACACCCTGGAGTTGCATGTGAGCAAGTGGGAGCTAAGTTAAGCAACAAACTGGGAAGGCAAATTTTAGCAACTTGGCATGTTTTAGGAATACAATAATGCTTTTAAGCTTTTCTTTCTTATTTATAGTTCTCTTTCAAAACACCGGTGAATAAAAATAAATCATTCTCTCCTTGAAGCAGATTTCAGCCCCTGCTTTTACTAGAGGGTCACCACTGTTGAAGGAGATTTCTTAGTAGAATGCAGATTACCTGAACTGCTGGTATCCAGTTAAAATGCAGGTTGAAGTGAAGGGAGGGAAGAAGTTCTCAGATACAGATTTAGAAAGGCTAGAAGTAGTTGTCACGCTCTGTAGTCACTAATACTTTTTTCATGTCTGCTGAAAGGATCCAGATGACAGTAGCTGTGACCCAAAAACAAGGAAGGGATTATAGTGGATCTCTCTTATCACCTGGAACTCAATGGATCAGCACCATAGAGACAGGGAGTGTTGGAACTGCTGCAGGCACCAGCTGAAGAAGTGAAAACTCAGACATCAAGTGGAACATCTTGGGTGCTTAAATGTGCATTACATGTATAAACTATGGAGGAAATCAAGTCTCATTGTGTTCATGATTCCTTTAAGGAGACAACACACCTCTATTGGATAGGTACATGCCCATAGTCAAGCCCTGATCTGAGTTTGATACTAAAGAAGATGCCTTTTTCCAAGTCAAACAGATTTATAATCTATGCCTAACAACAGTAACAACACCAGGAATGCTCTATTTTCTCCTCAGATCATGACATTATGAGGGGAAATTATCAGATATTTAATGTGAGGAAGGACTTTATTAGGAACACATTGAAAGTTAAATCAGGACTACTTACAGCTGTGATTCTGCAGGCATGTTGCTTCTCCCACTGGCTTGCGGAATTACCTTGAGCAAACTATTTAACTCCCTTCTTCTTCCATCTGCATCTCTAAAAAATAATGCTAATCCCTAAGATGCAAGACTTTCAGACTGAACCAAAGACCATGACAGTCAACGGTGGCTACTCAGTTCTGAGGGCTTTGAGACAAGCCTTCAGTCAAGAATTTGGTAACTGTCAGTGCTATTGTTCCTTTGCATGACTATGTATTACGTGGGAGGTTGTTACTGTTAAACATAAGTTGGGTTGTTTTTTTTGACAGAGCAGTACATGAACTGCTATAAGCTTGCCCTAGATTTAAAATAGGAAATATGGTGGTAACTGTGCAGCTGTGTGCTGGCTTCTTAATATTCAGGACTAGTATGAATCTGTATACGTTAAAACTTTTCATTTAGACATCAGATTGTTGACTCACCTGAAGCTTAATCAAAATCTTCTTTCAATAGTTTATTTTGGCATCAGATGTGTAGCTTGTTATTGCAATGATGGGTGGAGACAGCTCTTGGCATTTGTGTTCAGAACAGCTAAGAGAGGGGATGTGGCAGATGTTATGGGCAAGCATTAGCTCATCCCAAATTCCCCTCCAGTAAAAAAGCTGAGCCTTTGATGAACTAAATAAATAATTAGCAGCAGAGATAAAATGGGACTACTGCTGTCTTATGCTAAAAACCAATTCTGATTTTCTTTTCACCCTGTGCAACACCCTTGGCTGTGGTTGATTTACTTCCCAGCAGCACAACAGGGACTAGGATGAGAATCAGGCTCTTTGCTTTTGTATTCAGCTCCTAAGGCAGAGCTCAGGGGTAGAGCTGGAGCATACAACCTCTCCACCTACCTCGCTAAATGTTATTTGACAGTTGTTAAACTTTGAAGTGAATGGGAATGCCTCCAAGCCAGTGAAAGATCCTGCACTTCCCTTCTCTGCTTGCCCTCCTCTGCTCTGCTGGGGCACTGAAGCATGGGCAGCAAGTGCCCTCTGACATGCTCTCGTATACTTCTCACATACTCACATAAAGGGACATCTCTCCTGTAGGGATGAGTGGCCATTTCATATTTTGCCTTTCTGTGGTGGTTATCCAGCAAGAAAATACTGGTCTGGGTAGTGTTTGCACGGTCTGCCTTTGCTCATGATGCACTGGAACCCCTCTGACTAAGGGATTTCTCATTAGTTTCTATGCAATCGTCAGGTGGATAACAGTTTGTCACAACAATCTAGGACAACTTTAATAACAATACCAAGATGTACATCTACTTTTATTTAATTCTTGCTTATTTATATATTTTATTATTCTTATATTTATTTCATAATTTATATCTGTTTTTCACTTCATTATCTGACAATACACATTTTTGTCATTTATACTGCATTTTATTTCTTATTTTTCAAAGATTTCTCATATTGCACAGGGAAAAAAGAAAAGGAAGAAAAAACCAAATGCAAGCAAACAAAAAACAACATTAAAATAGCCTATGTCCCTTTACTTCTCCCATAAAGAAAGACAAAATAAAAAGAAAAGGCTAGAAAAAGGTTTTTTCAGCAGAAACAAATAAAACCCCATAAGCCCAAAATGCATGCTTCTGTGAAGCATCTTCTTCATTATGCCTGATGCCTTTCAGCAAGTGTGCACTTGCTAAGGGTCCTCCAGAAGTCAATGCACACTGCTGCTGCAAACCAGTCTCAAATAACCTGCAGTACCAAATGTTCACATCAGACTTCCTCCTGCTCTGCTTATATAAATTTTTCTTCTCTTTGGGACTATGATTTCACATATTTATTTTTATACAGTTGCTGTCTCAACCTGTCAAATAGAAGTGATTAATACACAGTGATTAATGTCTTCATGTGATGTCCTGCCTCCGAATGGCTGTTTTATTAAGTGTTTTGTTATATAAATTCTTTGACCCAATCAAGGTTTGTATCCTGCATACAATACAACCAGAATAGCTCAGTTCACATGTTGAGGGTGAGGAGGGCTTTTTGCACCAATAGCTGGGAGCTATTGAGGAAGACGCCTAGCCAGATTTGAGACAAGGGTAGAACTGAAAAAGAGGTAGAAGGATGTCAGGAACTTACCCATAAGTATTCACCTGAGTGCACCCTTAGCATGTTTGCTGATGACACGAAGTTGTGTGGCGTAGTTGACACACTGGAGGGAAGGGATGCCATCCAGAAGGACCTGGACAGCCTTGAGAGGTGGGCTTATGCAAACTTCATGAAGTTCAGCCAAGCCAAGTGCAAGGCCCTGCACATGAGTCAGTGCAATCCCAAGCACAAATATGGGTTAGGCAGAGAGTGGATTGAGAACAGCCCTGAGGAGAAGGACTTCGGGGTGTTTGTTGATGAGAAGCTCAACGTGAGCCAGCAATGTATGCTCGCAGCTCAAAAAGCCAACCACATCCTGGGCTGCATCAACAGAAGCGTGGCCAGTGGTCAATGGAGGTGATTCTCCCCCTCTTCCTTTCAATGGTGAGACCCCATCTGGGGTACTGCATCCAGATCTGGAGTCCACAACACATGGACCAGTTGGAAAGGGTCCAGCCGAGGGCCATGAAGATGATTAGAGGGCTGGAGCACCTCTCCTATGACAACAGGTTGAGGAAATTGGGGTTGTTTGGCCTGGAGAAGAGAACGCTCCAGGGAGACCTTATAGCAACCTTCCAGTACCTGAAGGGGGCCTATAGGAAAGAAGGGGAGGGACTCTCTACCAAGGAGTGTAGTGACAGGATGAGGAGTAATGGTTTTAAACTGAAAGGGGAGATTTAAATTAGATATTGTGAAAAAATTCTTTACAGTGAGGGTGGTGAGACACTGGAACAAGTTGCCCAGAGAAGTTGTGGATGCCCCATCCCTGGAAGTGTTCAAAGCCAGGTTGCATGTGGCTTTGAGTAACCTGGTCCAGGAGAAGGTGTCCCTGCCCATAGCAGGGGTATTGAAACTCGATAATCTTTAAGGTCCCTTCCAACACAAACCATTCTATGAGTCTGTGATTTGTATAAAGCCACAGTCCAAATCATGAGTAAGGATGCATATTCAGGCCTTTCAGAATAAATTGATCCTCTACTTTTTCTAAAATTACAAGAAATATGTATTTTTAACTTTTCTCAGATATAAAATAAAAATGTAGTCATGCTCTACTACAGCATCAGAATGTGGAGATCATTTACCCTAACAACAGCAGGGCAAGGTTTACTCTGTTTTCAGTCTTTAGCTGGTAGACCTCTACACAACAGGCTTTTGTTGCAAGCAGCATGAGCAATATAGAGTGGCATCCCCTCTGATACATGATGTTCAGTATGGCACTGCTTGAGAGAACATCCTTACACAACTTAGATATTTCTGAAGTTTACAGCACCTTAGTCATAAAGCATTTTCTTATTGACGTGTAACTGACTAGAAGAGTGCACAGTTATATTTATCCCACTATGCAGTGGGAAATTCAAATTCAATTAATTACTTCTTACCTAGGTTAAAGTACCTGTAAGTGCAAATGCCAAAGTTGTTTTTTGCTCATAAAATGGAGTTTTATGAGCAAAAAAAAAATGGCTGAATGCTGAACTGCAGCTAATATTTAACTGAAAGGTGAAAGAATAGCAGAGGATGGTGGAGTGTTCTCTGTTCAGACAGGCTGTACAACATTTGCTTTGAAAGGAGCTGTGTAAATGTAAATCATTGTTACATTGTTTAAGTAATCAAATCCATGGCACCATTGTTTAAATAGGCTAGAGATGTGGAGCCATCTATTCATATTTTAATGCCTAGACTACCTGCTACATAAAATATATATGGAAAAAATAAGCTTCCAGAGATATATAAAATATGTTTGTTTTTTTTTTTCCAGTGCTGAATTTATAAGCTAGGGAGACTATAGCGCTATAGTAATTCTTAATTTGTACAGTTATTTTTATCACGCTTAGTAAGAAATACCACAAAATAAAACAGACCTAAATCTCTCATAAATCTAATGGCAGCGTCGCACTTCAGATGCACATTTTTAAGTGGCTGCATCATTTCTTTAATTCAAAACACAGCCAGCAGGCTCAGTATGACCTGAGAAGTTCTACAAAACACTTACAGATTTATTCATGTTTTGAAATAGTAGTGAATTTATATATTACACCAATGCCTGATGGCCAAAACTGAGATGTGGTCCCACATCATGTAGGGTGCTCTACACATAAAAAAGACACAATCTCTGTCCCCAGATGCCTTACTTGAATTCAAGTGTTGCAGTTATGTAATACTCCATCTTAATCATTCATTATTATCCCTGTTGCTGCAGACCACAGAACTTAAAAGAAACAGTCTCCCTATTCATTTATGTGGGCCCCTGATTCCACAATATTTTCTATTGTTTTTATTCCTGTGAGGCAAGGCAGTGCTATCACCCCAGGTTACAGGTGGAAAACTGAGCCCCAAATATACTATTTTCCAGCTTTTCAATACCTTATTCAAAATGGATCAAGTATGCCAATGCCTAGATCTGATGCTCTTAGATGTCTAAAACACTTTTGAATAGAGAATCTACACTGACAAAAATGTACTTTTAACTTCCCCAGGAGCAGGTAGGATTTCTATAATATAGCAAGGCTCCTAGTGTTTCCTCCTTTAAGCCTGAGTCGAATGACAGACATTGCTTTGCAGACCTCTGGTATTCTTCTACCCCTTTCTCTGTCAGACATTGGTTACTATTCCTGCATGCTTTTCCTTCAAATAAGCGATTACCAGCTGTGCATTTTGTAACAAACTTCTAGTTTTGGCTAAACGTGATGGATATGATACACATTTACTGTCACTGGTGTGTGTTTAAGGGTTATTTATATTTCAGAAAAGGATGAAAGAATGAAAAGTTGCTGCGTTAAACCCCACATAACTGTCTAAGCATAACAAAATTGACTTGGCTCTTAACCTTTCCAGATTGTGTTGTACTTTTATAGAGGGGCAGTTAGAAATATATTTTCTTCAGTGATCAGGTCACAGTGTCATAGTAAGTCCGGACCTGAGTGGTACTCAGGATTACAGAATCACAGAATGGTTGAGGTTAGAAAGAACCTCTGGAGGTCATCTTGTCCAATCTTCCTGCTCAAGCTGGGCCACCTAGACCGAGTTGCCCAGGACCATGTCCTGACGGCTTTTGAATATCTCCAAGAATATTCTCTCTGGGCCACCTGTACCAATGCTCAGTCACTATCACAGTAAAGAATTATTTCCTGATGTTCAGATGGTACCTCCTGTGCACCTTCAGGTGGTACCTTTTGTTCTGGCACTGGGCAACACTGAAAAAAGCCTGACTGTCTTCTAACACTATTTCTCCAGGTATTTGTATACATTGATGAATTCCCCCTGAGCTTTCTCTTATCCCAGCTGAACTGTCACAGGTCTCATCTTTTCCTCAGTTCTTTAATCATCTTAGTGGCTCTTTGCTGGACTCTTTCCAGTATGTCTATGTCTCTCTTGTACTGAGGAGCCAGAACTGGACACTTCACATACTGTACTTCACGTGTGGCCTCATCAACGCTGAGCAGAGGAAAAGGATCAGCTCCCCCAACCTGCTGGCTACATTCCTCCTAATGCTGTCCAGGATACCATTAATCTTCATTATGGCAAGGGCATGTCACTGGTTCATCTTCAACCTCGTGTCCATCAGGACCTCTAGATCCTTCTCTGCAAAGCTGCTTGTCAGCCAGGGAGCCCCAGCATATCTGGTGTATGGGGTTAGTCCTCTTCAGGGGCAGGACTTGAAATTTCCTTTTGTTGAATACCATAGGTTTCCTCTCAGGCCATTTCTCCAGCCTGATAAGGTCCCTCTGGAAGACAGCATGACACTGGTCTATCAGCCACTCCTTACAGTTTTGTGTCATCAGCAAAAGGTGTGCTGAGGGTGTACTCTGCTCCATTGTAAAGGTCATTAATGAAGATATTAAATAGGATTGGATGATAAACAGGTTGTGGACTGATACTGATTTTTGGGATATACTGCTAGTTACTGGTCTCCAACTTTGACTTCATGTCACCAATCACAACCCTCCTAGCTCAGCTAGTTTTAAATCCATCTCACTGTTCATCCAGCCCATTCTTGATCACCTTCTCTACAAGGATCTTATGAGACAGAGATGAAAGTCTTAGCGAAGTAGCGATCTACTTCTCTCACCTTGTCTACCAACCTAGTTATTTCACAGTAAAATGTTATCAAATTTATCAAGCAAGAATTTTTGAAACCATGCTAATGACTCTCAATCATCTGTTGTCCATCACATTCCTGGAGATGGTTCTCAGGATTAGTTTCTCCGCCACCTTCACAGGTACTGAGGTAAAACTGTCTGTTTTGTAGTTCCTTCTTGCCTGTTTTAAAGATAGGAGTGATATTTGCTTTCCTCTAGTCCTTGGGTATCTTTCCCAATTGCCATAGTTGTTCAAAGTTAATGGCCTCACACTGACATCAAGGCAGATCCCTCAGCACTCATGAGTACATCCCATCAGTGCCATGTGTATCCAGTTTGCTGGATTGGAGCAGGATCAACCATGAGTACATGTGCCAGCCGAAGTACCTTATCATGTGACCATAGCTAAAAAAAATTACTTGCACTTCTCAGAGATAGTGCCTATTCTCATAAACGTGTTTGTATAAACAGAAGACATAGCAATCTATTATCTCCCTGTGGCACCTGCTGGCCATGATGTGGCTTCATAGCATTATCAACAATTTCCATATTCTCCATCCAGGGTAGCAGGGGTTTGAACAGCACAAAGATGAATCATTAAGGAGAGCAAAGAGGAAAGAAAAGCTGGAATGAGCAAGCAACATAAATCAGAAAAGGGGAAAAAATNTTATATTTCATTAAATTTCTCCCCACCCAACTCTCCATCCTGCCCAGGTCTCGCTGGACGGCAGCATGGCCTTCTGGCATAATTCTCATTATGATGGCACTGGTGTATCCAGCAATACCATTTCATCTCAGTGAAATCAGGAGGCCCAACATAAAACACTTGTCACTATCTCCCACACCTTTGAATTTTCATGGGGCCATTGCAGCCCGTCACGGTCCCCTTTGTACCATCTGCTGCACCAGCAAGTGGAAGACCATAGCTGTGACAGAAGTGAGAATGGGAATGGTGTCCTGAGTAATGATCAGAAGAGATGTTAATATCAGTGGGGAGGGAAAAAATGCTTTTACTCTTTCATTGTGTTCCTGAAAATTTCTTAGCAGAGAATGCAGCAAAGTTTTTTCTTTCAGTGAATACATTTCTTAGTAGTGAGGCAGGATTCCTTCAAGCTGAGCACAGCCCATGTGCCTGAGTTCAGACATACTGATGTATCTAAATGTATATTAAATACCCATCATTTTAGCAGCTAAGCAGTATCACATCCCATTTAGCACATACACAGCATTTTATAGAGCAGAGTGCTGTAGAAATCGTTTTCCCTTAGGTTTTTCTACATGCTCATTGCAGTGACATGCATCTGACCAATTAAAGCAAAACAGCTTTAGTTAATTAACTCTAAGGGACTGAGTTCTTCCCTGGATAAAAGTCATGAGAGCTGGTCTTGATATTATGAGTGCCACTGATTAACTCTCAGACGATGGACAATTCACTTCATCTTTCTATAGTTCATTTTCCCCTGGTGCAAAATGTAGAGAAATAAAATTTGTTTTCTTTGGTAAAGTGCTTTTGAGAGCTGTGAATGAAAGAGCTATGCATCATCAAGGAACACTCAAAAAGGCCCCATGTGAGATTTATAGAAATAGCACTGTCCTCACTGTGCTTCTGGAAAACTGAGCCACAGCCAAGTAAAGCAACAAAGGACTCACTGAGAAGCAGCACTGGGGACAGGATAAGAATTTAGGGTTCCTGACACCTTAACTGTCACTTGTTCCTCCATACCAGGCTGGCAATACAGCATATTTCTCTCATTTCTCCACACAGCACCTGATTCTCACCCCTCCAGCTACTAGATTGAATGTCTTGACTTTTGCGTTGTTTTGTTGTATTTACCCCAACCGACCATCATCCTCCTCAGTAAATCAACACATCCCATCACTTCCAGTACCTGACAACCTCCGCTAATGTTCATTCTGATTGCAAAGATATTCCTGGGATACTTCAAAGATATTTCATTGGGATAAATTCACTATACAGTGTCATATGACTATACAGAGCATTTTTTCAGACTTCCACTAGGCTCAAGATCTTGAATACCATTGAGTTTTTGCCGTAAGCTTTGCCTCAGGAAAAATTGACACTAGCATATTTTCTTTCATGGAATTCCTATTACTTTATCGTTACTTATCTTATCCTTTCATTCTACTTAACTCCACACAGTTGCAAGTCCCAAAGCTAACACACCAGTTCCACGGTACATTAGGCAGAGCAAGGCAAATATTTTGCACCTGCTAACTAATTTATTTAAAAATATTTTTATACTTGAGGAATGGAGGTGAACAGAACCGATTTTCTTCCGTTTTTTTTCTATATTTATATAAATACAATTTAAAAAATAATAATACTTTGGCATACCTGATCAACATTCTCACTTTTGGCATAGAGTGACTAAGTTTGGAGTAGCTAAATAAATTATTTTATTATTTCTGTTCTACAACTGTTTGAGATAAAGGTACTTGTGACACAAAATTTTGTCCACGTCAAATAAACATTCGGTTCTAAAAACAATTTTAAAATTGCGTTTCATTGTAGGAGAAGGGTAAGTGAAAAGGGTAACATGAGCATTTACTACCTCTCATTTTGACTTTCTCAGGTTAAAGAAAATTACACAATGGTAAAGAAAATAGCAAGGTCTGATCTGGAGGCTGAGTGCCATGACTTGACTGGTGCCTCAGTTCTCACTGCAGGACAAATAATCTGCAGGTCAGCAGATAATAACATGAAGCCTACAGAGGAAATCAATGGCTTTGACTATGTTTTGGCCAGAGAAGTTCTCACATTAGAGTTAAAACACAAATCCCATCATTCTTCCACCAGATGCCGTTTTTTTCCACTAGCTTCAGGATGCTTGTAAAGCTATAGGAGTTTATGTGTTTGGTTTACTTTGCCCTGAGATTCTGACTTCTGCTGGTAGCTCACATATAGCCAGACAGACTGCAGCTCAGTGCATCTGATACTGCTGCCTCTACAATATAAAGGCAGGAAAGGGTGGCTTCTAGGGGTTCATCATTATCATGAATGTTCTATGTCAATCATTCTTCCAAGACAGAACCAAAAATTGGTAACACTGTTTTCCTGTACTGTTAAGCAGTTTCCTAACCCTTTTTAATACTTAATATTTATTGGGTCTTTCTTTTTCACAAGTAGGTTCACCGCAAGAGTGACTCTTGTTCTACATCATTAAAAGTCAGAGGAGCTGTAGAACTGGAGGAGCATAATGAACATTCAGGGCTTGCTTTTGAAATTATCTCTATCTCTTCTTGCATTTAGTATGCTATAAAACATTAAATACTCCAAAGTTGTGAGCCATTACAGTTGTGTAAAACAGATATTAGTGAAGTAAGAAATGAGCTTTTTCATATAGGTGAAAATTCTCTTCCTAACAACCCTGAATCTTGAATCATAGGATAATTAGAGCCTGCCTTATGGGTAGACAGCACAAACTTCCTCCCACATCGCTTCCTCTCTCAGTAGTATGTTTCAATCCCACCTACAGGAGGTGGAAAGGGAAACTTCTGATTTCTAGTCTGTCAATTTTTTCTTTCTTTGATAAGCCTAGAAAGGAGGCTACCAACTGCATTACTATTTTTTCCTAAATTGGAAATTTTACTGAAAACGACTGTTGTTAGAGAATGAATACTATAGAGATTTGTAATGTATGACTTATAAAAGTGATGAATAGACCAACTGATATACTGACAAACACAATGCTAGAGCTACCAAGTGGCAGCAGCATGAGTGCTACCTCGGTTCAAAGTCAAATCAGTGACCTAAGAGTGAAAGAATTCATATCCTGCTATCCTCCCCTCTACCACCATGAGAAGACAAAAGAGCAAGTGCATTTACCTGTAGATCAGGACTTCATCATCTGAGCAATTATACTGCAGTTGATACATTTTTACCCGAGGGGCTGACTTGCTCACCGTCCATTTGACCAAAGCTGAGGTAGTGGTCACATCTGACACCAGGACAGCCCTTTCTGGTGGGCCTTTTGCTTCTCCACGATTAGACTTGCTGGAGCTGGTGATGTCCGAGAGCCTGGATTTCGGTGGGGCTGCTCGGCCTGTGCCATTGCTGAGATGAGGGAGCTGAACAATTGAGAGCTCAATAGTTGCAGTGGACTCTCCAGCAGCATTGGCTGCTATGCATGTGAAAGTCCCATAATCCTTGGAGGTGGTGATGAGGATATCTAAGGTGCCATTGTCATAGACAGCTGTCCTCGAAGAGTTCCCAATGAGACGGTCATCAGGGGCCACCCAGTGAATGATGGGGGTGGGATCTCCAATGGCTTTGCATTTCAGTGTAGCAGTTTGCCCTTCTAAAACCAGCAACTTGTGAGTATGTTGTGTAATAAGAGGAGGCTCACAAACAAATTCTTCCTCCCGTACATACCAGAAATACCTTCCCTTTAGACCTGGAGGAGAAGCACAGGTTTCCATATCATCATCTCTGTCAAGCCGCCTTAACCACAGTAGCTCGCAGTTGCAATGTAGTGGATTGCCCCCAAAGCTAAGAGATAATGGGGGAGAAAATGGTGTAACAGCTAATGGAATTACTTGAGATCTGGCAAATATAGGGTCAGGGGGGAGCTTCTGAAGTCTGTTGGATGTTAGATCCAATCTGGCCAATTTCTGCAGATCCGCAAATGTCCCCTCTGTAATATAATCTATCAGGTTATGATCCAAACTGAGCTGGTGCAAGTTTATCATCTTCCTTATAGATTCCCAGGGAATACTTCGGAGGTTATTGTAGGAGAGGTCTAAGTCTTCCAATGTCAGCAAAAAATCCTCAAAGGCTTCATCAGAGATGCTGCTTAACTGGTTGTTGTTTAAAATCAAATGCTGAAGGTTAATTAAGCCTCTCAAAATATCCTCTCCAATGTCAGGCAGCCTGTTGCTGTCCAGATGTAAAGAACGAAGGCTCTCCAAGTCAGTGAAAGAGTAGGGCTGTATGTAACTGATGGTGTTTCTGGACAAAGTAAGGTCAACAAGTCCAGACATATTGGCAAAATCCTGTCGGGTGATATTAATAATAAAGTTGCCCCCAAGTCGGAGTTCAACAGTCCTTCGATCTATGTCGAGCGGTACAAATAGAAGACCCTTGGAGGGACACAGTGTCCCCAGAGACTCAGACAGGTTCTGACAGACACAGTATTTGGGACAAGCGTTGACCATGACAGCCATTCCAAACACCAGGATGCTGCACAGCAATTTTTCCATGGTAAATTACGCAACAGTATCTGCAAGAAATTAAAAGAGTTACAAGGAACATCAGCAGTTATGGTATAAGCTACCTTTCCTCTTATGTTTTATCTACCTCTAGAAAGACTTTGCAGTGCCTCCTCTCAGGAGTCACACATAAAGCAATCAGAACTCTGTGATGGGAATGTTAAATGTGGTTAAATGTTACAGCAATATGTTTCTCCACATAATGCATTTATTTCTAAAAAAGAAAAAAAAAAAAAAGTGGTTTTGGTTCCAAATCTGAGTGGGAAAGGAATTATTAGTGCTTATGCCCGGTAATGGGGTCTTGTGAGTACCTATTTTCTAGTTACAGTTTTATAATTTTTACTGGGTAGCTGGCAGAAGATAAAACCTGCCATCAGATTGCATAGCTTACTGAAAACCCTGGAAGATTTCATTTGGAATAGTGTCTGCTTCTTTGAGGGTAGAAGCTGTCTTATAGTAATTACATACTGCTGCATAATAATGTGGAATTAGTCTTAGGGTTGAAAGAGCTGATTTTATGGATAAAAATAACTGCATATTTACTCTTCAGTAATGTAGTTAGTAATGACCATATAATTATCTGGCCAGTCCTGGAGTGAGACAGTTCACTTACCCCCCCATAACAAAATTCATGATATGCAGCAAAGGAAGCAGAAATTGCTTTCATAGTTGTCACCTGGATTCTCCCTGCCGTCAGCCAGACTATGGGAAGGATGACATTGTCTAGCTCAAAACAGAAGAGATGCAGGGGAAACCTGTGCTACCTTAGGCTCCTGACAAGCTTTCTGATGCCCTCATGCTCTCACACTGCAGTCCCTTCTGTTGCTGTGGTAGTGGTGGTTCTTGCCTGTGTCCAAGGTGCTCTCTTGCATCTTGCCCATTTGTCTTTGCACCATTATTTCCCTTTTTTTAAAGCTCCTGTGTGCTTTTCCATCTTGAGCTGTAAGGTATGTGTCTTTGAAGAACAAACTAAATGAGAGCTAATTGTGGCTGGGAGAAGTTGCAGCCCTGTTTCAGGTTTGGCAATATCTTCTTACATAGGTTCACTGCTCTTCTTGCCACATGTGCAGGACATAGTAAACTTGACCTCTTTCTGTCTCTCTCTTGCCCAGACCCTGCTGTCAAGGAGGGCTGAGGAATGGGCAGGTAATTAATGTTTAACCATCATTCTCCCACTGAAGAAAGGAGCAGGATTAGTGTGCTCTAGCTTCCAAGACCCTCACTTGTGGCAGTAGCTATAGCCACAACTCAGGCTATAATTTTCAAAGTGGCTATTTTGCCTCAATTTAACCTACATTACCTCCTCATGTCATTTTCCATCACTGTCCTCAGTACTTAGTATACACCATATTTCTTCTCAATCATGCAGGCTCTCATACACTTAGCAGTTTTTGGTGCTAATGGTTCAAGAGCAGTCATGGCACAATAACAGATGAGACACATTCATGCTTCCTCTGTTGCCCCTCCAGTGGCTAAGCAGTGGGTGGCAGACAGTTGCCTGTGCCTAAGCTGATTCTCTTGCTGCTGTACACATGATGGAATAATACACAGTGTCTCATAATACACAGTGTCTCATAATGACTCCAATAATTAGTACTACGGGGCCATTCAAACTATAGTAAACTCGTGACACAAGAAACATTTCACAAAAAAGTCACATCCCAATTATTTACACACAGCTGAAATGACAGTTACACAGATGTTTTATAATAATGTAAAGAAATTATAAAGGTTATTTATTAATCCCTCAGCAATACACTTCAAACATAAACCAAAATCTATCACTTCAATAATTTATTTTTTTAACTCTTTAAACAGGTCTTGCTCCACCTCCCTGTGAAAGGAATGAAAACTAGGGTCCTAAGTTTCAAGCTCTGCCCAGAGGTGGATGATTTCTCTCCTGGGTAAGGTGGTTTGGTTTCTCCTCTATAGAGTATGTGAGATGACTCAGAAAGAAGGAGCTGTAGAAATGCAAGATGTTATGAGTGCTAAACTATGTATAGTATGTTCTTTATGGCAAGGTTTTCTGCATGGTCTGATGTTAGTGACTATATACCATTATCACTATTTCATAGAAGAGGAAAAGACTGAAGCATCTGTGTTTGCTGACCTCTGCAAACAAGATGAAAGCAGGATAGTTTTAGAAAGGATGGCTTGAGAAGACTAATCTTATCTTCAATAGTAAATAAAAGGCCACTGACTAAAATGTTTGGAGATTAACGGGTGTGTTATTGATGGAAATCTGTGGCATACTTAGCAAAGAACTATAAATATCCCTGACATTATTATCAATTGGTAGTTTACTAACAGGCAATTGGCTTTTTGAATCTTAATTATAATTGTGTTCTGCAGCTTTAATTTAGTGTATTACCCTACCAGCTGAAATGATAAACAAAAAGCAGTTTAAAAGGGTGAGAAATAGATACAGTTAATTAGTAATAAGCCCTTTCATAGCTTCTCCCTCATCTACATTCCCACCCTCTGAATATCTATTCAAAAATGTGAATGCACACTTACGAGAGCAGTGTCTTCTTTAAGTGTCCCAATTCTCTAACCACATTTTTTCCGGATGCTGCTAAATATCACAGTGCTTTGGGGAGACAGTTGACTCTAAGCATCAGTGTGAAAAGTGTTTGCAAAAAAATGGGAGGAGGAACAGAAGTTAATTACAGAAAATAGGGACTGCAACACCGAGAGGAGGCTGTGAAACAGGAGATCTAAATGGCAAAGTAAACCCTCATGGGGAAACCATCTGTGGATGGCTTGAAAGCACATCATCTGCCTGTGTGTGATTGCACGTGTGCATGAAAAAGACACAGCAAGTGCAATATGTGCTTTTACCAGCAGGAGGACAAATTAGTAACAACCATACTAGCACAGAAATATGGCTTCTGTCATTCCAGCTATTCAATGTATTTGAAAGTAGTAATGTAAATGTAAATATTGGTTACCTGCAGAGGAAATTTCTAGTCTTTGTAATTTGTTGCCAGTGTTGGTATTTCAAGCTTCTGAGCCTTGGGTAGTCCTGAACCGACCAGTTCATGACAGAGCAAATATGGTAGAAATTCAAAGGGCTACGTATAGGACACTGGAGGGAACACAGGTGGGTAGGGCTCCTTAAGGAGAACATCTGGGGTTTTCATAGGGCAGCTGGTTTTCCTTTTCATATCCAGACAAAGCACCCAGGGTATGAGTGAGGTAAAAATCACGAGTCTACACAATTATAACAGTACCTTCTAAAATGTCTCTCCCACAAAGTCATGGTAATTGTTACTTGCCAAGGGGATGGCTGTATAACAAAAAATGTTTTGATTTCTATTCTGGTAACTTTCATATAGGACGGAAAATAAAGTGTCAAGTTTAGGGTCTGTTTTGCTAACTATTTTTCTCACTTAAAATCTTTTGTAACCTGCAATACCAAGCATTTTATGGGCTACTACTGGTAGCCTTATGATAAGCTCGCCGTTCTGATTTACATTTTAAAGGTATTTATCAGCCAGATAAAGTAGATTTCTCACAGCAAGTCAGTAAATCTAGCAGAGTTCCTGTCTCAGCCCAAGATGAAAAATAGCCCCTTTAGCCCTCTTATAACATGGATTGGTATGAATTAATATGTGCAAGAGTAATAAACCTTGGTGTTTTGTATTCAAATTTTCCTCATAAAGATACAACTTCTGAGATTTGGCATCTCATTTCAGGAACGTCTCTGAGGCATTTTTTAATTCTATATTCATTGAGCTTTGCATATAAATTCCAATAACCTTTGCATACCACAGCACCAAGTACAAGGTAACTGTCAGACAAATAAGCTATAGCTGCAGCATACAGGCTGGGGGGAAAAAAGAAAAAAGAAAGGAGAGGTGGATGGATAGTGGCTCTGATTCTATTTTCTCCAACTGCTCTGGGACTCAGCTTCCAGGGACTGTATGGGTAGGTTAGTGTACTTTTCTTCAGCTTTGTAGGTGCGGTGGAGGAATTGGATTTTCTTTACTGGAAGCTGCCTTTTTCCTTTTTCTTAACCTTGTGTTCCTATCTGTTTTCAAGTGAACCTCTGTGTGTAGGAATCTACCCAGCTACAAAGCCTGAAGGACTGCAGCAGTGGGTATCGTGCATATTTTCTGAAGCAGTTTAATCTACAATAGGGGATGAGACCCTATCAAGACAAAAAATACTCCTTAATTCCTTGCATTGCCAAAAACTCTTTACTCCCTGAACCCTGCAGGTACTTTATGCCTACGTGACCAAGGGATGACTACGGCAGTAAGGAATGTGAATGCACCTGAATCTGTCCTCATTATTACATATATTGAAACATGGGTGGGGTGTTAAGATATTTCTAGCTTTGTGAGTACCTATGAGACCTTTCCGGTGTTTAAAGTCAGTTATGAACCTATGTGCTTACAGGCTCAAACTCAGGATGACTAACACTACTTTTGTTTAGCTTTTGTGTTTTATGTTTGCCTAGGTTGCTCCAATCCTTTAGGGCAAAGCGTGGTATCATCAGGTGTGCATATATATATATATATATAGTGCAACTTAGATTTTGCCTAGGCCTTTTTAGGAGCTAGTTTTATTACCAAGAATTAATAGCTCTAAAATGTGAAGTGCTTGATTTCTCTGGCCACCCCACTTTTTATAAATAAGGGGGAAAATTTACAAGCACATACTTCTTCGGGTATTTGTGGCTGTCTCTACTAAGCTCCACTCATATTAAGTTGACTGACATTGCTTCCACAGTAACAGAATAAAAGGAACTCTGGTTGAATTGTAAGAAATTTACCATTTACCAACCATAGCAAGGTTGCAGACAAAAATACTTTACTACCCCAGCACCATCATGAGCTTCATCTATGCAGTTTGCTTCATTTGAGTGCTGTTCCCTTCTGTTCACCTTTCCAAGAAATTCAGGGTCCGTCCTACTGCTGTGTACTCCTCTGTTCTGGAAGCAATCGTAGTTTAGTAGTATTAAGGAACAGCTATGCCAAAGAAGTTTATGCCTCCAAATTAAATTGACTCATACGATGGTCTTAGATGTAAGAACATTTCTGTTATGGTTGCAGTCTTTAAAGAACTGGTTGTAACTGGATCCAGAACAGAGGTAAGGAAAATCCATAAAAGGCAATTTTCAAGAAGAGTCACTTTGTGAAGGCTGATTTATTCCATCCTACAGATCCCCAAAGAAATAAACCAGTATTTTCTTGGGCAGGGATGTCTCACATAGGAAGATACTGGTCTCTCTCAGTCTTTCATTGCCAAAATTTGTGTCTATTTCTGTGCATTTTTAGGAAGCTTTTCTTTATTATTTGTAATGCTTTCCTGATCTCTCCCTGACACTAGTCGTATTATTTTATTTTTTTTTTAAGCACTAACTTTTCCTACTTCCTTCACCATTCCCAAGATCAAAGCATCACATTTATCAAAAGCCCAATTTATCACTGTAGCTAGTTAGGTGCAGAGCTAGGTCAGATGTAATTCACTTACAACCTGACCATCCTTGCATCACCAGGCTATGAGCGTGGTGGAATAAACATTACTTTACACACTGCAAGCCTCTATTCACTATGGGATTTTGGTAGGGGAAGCTCTGACCTCAAAGCAGCTTTTCTGCTGAAGTACAGGGCTATAACACTGATAGCGTCTAGTACAGGAACCTCACAGCTTTAATGCAGATAAATGTTTTCAGCCTTTCATGTTTACTAGTTTACTAAAGCATCTCTTTTCTTCCATTTAAAACAGTACTTTCCATACAACCTAAAAGAACAAATCCATGTGTTCCAGCACAGCTAGCCCCCGTAATTAGTCACCTTTTCATATTTCAGACTACTTAGGCCAAAAAACAAAGGACATTGGACTCTTCTATGAAGGTTTAACATCTGTAATACTTGAAAAACCATAGTAACCCCAATCTTATGAGGCAAATTTCAGAGTCAGTCAAAAATATCAACACTTTTTTTCTGTTTGACATAATTGAATGACTAGCAAGTGCTGCTTAGGTGAACTCTTGAAATACATGGTGCATATTCGCTTCCTAGAATAACTTTCGTGCAGTATATAGGTATCACCTGGAAAGGACATTTTGAGCATGAATAGAAGAGTGTATGTGCTCATACCTGTCTGTTCATGAGGATTTTCATCTTTCACAGTGTTTTTTGATCCAGAAGAAACCTATGTTTGTGGCTTCTCTGCCAAAGATACAGATCCCTGGCTGGTGAATAGTCTAATAGTGACCTTAGAGCACTTGCATCTTAGGATGTGCTTACATCCTAGTTCCTAGGAAATGCAGCAAGAGATCTTAAGTCAACAGGGAGGAAACCTTGTTAGATCTGTTAGATCCCACTTTACACTTACTAGCGTTTTGCTGAAGTGATGACATCATTAAAAGCCATTTGGTTTTAAGAAATGTGCAAAATTAGCCAAGCTTTTGAAATTCATTTTGTGAGAAAATAAAACTCAGTGAACACATTCTGTATACTTCTGAGCATCTGCCTGTCTGGCACTTCCCCACAATAGATTTGGGCCATTTTCATCATTTTATCTGAAGTGCAGAAGCCTCAGAAATATTTACTACTTAGACATTTCAAGAATATAGAGTAATTTTCATGAAAGGAGAGTGACTTCATTAGCTTTATTAGTCTTCTGCAAAGGAAATAATGTGTTGTGAGTCTACCTCATGTTGGGCATCAAAGAATCCACATGGATAAGAGACATTATTAATATCCTGGCTGCTGAAAAGGCTTTAACCTGAGTTCAGCCTTTTTAGAAAAGAGGTAGTCCACTCTGCTTTTAAAGTGATCTGAGCTATACAGGTTCTCTACTGTCTTAATAAGCAGTAAACTCACTCTGCAGACCTAATATAATACAGGAGTAGGTCCGTCAGGGACAGACATCCTTTGGAAACCAGACTTTCTACTGGTTTCCACAGAAAAGTGCATTCCAGACAGCTCAGGGATGTAAATGCTGCTGAGGGTGCAGACCTGGAAAACTTCCATTTCACTTAAATGAGTCTTAATGTTGTTGAAATGTCTTTTAAAGTGCTTTAAAGCACTAGATAGTAACACTACTCTGTGAAAATAGCTACACTGCTGTATAGTGTATAGGGGGCTGCTGTTTCTGCAAACACACTCTGCAAATATGAGTATTATTTAGCGATCTGGTTAACAGGATAAGAGAGTTTCCACCCAAAAGGAACAGGTGCTGCTATTTCATTATAATTAATCTCTAGACCTTGTCTAATCTGGCATCATGCCACTTGAAGCTTGGACTGAAAAGCCTCCATGCACACACAGAGAACAGAGCAAAAGAAACATGGGCTTAAAATTCCACATAGTAATTGGCCTAAATCTCTTGAGCTGCAGAATACAAAAAAGTTTTACTCTGGAATGATGTTTATCTTCAATGCCAAGATCAGTTTCATTTGTATCTGTCCTGAAAGCTTATGGTTCAATTTTTAATTCCTGAATGCTGACTGTAGTAACTAAATTCATTCAGTCCTGTAGTGTGAATCCAATAGGCATGATTGATTTACTAATTCATTAAAAATCATGCTACTTTACACAAATACTTGCAGAAAACATATAATTTAAAAATTAAAACATTACATCTCAGAAACACTAGAAACAAAAAATATTTTGAATGCTTCATTTAATACCTTTCCTAAAGTGATCTCATGAAACCTGAATGATCTCACAAATAGATTTTGTCAACATGGACTGATACATGACAGTGGGTAAAACTTCCGGGCAAATGGAAAAAAAAGTTATCTAGCTTCAGCCAGAACTTGTGAATTGCACTTTATAACCTTAATAAACATAGCCAGATTTTGTTGACAAGTGTGGTTTTACCTGTGTAATTAGCCATACTTTCATTATTCTACCTTCACTGACTGGAAAGCACAAGCTTGAACTTCATGATTTGCCGAGACAAAAAACTGCTACCTGTGAGTTTTTTGAACATGCACAAAATTTAAACATGCAGACAAGTTACTTGTAAGTGTACAAGAAAGAGAGAAAGAGGCCATTTAGAAGATCCAAGTGTAAGCCTAGGTAGCACCACTTGATATATCCATATGCATCTGTATTTACTTTAGCTACTTGCAGTTTCACTTTTCCTCAGGGGCAAGATAATGTCCCTGAATTGCCTGAGCCAGCTGATGAGAAGCTGCAGGTGAGGGGGTAAGAGAAGCCCTGAAGCTGCCGAGTAGTGACATGGTGGATTCTGTCCAGGGGAAGAATTAATCCATTTCCAAGGCAAGGGGATGTGTTGCATCAACAACGGGTCTATTTCACCTGTTTCTTAGAGCTTTCCAGTGCAGCCACATCTGTGGAGGATGGTGATTATCCAATGAGAGGGACACAGGAAATGCAGAACAGCATTTTCAACAGCACTAGCTAGAAATAGTTTGAGCCGGTTTGGTTTATCTCCCACAGACCACTTGCAGGTCCATTCATTTTTGTTTGTCCATTTAATATCCCACAACATTTATCTTTGTCTCCTATTTTAATGCTATTTGCCAGTCTCCATCGTATTTCATCTACAAACTCATGAGTCAGCTAAGATGGGCCCCTTTGCTATTTTTAGCCGTCCAGTTCATTTATTTGTTTCTTTACAGCAATCCTGCATTTTCCTTTATCAGCACAATAGAGATGTTACCAGCTATTCCATCTCTTACTCATTTTGAACACATAGGGAAACTGCACAGGTACTAAGGAGCAGGTCTCTCTGAGATATTGCCTGTAGTGTGAAACATAACTGTCCATCAACAGACTCTATTTCTTCCTGCAAACAAAACTGAAGGCCTGTTATCATCTGAATCCAAATTCCCCTCAGCTCTGAGCCATAACAGCAACTCCTCAGGTAGCTCTTTATCCTTAGCTTGCCTTAATTCTTAGAAAAGCCTTTATATATACTTATTTCTTTCCACATCAAAGGAAAAGGGGGATAATTAAAATTGGGATTCTCTTCTTTATCTGGGCTTTTTTCCTTTTTTTTTTTTTTTTTAATTGACCCTTTATTTGGCTCTAGAGACAAAATCTGTCCACTATACCTTAGGAAGTATTCTCTATTTGCAAGTTGCACTGCAATTTTCCTTTCATGTACAACCTACACTCAAAGAGGTGCTGGTAGGGAAAACAAGGCATACCTACAAAAAGATCTTCTTCTGATGCTTTCCATAAATTTAATTTGGCACAGAAAGTCACATGCAAAGACTTGGAGTTGCTATGAAACATAGGCAAGGGAAACTGAAGTCCACACTAAAAAAAAAAATATTTTTTCCTGAATGTCCCAGGTTAGGATTCCTAAGTATGCTAGTATGGGTATTCGGTAGCAGAGGTCCCCTTTCACAGGGAACACAACCCTATTGGTTTGTCACTGTGGTTGGCTTATGCTTTGGTACGAAATCAACAGAGGTCTGAGCAGGAAGCCTGTGATCCCTGCAATTCTGTTGTATGACTCAACACACACTATCCTCAGGCTCTGGGCTCTTTCTTCAGCCTGGTAAACTTTTTACAGCAATATTTTGTATTTCACTTAAATATTTTCTTTCTATTCACTCTCAATTTCTGATTCCCATTCAGAAGAATAATTCACTGTTTCTGTGGAGGTCTTAACACTTCCATTGTTTCTACTGTGTGAATATTGGGGTTTTTAAGTTGTAGACCATGTCACATCTGGTTATAAAGTTATATGTTTCCAAACTGTTATGTCACTGCACAGAAAAGATAAATGAGGTATAGACTTTCAGTACTAATACCTGTTCTTTTATATCAGGTTCTTAATGGACTTTAGAGTAAAGTGACTACTACTACCACCTTGTTTATAGAGGTGAGAAGAAGAGGCACAATCAGCTCAAATATCTTCTCCAAGGTTACTCACTAAGTCCCTCCTGGGAACCCCAGCTCTCTTGATCCTCATACTTTCTCTTTGCACAGTGAGATTTCCACATATAAGACATCCACTGTACAATTTGTTGATGCAAATCTAGTGTTGTGCATAGTGTTCGCATAATTACATTGAAAGGAGAGACTGTGAGCCTGCACCTCTGGAGAAGAAATCTGGCCTTAATGCCTCTTGGATTACTTTACCACTGTCTTGATACATAACTTTGGATGAATTTTATTTAACTTTTCTTTCTCCCCTGTAAGACAAAGATAAATATACGTGTTGACTTCTACAAATCAGTTGTTTGCAAGGTACCTGGAGACTATGGGTGTGTGTAAAGACAGCTTAAGGGTTAGTCTGTTGTCATGATACAGAAGGGATGATTGCAGATAAGAGACAGCTTTTACAGCCCTTTCTCTAGCTCAGTCACTGGTTCATTATCATCCTGAGGCTGGCAGTCAACAGAAGTCAGAGGTGGTGGATATCTGTCCATAGCTGAAGTGACTTTAGTCCCAAATGTCCCCTCTGCTGCCCCAAGTACCTGCAGCACAGAAGCCCCTGAAAGAAGCTTTCCCCACTTTCCTGACACTTCACATTCTTCTACTTCAATGACTTAACCATAGCTCAGACTCTCAGCTTTCACCAGCAGTAAGTTCATATATAGTGGAGTATATTTCTAACTCTCCTGGCTGTGGAGAACACTTCACTAGTGCAAGTGAGTACACAGGGAAACATCACTATGAGTGCAAATGCAAGATAAACAAAAAAGCACCCCTAGACTATTACTTTATACATAACAATAGTACAAGGGTACCATGACAAGGCTGAAGTTTTTGAATGTGAATAGCAGTACAAGGTACAAGGTACTGCTATTTTCCTGTCAAACACTGACTGGTCTGCAGAGACCTTGTCCCAGGAAAGACAGAAAGTCTTCCAGGTGAGGCTAGAGGAAGGTGAGTGGAAGGCAAGATGAGGATAGCTGCCTTTCTGCTACACTTGCTATGTTTATTTATGAGGAAACAAAAGCCTTCAATCCCCAGGGCTCTCCATAAAGCACCTTTCACTTGCACTAAGTCAGCAAAACAGAACAAGTCTCTTAAAATTAAAATGAAGGGAAAACATGCGATAAAATAAAACATATAAGCCCCAAATATTTCAAATATATATTCTGCTTTACTTTGCAGTTTCTGCTCACCAACTACTCACAGAATGACAGTCTTATCAGATAAGAGCGGCCAGCTGCTATATGCTGCATTTAAATTTATATTGCAAACAACAGGCTCCATTACCCAAGGATTTTCTCGTTGCATTCCTAATATTATCTTTCTGCATGCTTTATTGTTCCTCATTTCCTTACATGCTCTTTGCTTTCTAGTGTGTGCCAACACATCCTGGTATTTGTTTCAAACATTTTGTTTTTTCTACTTAATCTGCCTTTGACTGTATTTCCCTTTTTATGCTTCTAAACACTCTCTGCTTTTCAAACATCATCTCTAAAGCTGCTGTCTCATACACTTTTTGCTGTTTTTTTCTCCCTTTTTGCTGCACCCTCTCTTCCTTCATCCTCTAATCATTTGATCACTGCAGTTCTTTGATGTGTGAGTCTTCCAGTTCAGGCCCAATTTAATTATCTTTTTCAGAATACTGACCTCTGTGGTCCCAATTTGTTCAAGACATTTCCTTCATTGATCCAGGGCCAGATCCCTGTACTGCCTGTTCTAAACTAGATTCCTGATATTAGAAGCAGCCATGTATTAGCTGTCAAGGTCAGTTTGCATATATCAGCAGTTAATTGGGCTGATTTATTTCCAGTGGATACAATACACTCTTCCCTGCCCTTAGGTCTAGATGCATTAGCACAAAATCAAGGGGAAACAATTAGAGGTGTTCTTATACCACAACAGACACACTTGCTTCACAATTCAGAAGCATCTTCAAAGAATAAATTGCATTTTTCAGTAAATTCCAACACATCTAAAAGGTCTGCATATTTAATTTCTGTTGGGCTATTATGAAAACAACATTCAACACTATTGGACTTTCCCTTCTTAAATTCCCCTCTTGTCATCCACTATTCAGGAGATAAACAGAAAGATGGTTCAGGCAAATGTGAAGTTTCAAGAAAGAATAAGAGTCTTCTAGAACATTTATAAAGTAAAACATTCTGTCCTGATGATATCAGCTCTGCTTATAAAATACCAATCTGATATACATGAAAAACTCCCCTGTATTACCAAATAAACAGCAGCATTCTTCAGCAGAGCAGTACAAGCTTCCTATCTGCAGCAGAAAAAGCTAATGAAAACTACATGGTGTTTGCTGCTATTTCTTACTTCCATAGAGTCTGCAGTTAGTGGAGATCCAGAAGTATGCAGAGCTCATTGACAACTTCACAGTAACGGCACTTTGCCACTGAGCTGTGCGTGTTCAGTGAGCACGAGGAGTGGCAAAGGTCTCTCTGAATTAGACTGAGCTAATTAAATACAGCTCTTTGCTTGACAGGATCTACACATGCCGCAATCCACTTTGTCCAGTTCTACCCAAGGATGATGTCAAATCTAAGTAGACCAGCATAAGCACGCTGTCCTTGCCTGCTGCCAAAAGCTAACAGCCTGAATAAGATCAGCACAACCTTTACCCTTGACCCTGACAGAAAAGTGTTAAGGAAACTGAACCTCTGGGTAAAACCAGGACTGGAGTTTCCATTCTACAAAAAGGCTACAACTGGTATGGCACATCTGCTACCGTTAGTGAAAAGGTGCTGGTCTCCTGGACTTTAATGTGAGAGGTGCTGAAATCCAGAGAGATTTTGACAGTCCCTCCTTCCTCACCTCCTCACTATGACCATCACAAAATGTTGCCCATTATGTTAATGGAAGATTTTTTTGCTTTGGTTGAGTTTTTAATTTTAAATATAGTTGAAAAGTAATCTCACTTCCCTTATGCTTTCTGTACAATTATAATGACATGGTGTGAGAAGTCACAGAAATTATTCCCAGAAGACAGATGTTTAGATAAAAAGAAGAGATTAAAACAATCAGATAATCATAATTCAGAAATAAATGAAAAATAACTCCTGGATTATCTGTCCTACTATCTCTGAGTTCCCATTTTTTTTCCCACGTATGTTTAAATGACCCAAGATGCACATCTCTTACCTTAACCAGGCAATTCACAGAGTAATACCTTTAAGTCTCAGAAATATTTTATAACACCCAGCTCAACCCAGCTTCCTGAAGAAATATATCTGCCCAACACACACCCAACTAATTTTCCCATTTCTGAGTTCACTCACAGCAAGGTTCACAAACACACGTGTCCTTGTAATAACTACTTGAAATGGGAAGGGGGAGTGAAATGTCCAGCCTGCAGCAATGAGTTCCTGCTTGATATTTCCCCAGACATGCTGCATCATGCTTGATGGCTCGTGGAAGATGTTCTGTCTGAGATCTGGAGATTGATCTGGACTTTTCTGGACTAAGTTCTGAAGTCTCCATTCTGAAAAGCTGTGGGAGGTTTGCCCAAATAAAACGTAAGTAAGGATTTCAAGACATGGACCTCTGAGCCAGACTCCTTGAGAAAGGCACAAAAAATGGGAAAAAAACCTCCCAACTGTCCAATGTACACCATCATTTTAACTGGGATCTGTGTCACAAGGACATCTCAGTTCTCCCAGTACAGAGGGACTCTGTGGTGTCTGTTGACAATAATAATAGGGATGATGAATCCATAATCTGAGGCAGGGCCTCTGCAGGGTGTCACTGCCCGGACATCAGTGAGCATTTGACACGTATTTGCCCAAAGAAACTTCATATATCCCTGAGTTGGATGGAGAGCCCTAAATTATCACAACCTCCTTTGAAAGTATTTCTTGAATTCATTCAGATAATCTTGTTTGCTTTCTTTCTTTTCAATAGCTTTCTTTTTCTTGAATCTCTGACACGCACTGGAGTGTACTCGTGCTCCTTTTCCTGTTATCAATAGTAAGGATGCACTGTGGCTGTGCCAGATGCCAAGGAGTCTCCATTTCCTTGGTAACAGCAAACAGTTACTAAACTGGAGCAAATAAAAGTGAAATGTAATGCAGTCACTGAGCTAAGCGTTCAAATGCTTGATGTCCTTTATTGATAATTTAGTCTGTAACCTCTCTTTGGCTACTATCCCCCTCTACGCTTTATTTTCCCCAACAATTGAAAAGGTAAATTATGTTGCTCAGTATACAGCACTGAGACTCAAAAAAATAATGTCCCGTGTAAGGGATTAATAACACTTGAGTGATGGCATATTGCGGTCCAGAAAAAAGAAAGCACAATAGAAAGTGTTAAATACATGTCAGCATTCACATGGTTGACTCAACTGTAAGCCATATTTTTGCTAGTGTATGGCATAAGTGCAGTAAACAGAAGCAGCTGATAGAAGCAGCAGCTTGTGCACAGAGCAAAAGCAGCTTTGCATTCTGCTGGAACCTGGAAGTCTTGGTGCATACCAAACTGACCATGAATCTGAAATGTACCTCTGTGGCAAAGAACTCCAACAGCCTTCTGTGCTGTAGTAAGCAGTGCTGCCAGCAGGCTGAGGGAAGTGTTCCTTCCCTTCTACTCAGCACAGGAGAGACTGTTCTGGGGTGCTGAATTAAAGCCTGGGGTTTCTAAAGCAAAAGATACATGTACATACTTTATCAAGTTCAGAGAAGGGCCATGAGGACGATTAAGGGACTGGAGCATCTCTCCTATGAGGAAAGAGTGAGAGACCTGGGACTTTTCAGCCTGGGGAAGAGAAGGCTTGGGGGATCTTATCAATGTGCACAGATACCTGAGGGTGTGTGGGCAGGAATAAAGGAGATGGGGCTAGTCTTCTCAGTGGTATCCAGTGACAGGATAAGAGGAAATGGGCATAAATTTGAACATGAGGAAAAAAAAAATTAACTGGGACAGCAGTACAGTTGAATACCAGTAATGGGCTGTCCAGAAGAGTTTAGAAGTCTCCATCCTAGGATATGTTCAAAATCTGACTGACAGAGTCCTGGCCAACCTGTTCTACTTGACCCTGCTTTGAGTAAGCAGGTGGACTAGATTATCTGCAGAGGTGGTTTCCAAACTCGACTACTCTGATTCTGTGGTATGAACTGGTTTTGTATTCTTATGGTACTTATCTAAAGGCTATTCCTGATCTTACTGCAGAGCCAGAAAATTTTCTGCCTTTGTGCTGTCTGCAACATTACCTCTCTCGTTCACAACTTTGAACACAATGGAGATGAGTAACTAGACTAGTGGATTCTACAATAATGAAACTCTACTTATAAGAAAAATGATTTGTAGTGAAGATGATTCTTTTACACAGGCTCTTATTATAGCAAATACTTCTCTCCAGAATACAAGCTAACAGTTTCCTCAATCCATCACACTTTGTAGTCCTTGCTCAGGTATCAAGCAGAATCAAGAAAGGTCAACTTTCACGGGTCAATATTCAAGACACAAAGATAGGGTCAGATTGCATTAGGTGATAAATTATGGTAAAACCATTGCTAGAAATGAATCCTTTATTAAAATAATATATTGCAGCTAAATCATGGTCAGGGACCTAGATTCCCTCTTTCAAGATTATTGTTCGCTTTAGAAATCAACTGAAATTGCACACCTAAAAAAAAAGAAAATCTTTATTTTTATTTCTGTTTTTTTGGTTGTTGGTGGTGTTTGGTTGTTTTTTTAACTTTAGGTAAATTGTGACAGCAAATGAAGTCATTATCTCACTTTTTCCTAAGCCTATCATAGGGTGAAATCCAGTTGGAAACCGGTCACCAGTGATGTCCCTCAGGGCTCAGTTTTGGGGCCAGATTGTTTAATATCTGTATTGATGATCTGGATGATGGGATTGACTGCACCTTCAGTAAGTTTGCAGACGACACCAAACTAGGTGGGAGTGTTGATCTGCTTGAGGGTAGGAAGGCTATACAGGGTCAAGGAAGGCTCTACCTGGACAGGTTGAATTGATGGGCCAAGGCCAATTTTGTGAGGTTCAATAAGGCCAAGTGCCGAGTCACACATTTTGGTCACAACAACCCCAGGCAATGCTACAGGATTGGGGAAGAGTGGCTGGAGAGCTGCCGGGCAGAAAAGGACCTGGGAGTGTTGGTCGACAGACGGTTGAATGTGAGCCAGCAGTGTGCTCAGGTGGCCCAGAAGGCCAACAGCACCTGGGCCTGTGTCGGGAATAGTGTGGCCAGCAGGAGTAGGGAAGTGATCATGCCTCTGTACTCAACACTGGTGAGACCTCACCTTGAGTACTGTGTTCAGTTCTGGGTCCCTCACTACAAGAAGGACATTGAAGTGCTGGAGCATGTCCAGAGGAGAACTACCAAGATGGTGAGGAGCCTAGAGGTATGAGAAGAGGGTGAGGGAACTGGACATGTTTAGTTTGGAGAAGAGGAAGTTGAATAGAGACCTCATTGTCCTCTACAACTACCTGAAAGGAGGTTGTAGAGAAGTGAGTGTTGGCCTCTTCTCCCAAGTGAATAATGACAGGACCAGAGGAAATGGTCTGAATTTGCAGCAGGGAAGGCTTATATTAGATATTAGGAAAGATTACTTTACTGAATTAGTGGTCAGGCACCAGAACAGTCTTCCCAGGGAGGTGGTTGACTCACCATCCCTGGAGGTATTTACAAAACATGTAGAAGTGGTACTTCAGGGCATGCTCTAGTGACCAAGACTGTAGGGAGTTTCTGTGTGTGTATGGTTGGCATCAGTAATCTCAGAGGTCCTTTCCAACCATGATGATTCTGTGATTCTGAGTGGAAGTGCAATGGGTGGGAATGAGGAGGAAAGGAATCTTGTGCTCATCGCTCTAAAAAGGGAAAGTGAGAACAGTGATAAAATAGGCTTTGTTATGGCATGGAGATTAATTAAAAATAGGCAGTTCATTCTCTCTGGTTTGTCCCAACTAATCATCTTTCCTGGCCTGACGGTTCAGTGAATATGGTTCATTGCAGCAATGCCCCTTGCCTGAAGATGTAAATTTTCTCTGTCGAAAGGTGAAAACTAAAGATCATCTGGAATTAATGTCTTTTCCAGAAAAAAAAATGGTGAATATAAAATGCCTGTGAATACAGTCTGAGGAATTCCAACATTTAAAGAAAGGCTTCATCTCCAGGGACATGTCTAGCAGAATGTGAAAAGCCACAGAATACAGGGATGACACAAACATGTTCAGAAAACAGACTGAACCTAACCAGATATATGGCAATACTTCCCTCAAGTATCGTATCTTCCATTTGACCACAGCTCATGCTGAAGAACACGGTCAGAGACTGCAATGAAATAATAGAGAGCCACTGGGGAAGCCTGCAAACAGAAAGGCACACCCTAAATCAGCAATGGAGCCTGTAGGAATAGCTGTGAATTGCTTTACTGTTCACTGGTACGTTAAGCTACCTCTGGAACCAGGTACATCACCACTGCAGTGACATATCAGCCCAAAGTATTTACAGCGTGTCTCATCTCAAATGCAGGAAGCTTACACTTCTGCATCGAAGCCATTTTACAGTCAAAATAATTTCTCTGGCAAACTGTTCATAACTTGACAGCCACAGCTGTTTTATTGAAGCGAGAAAGAAATATAGCTTCTCTTAATAAAGTGTCTATTGCTTAGGAGCCTTCAGTTTTCAGGAGTTTACTATCCTTAAAATCCAGTAGAAGTGTGAGTTACTTCTTTATCAATATGAGTCAGGAAGCATCTGGAAACTGCCACAAGTTAATAGAACACAGAAGAATTATACAAGACTTGTTATTTCTCCTGTGAGGTTTTTTCACCCTTTCATAATAGTAATTGTTTAAAATTATACTACTTCAAAATTTATTTATTTCAGGAGATTCCTAATACTAGAAATCCTGGAGTGATGAAATATGGATTTGACTTCTTATAGCCTTGCCGTTGTGGAGTTTTCTTGGAAATTCCCATGGCTGGAAATTGGAAGAAAAGTGGCAGACTGGGGACTGCTACCAGTGGCACGGTTGCATGCCTGGAGCTTCTCACCTTGCCATTACATCCCACCCTGGCTGCTGAAAACCGCAGTCAGAGCACATTTCGCTAAGGAGACAGCATATCATCAGTACATAATCTTTAAATGTTTTACAGGGTATAATTTCACAGATGGATCCAGGGATGTTTTCACAGAACTATTTAATTTTTTCAGGAGGACATGTTAGAATAAAAAAAAAATCAAACCCAGAAATATATATAGCAATGACTAACTGTCTACAAATAGTTGAAACATCTCACTGCTAAAGATGAAAAAGAATTGTTTAACATATTGCAGAGGTATACAAATCATCAGAATTTAGTGTGTATAACCCAGCTGAAGATGAAAAGGAAAGAAGGTCTCATCATGCACAGGGAGTTAATTTCACTGCTTTGTCACAGACTACTAGTATTTGTCCTTTGTAAAGTCTCTTAATATTCCTCTATGTGATTTTTCTATCCTTATAATGAAAGCAAAGACTTTTACCTTTCATTGGTTTTCTGTCCTGTCAACACACTTGAAAACAGTTTGAGCTGAAATTCTTTCTTTCTATGCATTCACATAGTATGTACAAATTATAATCCCAGTTGTTTTGGGAGGCTCTCAGCACTGCCCTAATTAAATAATTATATTAGTACAAAAAGTGCCTTATAAATGTTAAATGTCTTATTCTAATTATGTTATATACCTAGTGCTATAATGTATAATAAATTAGTGTTTTCAAAGGATAATTTAATCTGAATATCAGCTGCCTCATTAAAGCAAAAGCTTCAATTTCAAAGTATCTTAGTGGTTTAGGAGCTGCAGACATATTTCCAAAAATGATTAAGGCACCTACAGACTCACGGTATCATTGAGAACTTTTAGAAGTGTTATTTTTGGAGGAACGAAGTAATTTACAAAATTTCTATTTAGGTATGAATGACAGTTAAGGACTTCTGAAATTTTGATCCAAGAAGTCCTGACTAGGAAGCAATCTCCCAGGAGAGCAATGTGAGTCACTTTGCTAAAAAGCATATTTAAATGGTCTGAACAAAGCACCCAAAATTTGTCACAAGCACAATCCTAGAGACATGAACAGAGACCACATGCTAGAAGAAGGAGAGATCACTATGAGCTACTAGGTCTTTTATCTCTTCTCTTCAGTAAGTCTTTTGTAGAGTGTTATTTTTTTCCTAATGGCAAAACTAATAAAAGAAACCTTTCTTCAGTACAGCCTTACACTCACTCTGCTAATTCACTGGAGAATAAAACTCCTTTATTAATATACTCTACACTCTCTCGCACATATCAAATAATATGTCAAAAGATAAGAAAGGAAAGCAAAGAACTTGGGTGACATTTGTTGACATTTCCAACACAGAGGAAACAAACAAGTTAGGCTGTTGCTGAATGTTAAAAAGGCCGTGGAGAGTGAGCTTCTCCTCATCAATACGGCCCTCAGGGCATTTTTAACGCAGTCTGATACTGTGTTCCCTAGCAGGAGGTATTCCTGCAACACTAGGAGACAGGTATGGCTCCTCTCAGCTCTTTGGAGACCTCAATAAAAAGGTCACCAGATCTTTTATTTTAATTTATATTTTTTTTTAAAAGATCAAGGTCACTTTTAAAAATGAATAATCAAGATGCTCAGCCTGCATCTTAACAGAACATCAGCTCCAAACAGAAATCAAAATCAAAATACAAGTATTTTCATTTATATATAAAATAAAAAAAAAAAAAAATGAAGCTTCTTTATTTTTCTTCTTTCATTTTCTGAAACCATGTTAATATCCCTTTAGAGGCTGCAACTGAGAAACATCAAAAACCTTAATGTGGCCTGAGGGTGGATCGCTACAAAGCTATGTGCTAATAATACCTTACATTTATAGCTCTTTTAATCCAGAAGAACTGGATCCCCGGGCAGTGCAGATACTGTGCATGCAGGAATAACAACTTTGAGCCTCCTTAGTGATGCATGACTGTTTCTGCGGGTCCCCAACACCCAGCCCCCAAAGTGTCCCATATCTTTAGAGCCAGGGGAATACCCGGTGTTATGGAAAGTGCATGGAGAAATTCAGTAGAGCAGAAAGAAAAAAAAATAGCTGTAATTCACTAGAAAATGGAAGCTGCCAGCCCTGCCCTGGTAGAAGGTGTCTTGGCCTTACCAAAGAAACAGCTATGCTGCTGCATGAGGGGCCCTAGAGCCTTCTGCTGAGCTCTGGCTCAGCCCTGCTGTTTATGGGGGCTCCCACCTGCCATCCTGGCAGTGTCCCTCCTGGCACAGCATCCCTCACCCTGCAAGGCTTCTCAGATGAGGAGCAAGTCTCTGACCAGGTCTGACCAATGATCTCATTGCCACAGCACAAGCCGTATCATTTACATGGAAAATCAAAAGTGCTTTTTCATGTAAGAAAGATGAATCTCATGCTTCCACTATCTTAGCCTTACAGAGTATCAGCTCATCAAGCAGGAAAAGCTGGTATAATGAAATCTAATAATAAAACACCAGGATTAGTCTGAATTCATTTTTACCACCTGCTAATTTTTGAATTTATGTTAACTTAACGCTTGGCATTTTACAGGTAAATATCTGTTTCATTGTATGTGTTAAAAATAGTGAGGGAAAAGATGATATACTAATATGTCTCAGGTAAAAGATAAATGCATTTTCTCTATACGTGGGAAGCTTCCTTTATATCTATGTCCAAATACTGAACTACTCCTCGATGATGCACATTGGCATGACCAAATTAAAAGTCAACAGAGCAGTACTGATTTACATCTGATGTGTATATTTCTAGAGCTTTAATACAACAGTAATAAAATAATGATTAATAATGATCACAGCTCACATTATTCAGTGGCAGTAATCACGGAATATCTCAAAGCATTTGTAAGCTATTTGCACAGGGAATTGCACTCTCAGTTATGTACACACATAGAAGAATCACATCAGTTATTTAGAATTTCTATTGTATATCTCATGGGTCCAGGATCAAACAGTGATTTACTCCTGTCAGCTCTACCACCTACACTTTCATGGTATAACTTTTCAAGTATTTATCTATCAAAACAATCCCTATATTTAATATCACAGAAGCAATGCCCTTTTTCAGCCTTTCTGAAAATAATACTACCACCACTGGTACTGCTTTTATTTCAATTTTTCCTCATTTATCACTGTACTATGATTCATGGAAATGTTTGAATTGCTCATGCTTACATTTAATAAATACTTTTTACAGTCCATATCTTTATATTTTGGATATTGACAAAAGGAGAATTTAAACTGCAGAAAAAAACCCGTCAGTCATATTTTTCTGTCATCTTCCTGAGTAAACTGGAATGCTGGCATTCATTCTATAGATCTTGTAATTTACATTTTTAATAAAGTAGCTTATTTACTGAAGTATACCCTTCCCATTGCAGTTGCTCTATGGATTATGTCTAGTTGTACAAATCCTGTGTGTGCCAGATTTCACAGATGCTCATTTCTTTCTTTTTTTCTGTTCTTTTCTGTGTATGTACATAACCTGAAATTTCCAGTCCATTTGCCTCAACAGGTATACGTCCCTGCCCCCTGACTATGCACCACATAATTCAGTTCAAAATTCAACCTTATGCAAAATCCAAGGAAACTTTCACCTAATGAAGGCAACTGAATCACAGCTGGGTGGTGTGGAGAAAATAGGGCATGACTGTCACTTACCATTAATGCTATTTACCACCGTCTCTATCACTGCACAGCAGAATACCTCACAAAGCCTCTCTCTTAGGTGGGGCCAGCTAAGTCTGTAATTCTCTGTGAGCACTTGATGACAAAATGCACCCAAGAGGCAAGTCACTGCCAGGTTTGGTTTCTCCAGTTACTTTGATCAATTCTATTTGATACGGGCTTTCACGTCCATAAGCCACCTAGCATGAAAGTACATCATCTCAAATGTGACTTTATAGCTTTTAAAAGAAAGGAAGACATGGTAAATACAGAGGTGTGAGCTGTAACAATCCTCTTGAGCCTGCAGTCAAAGCACTGTGAGAGCTTTGCTGGCTAATTTCAGGGTCTGGCAGCAGCCTCTGACATGAGTAGTGCCATGCTTCTAGTGGTCACTCTGTGGGCAAGGGGAGAGGAAAACACCCTGTCCTCTCCCCAGACAGATTAGATGTTGTCACCACTTATTGGTACACTAGGAACACCAATGCTCCACATTATCACTGGCTCTGAGATAAGGGGCAGACACTAGTCCCACAGCAGTGTCTCACAGTAGCTGCCATCTCTGCATAGCTCTAATCTCTGTCACATCAGATACTTGCCTAAAACACATCGCCTCCTCAGTTTCTTATTTTTGCAAACCATCTCTTCATTCATCCTTTTATGGACCTGCAGCTATGTTTCCTTTTGCCCTCATATGCCACCAGCATTGATTTCAATCAACTGATGTATTGCAGCTTCAGAAAAATTAATATTTGTGTTGGGGTTTCAGATTACTAAACACCAGACCTTTATTGTTATTGGTTCTTTATGAGTTCTTGCTTTTTTTCTATTTTTTTTTTTTTTTTAGGTTT
>VXBJ01002110.1:0-49769 GCA_013400055.1 Nycticryphes semicollaris | reverse complement strand
TGGGGTTGGTCTCTTCTCCCAAGGAACAGGGGGCAGGACAAGAGGAAATGGTTTCACGTTGCAGCAGGGGAGGTTCAGACTGGATATCAGGAAGAATTTTTACACAGAAAGGGTTATCAAGCATTGGAATGGGCTGCCCAGGGAAGCGGTTGAGGCAGAATCCCTAGATGGATTTAAAAGATTGGTTGACATAGAGCTTAGTGACATAGTTTAGTGATGTTTTTTTATCAGAGTTAGGTTAATGGTTGGACTAGATAATCTTAAAGGTCCTTTTTCAACCTATGATTCTATGATACTTTTATCAGTTTTCATTAGATCAATGAAAATTCACCACAGTTTTCCATTATGTTTTATTCCAAATCCAATTTCCTGTGTGTTTTTGTATAAATGTTTGGTTTCTCATTCTCTTTTTCTCCCCAGCCACCCTATTTTTCAAGTGCAGGTAACGGGAAGCATCTCTAATGCAGATGGAAGACTGGAATTCATAAATTCATGTTCAGAACTAAAATATTGTCTCCTCTTTCTCTCAGCTCATTTTCTCAAAGGAATTTAAAAAAACCCAAATTGTATAATACTTATCACCAAGTGAAACTTCATTTGGCTATAATCTACTTAAGTCCCTCTAATTCTTGGGACTTTTTGAGGAAGTCAGGTTGAGAGTATGGTAAGTCTAAGGTCAGTTTCAGTAGTGGTCTGAGATGAGCTTTTCATCATACCTCAAAAGTGAATTATCATCTGGAGGTGTTTACCTTCATATCCTTTGACAACAGATTTAGACTCAAGTGACTACAATGCTCTCAGATGCAGATGGACAGGATGAGTCCAGACCTGACTGTTTTGTCCTAGTAAAGGGAAATAAAAAGTAAACAGGCATTTCCCGAGGATATAAATTTATTATTTTATTCTTACAGCAGCAACACTAATACTGGCTTTCTAACTGCCTCACCTTTCATCTTAAAAGGTTGCACCTACACATACCAGTTTTTAATTGCAGAAGTTGAAATTAATTTTAATTTGATGGGTTTATACTATTGCCCACAACTTAACTGGAAGTGGCTTTCTGCTTCAGAGATCTTAGTAAACAGAGAGAGCAGCTGCAGGACAGTTTTATAATATAAAAAAGGGCTTTGTAGAACTTCCTTGTGCAGCTCCCTGAATATAACTGTCTGACCTTGAGAAAAGAAGCTGGAGGTGTGTATATTTGACTTAAGTATTAACAGATAGGAACTGGCTAGTGAATCCTTCAAGAGACCAGGGAAAAGCAACAGAAGTTCAGCATAAAAAGAAAGCTCTGACCTTTACATTTAAGTCTCCTGAAGTTACTAGGGAAATGAACTGTGGCTCCTCTATAATGTTAGTCAACAGTACTGTCCACTTCAGATGCAGAGGGAACCTCTATCCCCTACTGGGAGATAAAATAAGTAGAAAAAGGCCAAATCCTTCATAAATGACTCTACTATCCCCAAGAGGATCAGCAAATGTCAGCCAGCTGCTCTGAAGTACAATCTTTATCCATTAAAATAAATGTTAGTGCATTATCACTTTGGTTGGTACGGGATGAGGCGCAAAATTTGCTCCAGCAGTGAGGTTTTAATCTTTGGGCTAGATTCATTCAAGTAGCTCTGGAGGTCTCAAATATCTATTGCATTTGTCGCAGGAAGTAATATGCCTATGAAGGCATTTAGTTCCAGGGACATTACTGACAAGAAGAACATCAAGATTTCTGCAGTGAATATTTTGCTAGTGAAAGCTTGCCCACCTGAACAGTACTTCATAAAAGCTCTGTGAAATGTTGACTAAATACATTTCCTGGTCATTTTGTGTATTCTTTACTTCCAGTAACACTGGACAGTTCTGATGTTGCACATACAGGAGTAGAGATTGCAGGCAAATTCTGTGACTCCTTTGGTTGAAAACTAGACATACAAAGGATTAACTGTATTCATTCATAATTACTCATATAACAAGAAGCCAAGAGAGCTGTAACGACAGTGCTCAACAAAGAGTGAAAGAGATTTCAATTTCCTTTTTTTTCTTCCTGACACTACCTTTCACAAGATGACTGTGCTCTTCGCCCAACAGTATTGTAACAACACAATTGTATGCAGCACATTGAACTAATGACCTGTGCAAGGCTCATTTCCACTGTAACCTTAAGGCAAAGGTTTTTAAAACCCAAACAGAATTTTAGAAGGAACCAGAATCAGTGATCTATAGTAACCAAAAAGCCCTCATAAAATAGGCAATGCCCCTATTCTTTACTCTGCCTAGAGATCTGTCACTCTGCTGTACGAGCATTGCCACCCAGAGCTCAATTCTAACATTAATAGCTGGTAGACAGGAGCTCAACGTGTTGGTCCTCAGTGAGTTTAAGATCTGTAGGGCCTCTTTAGGGACAGTCCTAAAAATTAAGTAAGCCAAGTGAACAGAACCATCATTTGCCACTTAAATTCACTGTAGTTCTGTCAACACATTTGTGAAGTGATGGCTGAACAGGTCAATTTATTTTGGAGTGGCTGACAGCCAGTGCTCTCTCTATAAGGCCTTTATATTAGAACTTGGCATTAAATTCTGCTTTAAAGTACTTAAGGAAAAAGCAAAGAGGAAAATATATATGTTCATTTTTCTACCTTTTTCACTTTGTTTCCTGCCATCACAGCAGAGCTGCACCTGCGGCAATCAGGTGGAAAAAGAGGGTTGTTCATCAAGCTGTAAATTGGTATGTTATTTTCCTCTGAAGCTAAGCTAAGTTCAACTGTCGTTTCTAAGTGTGAGGGAAAAAACAAGTGCTGCAATGTGTACATGATAAAATTTTGCCAATAATTTGGTGTATTGGCATGTGATGATCCAGTCACCTGGTAGAAAACCAAAACAGCCAACCAAAAACCAGTTAAAACAATTTTACTCTGTTACAGATTTTTCTAGTTGCCTCAGCCAATATGTCACTGCGCAAAATTGCAATACTTACTTGAGACAGAAGTACCCTGTCCCTTTCTGCAAACATACCATATCTAAAGTGTAGTGTTACTGGTACTGTAATGCTGGCTCCTCTCCTTCACCCTCCCCTCCTGCCACCTAGACAAAGCTGTTACTGCTCTAACCCATGGTATCCATCCGTATTTGGGGCCTCTGCATTTAAACAGAGCTCTATGGAATGTGTTTGGAATGTGACTTTCTTCCCTGGATACTTCCCTCCGCATACTTTTCATCACAGAGCATCAAAACATAATAGAATTTGGAGGCTGAGGAAATGTACTACAGGTAATAGGAAGTAAAAGAAACTCATGCTAACCTCCCCACACACCCATATTTCACATTATTGTCTACAAGACAAGATGAGGCTTAGATCATGGAATGATTTGCATTGGAAGGAATGATTAAAGGTCCAACCCCCCTGCAATGAGCAGGTGCATTTTCAACTAGACCAGGTTGCTCAGAGCCCTGTCCAGCCTGACTTTGAATACTTCCAGGGATGGGGCATCTACCTCTCTGGGCAACCTTTTTGAATTTGAATTTTATAGTGTTAACCCACAGGCACTTTACAAGGGAAACAAAACAAAACGAAAAAGACTTAATATCTTTTTCTAATCCATCAATGCAAAAAGGAACATGACACTTGTCTACACAGTCTTGAAGAGTAAGAGTAAGGAAACTTTGAATAACAGATCCAATAAAAAGTGAAGAGAATTAGAGGAATAAGAAATTTCATTAAAAATCTAAAACGAAATTATGAACTATGGAAATCTCAGAAAAGGGTGAGGTCTGTCATACACAGCAGGAAAAACAGGTTCACACTGACTAGTCAGAAATGGTCCTGCTCTAACAGGAGGTGGAAAAGATGACATACAGGTAACACATTTTTCAGCGTCTGCTTCTATGGTTTCACTGCACAGGTAGACAACATTAGAGTTTGAACACGAGGTTTTCCACAAAGCATGTGTTATACTCATGCTCATGCACAGTCAAGTGGATTAAGGATTAAAACTTTTCTTTCACTATATTATAATTCACTATAAATCTGTGTAATAAGATTACCACTTAAATTACTTTTATTATTAAAACAGCTGATGGGAGAAACAGATGAGTTTTGAACTTTAACTCTAAAAGGCTTTTTCAGAAGTGCACAAACTTTGGTTCTTTATTTTTACTCTTTCATTTTATGCTCAGCCTTCCTTTCCTTTTTAGCTCATAATTCCAACCAATGGTTTCAGGACTTTTTTATTTTAGGAGATGTCCATTCTTGAAATCCCTGGGAATGCTTTAAACTTTGATTTCCCTGAATACCTAAACATTCATTCTTGGTGGGGTATAGAAGATTTAAGCTCCCTAACTCAATCAGGAAGGACCAACCTAAAACAAAGGAATAGTAGCTGCATGGTTCTGATGCACCAAAACAAAACTTTAAATTTTAATAAAAAATTTGAAGTGTGTACTTGATATAAAATTAAAAGATAAGAAAAATACTTTTTTTTTTTTTTATGGCAGAAGAAAAGAAACAACTGAGAAAGGAATGTAGCTCAATAAGTTAAGTGATCCCTATCAATCAACTAATTAAATTTAGGTTTTCTGAGTAATTTTTTTCTGTTGCCTCAGATGTGAGATTTACCCCCTCGGAAGCAGATATCTTCTTCTGTCACTTGAGCAAGAATAGATCAGACAAAGCAAATCTTTTGTACAATCTACATCAGCTTTGGCCAGGTAAGGTGAATATTGCTTCTAGATGTCATTATTACAAATACTAATGATTATATTGCATACTGGGGGCAGGAATAATAATTTCACATAATTTTAATTTCCTAAAATTAAAGTCTCTGGTTTAAAGCTGATTGTCTAAGCTATTTTTATAGGGAAAGAACAAACAGGCATTTCCAATAGATAATTCAGCTCATGTTAGAGTGAAAAAGATAGAAAAGATGAGGCTTTGTGGTGCCTGTCTTGCAATATGGAGGAAACTGCAACAATCAGCTTATAGCAGACATTTAACATGTTGATATCTGGGCACAGTAAAGCTAGCTGAACTGAGTGGGTTTTTCTCTGAGACACTGCCTTCATTTATCCAAGTATCACTTCCAAGTAAAAAGTAGTCAATGAGGTAACAAATGCCAAAGATCGAGGTTAAGAAAAGCATCAAAATAAATAGCAGACAAGTATTTAGTCTGGAAAGACACAATGTACCTTATTTTGAATACATTTCTCATGTTTGTATATGAACCTTTCAGTAAAAAATATAACTTAAATAAATCAGTGTCTAGTAAGGTCATACATAGCTATAGCTTTTATTACTTCATTATTTCAGTTGAAAAAGAGGACATTTCTGGGCTTGCTGGCTACATCTTTATCCCTTAAGTGTCTCACATATATCCAGGGAAGTAACTGAAGGCAAAGAACATGCTCGGGACACTTAGAAGCTCAAAGCTATTACCTGCAGTTCCAGAAAGGTCAAAGCTTTCAGGAAGGAGCTCTTTATTTGTTAGCATATCTGTTTTAGTAGAGTCTGTTCATGGTATTTAGTGGTGTGTAGGCATGTGATGAGTTGCAATCATTTGAGGAAGGTCAAAAGGCGTATGAATTGATCATTTGAAATTTGAAGAAAGAATCATTCTGGCAAACCTGAGAGCAGGCCATCAGGATGCTGGTCCTTCAGGCAATGATGCTGTCAAATGGATGTTTAGTAGCTTACAGGCCTTAAGTTGAAGCTTTCTTATCATCATTCACAGACCTCCAAACAAATATCTTTTATAGCAACAAAGAGTTGCCCATCCACACCAGTGGGTTTTGGAGCTGGCCTGAATTCAACTTAGGCACTCAGTGCACACACAAAAATCACCAATAAAATTGACTACCCTGAAGGCAGCCTCAATAGCAAATAAAGAAAATGAAAAATACTGTAAGTAAGCTGTCTCATCACTCTGGAATTTTTTTAAGGGAGAGCAAGAACGTATTGTTACTGTTCATACAGTACCTGCTCTTTGATAAACAAAAGGACTCCAGATTCAAGGGCTGCCAATCCGCCACTTTTCAGCAGCACTAGAATTCTTTTCAAGAAGCAAGAGAGCTAATGATTTCTAGCTTCATAGCTCAATTACCTTTCCTTAATGTCATACCATAAATGGTAAAAATCTGACCTGCAGCACTGTTACTCCTCCCCTGAGGCACACCAGCATTACTTGCCTGCCCATTCATGCTGCTGCCTGTTTCCTGTCTTGAACCATAAGCTTCAGTACAACATAAAATGCCAATATCACCAGCTATAAAGCTGTGAGAGGCAGTTTGCTCAGCATGCCATCTGGGAAAAAGCTCCTTTACTGATCTTCAAGACAGCCCACAGGAACCACCCACTTGCTGTTATTGACCTTGAGTTTGATCTATACGGATATTGTCAATCCTTGTTAACATGTTTCTAATAGAAGCTGGAGAAGATTCATTTACAAACTCTTCAAGACAGCTCTTGCATTCACTCTGAGTGTGGGAACTGCACAGTGCAAATATCCTGACCCAAAACCTTTGGGAGGTGTTTTGGAAAAATGTCTCATCTACAGAACATGCTAGTTCACCATAACTGTAATCCCTGGTGGAAACACCGAGAAAAGGTTGGCAGGCAGATTTCTGAGGCTCCAAGAATCACTACTCAGTTTTGAGGAAAGAAAAGGAGAAATGCAGAGCTGCATTCTAGAAGATCCCACTCCACAGGCCTCCTCACCTCCTGTACCATTTGGGCTTGGGTATTCAGAAAACTAATTTAAAAACCCTGGAAAGTGCTTAATAATTAAATTCTAGTTGGCATTCTTCCATTCTCTCCTGTCTTTTACCTGAACTTAAGGAAATAATGTCACCTCCCCTGCATTGATTTTTCCCTAAAATTAAAAAAGTGATGACTTTTAAGGGACAACATAATTTTTGGCTGATCAGTGTTTGCCAAGAGAATTGAAATTGAAACCTTTGAAGAAAAATGCTAACCCCTGATAGTGTATCAAGAGAGACAGAAGTAAAACGGCAAAGTCATAGTAGCTTTCCCTCAGTTAAAAGTTCCCGGCTTTACACGAACAAATATTTTCCTCTCAGCATTTACCATTAACTGTTCGAATCATTTGCATTGTATTTTCATGGCTAAGCTCTTTAAAAAGTAAACTCAACATCTCCTATGAACAGTATTTTCATGGGGTTTCAAAGGGCCTCTTTCCCTTAGCAATGCCCAAGAACATGGTCTGGTACACTGGTTTCAGATACAGAGTGTTGCGGTGTGCTGAGATAACGAACAATAATGCAGAAATAGCGGGATAATAGCTATATTTTCTGTCAAACGGCAAAAATAGTTTTTAAAAAATAATTTAAGTGTTACAACTAAAAGGTGCTCCAGGTTGAACTTCTTTTATTACGGCTGCTAGGAACATAAAACCAGCTACACTGGCTCATACCTCATGTCTGTGTAGTTCATCCTTTCCTCAATGCTTTTCACAAGCAGATACTTAAGATAGCCATAAGCGATATTTCTCTCAAGTTTCTCCCATTGTGCTGTATATTGTTTATTGCATATTCCTGCCAGTGAAGATGAAAACTTGCACTTTTCTGAAATGTTCATAGCCAGGCCTCTTGCTAAACCATCTAGCAGCATTTACCAAAACAATACACATACAAAAGTGGAAATCTTCTATATCAGAATGAGTGCACAGAGTCATTAATTGCTTTCTATGGACCATTCTCTCCTCCAAGCTCTATTTTTTCTTGGATAACTAGACTGAAAACTCTGCAGCATCAGCCCTCTTGCTGTATGTGAACTAGAACACAGGCAACAGACCTTCAGTCACAATCGGGAGCTCTCAGTACTGCTGATAAGTAGTACAGATTTGATTACACAGACCAGGCACTTACTCTAATCTCAGTTACCCACCTGTGCAGATGCAAAATTACTCAAAAGAAAACCCCTGGTGTCAGCCTGATAAAGTACAACAAATACTCTGTCCGACAATTGGTTTGGAGGGAGTTAGTTGCCAATGCAGATCGCTCTGGGCCTAACTCTTTTCTTCCTTACACGAGTGACTTTTTCCTTGTGAAAGAAAATATCTCTGAAATTATTTTCTTGTTTTTCTAACAAGCTTGTTTTGAAGCATCTCAGTACCAAATCCTTGCAAGCAAACTGAATACAGAGAAAAATCCAAGGTTTATGCAAAGGCAGCCAATGACAGTAGCAGCTAAACCTCACTCCATCAAAGGAAATATATCAAGGACATTCTCTTCTTCTGTTATTACTAAAAATTACAAGGCACAGCCAAGAAAACAAGTCATGCTGCAGGAATCTGACTTGCAGCACTCTGAGGGTGTAATGCTTTTCTGGCTTATCCTGCTCCCGGCTTTAAACATCTGGGACCAACACAAAGAAATTGTATCTTTTCTCCCTGCTAATTGTGTAGTAGCTGACTGATTACTTATGACTGACAAGTGTCTGATAACAGGAAATGGTGGCACAGTGGGATTTCTATGGGTTAAGAAGAATGAGACAAGGAAACCAACGATGTGATTCTTCATTTAAATGTGTGTGCATACAGACTGAGAAACGTCAGCCTTATAGCTGTTGGAAGAGCTTGGATACAGAAATTGCTGAGCATCAACCAGCGATTGTACCACCATAGCTGTTCTGAGCCCTAGTCACAAACCAGCTTTCTCACTGAGTGAATGAAACAGAAGCAGCTCATTGAGCCTGTTCCTCAGCTGCCTGAAATTGCCTTTTCACCACAGTAATGCAGCTATGCAGCTATTCTCACGGAACCACACACACAGTAGAGATGTTCTTTGGAAAGCCCATTGTTAGCTCTGCTGGCTCTGTTTGAGCCTCCACAGCTAGTCACTAAGAAGGAGATGAGATGCCCTGAGGCAAGCCACAGATGAGAAGACGTGGCTGGGCTGATCCCATGGGTTGAAGTTTCTGTGATGCCAGGGATGATTTATCCCCTGTGGGGACCAAATCAGCTCTCAGCAGCCTCAGAGCAGGGATGTGCAATACGCTCTCCCCTAGTCCTTACACAGCTGGTGATGGCATCAGAGAGAAGAATCAGGAGCCAACAGCAGCCTTTTCAAAAAGGACTCCAACAGATAAGGCCCCATGCGAAAGGTTTGTTTGAAAGAGATGTCCCATGGCTGGGATTTACTGGGAATTGTTTCAGTTTCAAGATGAAGAGCAAAGTCATGAAGAGAAGCTAATGAAAGTAACTGCTCTGGCTTCAATGCACCCATCATTGAATTGCGAACAGAAAAGTGAGATTGATTGAAACTACAAAGTGATGCAGAGCAGTCTACTTTGAGGCCCAGCAGACAGAAGGGCAAAAGTAAACAAGTAGCCTGAAAGGTTGCCATTACTTCAGAAATAAGAATTAGGTGTTAAAATGTCAATTGATTTTTCATAGTCCAAAATATTATTTATAGCACAGATAAAAAATTCTAATTTCCAATAAACAGCCCTGAAATGAATATTTTGTACCGAATCCTGCTTAAATTGCTAAGCATATCATCGTATCAAAGTCATTAGGACTGTACAAATGAGTAATGGCAGCAGGAGCTGGCCTTTTATTGGCATCAGTTTGAAATGGCTGTCTTATTCAAGCATGCCAATAAAACATTCTTGCCACACTATCATGTATTCCATTTACTCCCTATTTAAGAGAGAGGGGAAAAGGTTATTTTAGAAATACTTTAGAGTAATAAAATCTTTATTGCTACAATTTTTTGTATCTCTTGTGCCTGTGAAGCCAGTTGATTTAGTTATGTCCATGGTTCTGGAAATGATAGAAAAGCAGTACTTACGCATTTTGTATACCTCTATATATTACTTAAACTGGAGTGCCTACAAATCAGGAGGGGTGTGCAGTTTTTAAGGTCATATAGCTCACAACTTGACACAAANACAAACAAAAAAAAAAACCAACATGCTGTGTATATCACAGCCTCACAGTCCCTCCTTCCAATGGGACACAGCAGGTCTTTCTGATGACTTGCAAGGCAACAAATCTAAACAGCCTGGGATTGAAATGAAGCCCATGACTGTAAATGAAGATCTGAAAGATTGGGAAGGAAAATCTGCCAGGAGTAGGGAAGCACATAAACACATACACATATAGGTTTGGTATCCTCTGAAGCCTAAGTTAGGACCACAGATACTTCCTCAGTATTTATATATACATATATTACTGGGTATTTGGAACAGCATCTTCTTGCATTAAATTCAAAATATGCATCATTGTCCAGTTTATCTATTTACTGTGCAATGAACCAAATATCTCTGCCATAGCAGCTGACAACTTGCTCTTTATTCATTAAAGCTATACTGTGCATCACTGGAAAAAAGTACTACATTCCTTCTACCACTCCTATCTTCCACTGCTGCTGACACAGCTGACCAAAACAAAAACCAACCAACCAACCAAATCTCTCTGCTATTGTCATGAGAAGTGAGAAAATTCCGATTTTGCTTTGTTCATCAACAAACCTGTCAGCTAAATGATGATTGTGGTATCTCCGCTTGCAGTGCCACAAGAGAAACGGAGGACTCCTCGTGCAATTTTCTAAGTCTGAGGCTGCAATGCTGGCAGTTAGAAAAATCATTGTGTGGCTTATAAATGGAACAAATTTGCTCAGAAAGTCACAGAGAGAAAAAATATGAAACCCCACACTATCGTTTTGACAATTGCTTTCATTCTGTAACTGCACTTTAAAAGAGAAGCCAACATCATTTGAAATAAGATATCTGCTTTCTCAGCTGACATCAGTCTGCTGAATAGCAGAATGAGAAATATCTCTGTGGTTATTTAATTATTTAGGGTATAATATGCTATTTTATTTGACAATCTGTTTGCTCTGTGGATAAACTGTAGTGCTGAGTAATTTTTCCTTATGAAGGAACAAGATTATCTGCTCATTAAATAGCCTCATTGGCCCAGTAGCAACATCACACTACAAATAGAAATGATGCTATGGAAAGAATAGAGCAGAGATGCCTGGAAGTTACAGAAAATACAATAGCGACAACTTGGTTGCTGCAGTGAGTAAGAGGAAGAGAATCTTTGGGGACTTCCAGCAGCAGAGCTGCCTGTCTGAGCAGAGGAAGTTGGGCTGCTGTGGAGTTACTGAGGTGAAAACCAGCTTTCCTCTTTGGCTGGTTGGGTATCTTGGCTTACAGCCCCCTGAGTGACACTGGCTAGTCTCCTGCAGGGTAAGATAAATAAGCCTTGCTATAATTTCCTGGGGCTGCTGGTTTGATCCAGAACACCAAAAAGATATGGAGGGTTTGTTTTCCGTAACTTGTTTCCATCTGACGTGCATCTTCAGATGGAAATGCTCTGGAGTTCACAGAGTAAGTTATATAAGTGAGGACAGCAGGAATTTCATGATGCTCTGATTTTGCAAGGCCTGCATTATGCATGGTGATAATAATGAGCTCAAAAATATCAAACAGCATTTTCCATTTTAATATGCCCAAATTGTTTCACAGAGTTCTGTCATCATCATCATCATTTTACAGATGAAAAAGCACAGAGAAGTATTTTGCTTGGGATTGTATTAGAAACCAGTAACATATCTGAAACTAATACCTAGCTTTCCATCCTCCTAGTCTAATGCTCTAACTACTATTTTACCCTAGAGATAAGAATGTGGATAAAAAGCTTTGTCATAGCACAAGCAGTATAGTTTATATCACCTATATAAAAAAGCAATAATGATAAAAGATTTTAATAACTGACTGTTCTGGGCAGACAGAAATTTTCTCTGAATAGTGCTATGTCAAGTGGCAAACTGAACACTTTTAAGGGCTAATGGACATATGAGAGTTAAACCTTGAATCCTGGCTCAGATGAAAAAGCCATCTCACCCATTTTTTTGTCTCTGACAGCGAGAAGTGTTTCATAGACTAATGCACCTGGGATTATAAGTGTATTCAGCAAAAAATCCCACTGTCTTAACCCAGCAGGACTGTTCTCAGCCTGTTGTCAGAGTCAGTGTAACCATCTCTGCATTTCTTGGACGTTTCTTGGTATGAAGCAACAAGGACATTCTGAGGCCTTTGCTGTGTCAATTTATGTAACTGTCTAACTATGCTCTTGATCAGATTAAAAATATAGCATGCTCTTCTGCAACATATGCAAGTTTTCAAGGCCTCAATTTTTCCTGTCTGCACTGAAGTGCCAAAATAATGCTATGTGGTATGCTTTAGTATCTAAAGAATTTCTAAGTATAAAATCCCATTGGTTATAATTAGCGATATAATGCCTAATGATCATTAGTCAAAAGAGGTCTTGAACTACCTGATTTTCATCCAAAACTTGTTGATTAGTAATCCCCTGTAGCTGGGCCATAGCACTCTACTGAAGATAAACTTGGCTTGAATTTAATCATTTGATTAGCATTCATCCAAGCAAAACATCATCTTTTGTAGAGAGCAAGCATATTTCTACCTTTTGCTAGCTTTTGACAAGAGGCAGGTGTATTAAACATAGGAAAAGTACACAGTACAGAGTGTTCTTCGATCAGGCACATGGAAAAATACATTCTACCTTGACAACAGCGGTACTTCTTAGTACACCAGTAAGGTATCACTGAGCTGTCATCAGTTATGCTCTCAGATGGGAGAGATGCACACACAGAAACCCAGAAAAATACAGGAAGAGATGAAAAACACTTAAAAAATAATTATAGATATGTTATCTAAAATTAATCAGAGGATTATTGTTGCTGTGATGTTGCAGTTTGTCTGTGATAAGGAAACAGCTGGCAAGCTTAAATTGTCTTGTTTCTTCAAGAAAACATAGATCAACATAATAACTACCAAACTGTTGATTTTGTTTCTGTGCCTTCCCTAACTGAAACCTTAGAAACATCATGGAGCACACTGCGCCTACTCAGGCCTGCCTAAATTAGTCAGTGGCAGCTACTATCAGTAACTACTGATTCACATAAACTTACAGGGCATTGGACAGTGAAATAACGTATGCTGAGAGTAGAGAATTTTCCTTTCAATTGACACAGACCAAAATGCTACTTTCTGCTCCAGGTCTCATTGACAGCTTCCCACTGATGGGGCTTGCTGTGACCTCTGTACACCTGTTTTGAGTTATACTGAACAATATATATCTCATTTTCTGCTTCCTTCAACAGCCCTCTTTCCTACCCAGCCTCATGACACTACCTTAGTCTCTCCAGTACTTACTTCTAGCCATTCTTTTATGCCATACAGCATAATATTACTATTCCTGGCTCCTAGACGATTATTGCTTTTCATTCATGACGTATTCATGTATCTTTTCTGTCTGTTGGCAGTATTTGGAGAAAGTGAAAGTACAGTTGGATGTTGGGTGGAAGTTCCCACCTTCTGCCACCTACCCCATGCTCTCACAACTTTTAGATCTGTTTTTGATATCCCTGGGGCACTTCAAATAAATCTCTGAATCCACCAGGCAAGGCTAAATATGTACTCAAGTAAGGAACTACTTCAACTACAGACAACAGCTACTTCCATGTCTATACATCTTTCTTTTGTTTCTTCTGCATTTTCCTGTCTAATGGGTTAGGAGAGAATTTCTTGCTCTCACCCTTCTTCCTTGGCTGATATTCATGAGAGAGCACAGCCCCTGAAGCTGCCCTGCTAGGAACAGATATGCTGTGCTGTCACCGGATTACAGGACAGAAGGCTTCATTTTTGGCAGTGCTAAGTCCCTTCTGGCTACAAAAGAAAGTGACAGCAAGAACTACAACAAGAAGGAAGATTAATAGTGTACGTAACACAGTAGAAATAAATTATCATACTCTGCAGAAAGGAGATGTCCAGAGGAAATGGCTCAAGAGAGGCCTGTGTAGGAGCCAGAAACATCTGTAACTACACATTTATCCAGTTTATGCAACTGCGTGATAAACTTCATGCAGTCCCATGATAATAGTTATCTTCTGACTTGAATGCTGCACAAAGCAGGGGGATCATGATCGATGTCTGGCAGGCACAGGGTGCTTGTTACCAAGCAACACAACTTCTTTTCCAGAGCCAGATTTCTACGTTGATACATTTCATTGTTTTCTACAATTTATACATTAGCAATTGAAAGGAACAGATACAATAAATATCAATGAAGCATCTGTTAACTCTCTAATGTTCATTAACATTCAGATCAGCGCTGACACAAACAGAGAAATTAATATACAATTCACCCATAAAATTAACTCTTTCACGAATAATGTCTTTCAGAAAAAGACTTTGCTGCCCAGGCAGCAAACGGAATCTTAATTCAGTTCACTAGCTCTTGTGGACTATGTGGAAGCTTTCTCAAGTTTTGATGTCCAAAGAGCACCCTACTATTTGCTCACATAGTTATTGTCATAACATGGAGACAGGGACATTAGAAAGTGACACAAAGGCAATGAAGAAGTTACTATATGTAAAAAAACCAATCACTACATTATACCTTTTGCTAGTGGGAAAACAATCCTATCAATAGGATTTGCCATGATACAGTCTCCTTGCAGAATAGCTACTAATTAGAGTGGACAACTGCGTTATGAATTACGTATCTTTCCCAGCAACCTTCTGTGAAAGAGCTTAAGCTTCAGAAAGACTGTGAGTAGTTGCCCGATTTTAAAGAGTTAAATACTGTTCTGAACACCTGTGTCTAAGCTATGCCTGTACCAATGAGTTCTTAGGTGATGTTCAGCAAGTTTCTTAACAAAGATTTGCATGAGTGCTCACAGTGCTTAGAATATTTTCTGATCATTCAACATGACATTTGATGATTCAGTTTCTAAAAGTGCTGACATCTTCTGTCTACAACTGAAAATAATGGAACTGTGCCCTGAGAAAACAAATTTATAAAAAAAAATAAAGTGACAAACTGAAAGCAAAGCATCTTGGAAGTTAAGAGATGCCTGTAACAACTTTTTATTGTCATTGCCATAATGCAGGTCTTAAACTATAAAAGGAGTATAATGAAGGATGGCAATGTGGATAGAATATGGATAAATAGTAATGTCATCTAGGGGTATCTGGAGGGTCTAGTTTGGTCTTTTTCTATCTTATTCATCTCCTGCCCTCTCTGGAAAAATCTAATGATGTATCATGTAAGGTGGAAGATATTAGAGTTCTAGAAGAGAGAGAAAATAGTGGATAAATACACCTTTACTGTGTTATATGAATAACTACTGAAGATACAGCCATCACATTGGAGAGGTCAGGAAACATACTTGGAACAGCTTTTCAGCTCTGATCACAGACCTGATGTCAGGAGTGTGAAGAGACACTCCTTAATAGCCATAAACCAAAAAGGAATGGCAAGAGGAACGTCTTGCTTTCCTCAACCACAGAATGAAAATCACTTGCCAGGAAGACCAATTTCCCCAATGTGGCCTTGTGTGGTTTTAAGTGGTCACAAAATAGAAATAGCAGTCTGCAGAAGTTCACAAGGGTCTATAGAAATCTTTTTACAGCTGTCTCTGAATCATGTGTTACCAGTCATGATCACTTGTTATCTAATGAGCTTGTAGTTGTTGCAGTGTACTTTCCTTAACAATTGACAAATGAGGTCATTTTCACATGATCTTCCCTTCTATCAGATGGTTTGTATTAATGTCTGTCCAATAACTGTCTTCCTCCCAAATGAAAGGACTTTTTCCCCTCTCCAGACCCCAAGAAACATCTGTAAATTTGATGAGATGTAGCTATTTTTATAAATCAGCACACCAATTCATCTTCTACATGTCCTTCTTGGACTATTTTTCTTTTCATATCTGCTGCATCTCCCAATGGTTGTTCTTTGGTCCTTGGGAGCTAGCTTGCGATCCTCAGTACTCTGTGAAGTAGAAATGTGCCCCATCTACCTTGCTACCTATATATACAACACAGATTAATCATTTGGGGCCTTACTTCCAGTAAACAGAGTTTGTGCTAATTTGCTGTAGAGGTCTTAGTCCTGTCAAGTCCTGGAACAACTTCAAAGCAGGAATACGATGTCTCAAGAAGGGAAAAAAAATCTCATAAACAAAAAGTGACCACTATGTGTCCTCAATTCCTTTGAAAAGCTACCAAAATCATGGAAGATGTTGCCTCTATAGTCATAGTAAGGATTTGGGTTTGTGCAGGAGACATTGTCTGGAGATTTCAAAGGATGGAAATGGATCAGTCTCTTTTTTTTTTCTCTAGGAGTAAATGTCATCACTGAGGTTTGAAATACCCAGAGCACATGAAAGTTTTACTATTTATTTCAAAGAGGCCAGCAGCTTTCCCGTCATTCCCAACTTTGGAAGAAGGTGATTGAAAATTTGAGAAAACCCATTTGAGAATATGAAAATGTGTGCTAAAAATGGCAAAACCCAGGATATAAATTTGTACATGTATTTAGGGGAAATACTGCACCTGTGTTCTTTACACTTGCTTTCAGCAAACCTTCTTGAAAATGAATCCTCAGTACCAAAAAAAAAAATTCTGAGTTAAATTCTCCTCTCAGCACATCCTTCTGTTATTTTTATTTCTGATTGTATCTTTGATTAAACCCCTAGGTTAATTTTTAGGAGTGACACAGCAAACCTAGCAGCCATAATCTCTTTAGTAGTTCAATATGTTTATGAAGGTTGAAGGATGTTAAATGTGGCAGTTCAAATGCTAAGCCGAGTAATCAGTTCATTAGGAATTTGCTCAATACATTTACTGTCTATAGCCAAGCATGCAAAACCAGACTCAGGCAATTCACCAGACAGTTTGTATGGTGACAGAATGTATGAACCGGACAGAATGTATGAACAAGGTAAACTCCTCAAGCCAGTTGAAACCTTCTGGTTGATAAACCCTGGGATTTTGTGAGCAGAGGTAAGTGCCTATCTGCACCCACACCCATGGATAACTTACTCACTTCAGCACAGATGCACTGTAATACAACTGCATTTAGCAGCCAGGGCAGATATGCACAACTCCACCTCTAAGATTATGACCCAGGACAGTCTCAGCCAGCAAATTCAGACTTCAGGGAGCTGAGAAGGAATCTAGGGAGCTCTGACGCAGAATGGAAATATTTCTGATTGCTACGGGGACTGCACCACATCTGTGCGGTGGACCTGCAGACACCAAAATATTCAACCCATGGGTCTATGGTGACCTGTCTTTCTGTCTGGAGGATCTATATCCCCTGTTGCATCAAAAACCTTTTGAAATCAAACTTCATTTTACTCTGCCCTGTTTTCCTCTCCACTCTAGCCTGATGAATAACCATCCTGCAGCCTGAACGTTGCTAGTTGGTTTTGTTTTCTCCCCGCTCCCCCCATAAACATAAATTCTCTTTGACCCTTATCTCATTCTCCACAGCAAACCTTATCTTGTCTAATGTTACAATACAGCCACAGCCATCAATAATTCAACAAAACCCAGAAACAAATGACCCAAATTTTACCTAAGTCCCCATGCTAATATTTTTCTCTGACTCAGTCAGAGTTTATACCTTCAGACATTTCTAACCCATAAGACACGTGGAATACAGCAGTTCAGGAGGAGTTCAGATCTCTGGTTACCTGTCTGATCTGATGCATCATACAACCTCAATATGATAAATGCTCATGCCCAGCAAAAGAAGTTTGCTTGGATCCACTAGTGTGAAGAGACTGGCCAGAAAAGGCTGAACTACTGCAGACTCCATAGTTTCTTGAGCATCTACCCCTTTCTCCAAAAAAAAGAAAGATGTCTCTGTCACAGTAGTGAGTTAAAGACTTTTTATGGCTTCGCCTCAGACGTGTGAGGATAAACCTGAAGCAGGACCTCCTCCTCCAGCACTCCATTAGCATTCACTCAGTTCCTTGCTAGTGTCCTATTAAATGCAGAGTTCATTTAGACTTAGAAGCAATTAATGAAGCTCTGACTATTTCACTGATGAAAAATCTCTCAAGGATCTGCTTCTGCAACAAAAATTTATGTAAGGAGAGAAAGGGGGGCAGGGGAAAAACAGAAGAGCAAAACCCCTCATGGCAGCTCAGCATGATAAACAAGCCTGCAGAGAAAGGGTGTGCTGTGGAGGGAGGACAGAAAGAAGCGATTATGTGGCAGAGAATGATCTTCCTCCTCAAAATGCCTCTGGGAAGGAGGAAGCAAGAAAACATGAGAATCCTGCCAGTACACACAATGACCCTTCAAAGCACCATGGGGAACGCACTGATGAAGAGTTTCTCTAATGCCTCCTGCCAACTCAATATTTGCCAAATCCCATTTGCCTGTAATCACTCACAGACAGTTGCTTGGCCTAAATCTGCTCCCTCTTTCTCTGCTGCAAAGCTGGAGTTAGACTGCAGAAGCTAGCTTGGTGCTGGTGTATGTCAGAGTATCTTTGTCGTCCACAGAGAAATGAGAATGCTGACAGACCTGCCACAGTGGCTTGCTTGAACAAGTCACAGAGAAGCAGGTGGATAGCAGGAGGGTCACATGGACCTGAGATATATTATAAGGATTATCCTTTTAGGAAGAGAGCGTACACAACTAGGGTATTCCCAGTAGGTGCTCTGGTAAATGGTTCTGAAAAAGACACCTTTCAGGCAGCTCAGGAAAGAGAAACTGCTTACTGAAGGCCATATTGGCATTCATCTCGCTACAATTTCTTCCATTACTCTGCCCCAAAAACAGAATTACCCTTTCTTACTCATCCAGTGACTTTTACAGGATATTATGCATGAGGTCTGGCTGCCTTTTGGAGGCAAGCCCAGTTTTCTGAAAAACCCTTCATGGCGCAGCAAAAGCAAAAAGAAAAGGGTGTCCTTATTAGGTGCTAGTCACGCAGACAAAGCATCAAGGCAAATCTAACCTGGATCTTAGTATTATGTGCTGTTCTCTATAACACAAGCAGTTTGCTGTGTCCACCTTCCTTCAACCCTGAAATTATGGCATACATAAGCAGAAAAAAATTGGTTTCTGACCCTCCTCTGCATACCTTCAGTAACAGAAGCAATCATCTGACATCCTGAAGCACAGCATCTGATTGCATTTCACATGCATAATAATGGTTGTTATTATTGGTAAGAACAACAGTTGCTACAGTTCAACAAATGTGTCTTAATCATTTTCTGCTTATGTAACACACTGTATACAAGTATTAATGCAATCAAGTGCACTCTAAATACTGCCTGCAGTCTCCTTTTCCCAATAAAGACTGTTACTGAATCTAAAGGTCTGAATAGAAAAGCACCAGGCTGGGTAATTTGAGGGGATTGGTCCCATGTATAGATATTTTATGTGTAAGGTGATTCTTAATATTTATGATTTTAGACCTTAGTCTAAGAGAAGTGAAACAAAATTTCTCGTATGTCTCTGATCTCTTTTGTCACTGGTTCATCAGGATTACTTGCACTAATGTCTGTCTTGCTATTCTGAATTTATAAGAGCAAATGAAGCTGCATGCAGCAATAACCTTATCTATCCTGTAGGGAAAAAGAAAAAAGCAAAAAAAAAAAAAATAGCAGCTCTGTGTGTAGATACAGAGATGTTGCGATTTTGTCTCTTATACTCATAAATTAATTATGCCAGTACTCTCTTTAGCACTGAGAAGAACAGCTACAGACTGGTGTACATCCATACCATTGAATTCCCTTATGCTTCCAACAGGGTAGTTTCATCCAGGCTGCCTAGTGAAAGAGGCTTGTAGCTCCTGCTAACACCCAAGTGATTGTCTGGGAGACCATATGAGCCAGATCCCCTCAAGGGACCATTCTAGCAATGTAACAGTATGAGCAATTAGATTGGAGTGCCCAGGGACCTCTTCTAACACATTTTAAAATCCTGAACTCTGATAAACTCAACATTTCTGTACCGAATTTGCTTAAGCTGTAATGTTTTGGATTAGGGGTTGCTAGCAAACTGAAAATAAAGGTAACTTTAAAAATATATATATACATATATGTAGCCATACACACACATCTAGTTAAACTTTACAGTCTCTGAGACTATACAAGGTTAGTCTGGCTGGTTCCCTGCCAGCAACAAGAAGGCTTGTTCAGCCCCTCTAGCTCAGTTTTGAGACGACTGTCTTGCCACCAGTGAGCAAGTTTCTGTAGTTACAGTTTCAAAGATAGAAAAGAATAAACTGCGTCTCATTAAATATTACAGCAAACTGAGAAAATAGAAAGAGTCAGTACCAAGATCAGCAGATGTCTTCTTCCTCCTTGCTCAGAGCAATGCTTAATGGCATGGACCACTCCAGGGGTAGAAGATGTCAGAGGTCAGTGTATCTACCACACACATGGTCACACCTTGTAAAAACTACTCAGTATCTTTTGGACTCTCTCACTTCTCCTGAGTTTTACTTATTACTGAAAGACTTTCAGATGGGCCTGTTTGAAGCAAGCCATGAGAAGTGGAACCACACATCTCTGGTGCAGATCCAGAGACAGACATCCACTGTGCCCTTGACAAGTTGTTTGTTTAATGACTATAATGATAATCCCCAGGATTTACCATTATTTTTCCATGACAAAAAAATGAACAATTTAATTTCCTTGCTGCCGGGATCAAACAGCCAAACAGTTTGTGGCATGACGATATCAATACATCTGAATAAATTAAAGGACGATAAGGAAGACATTCAATACAAAGAATATCCTCTTCTCAGAGGCACTTGGCACCATAACGACCTTTCCATGTCAGTTAGAAGACTTATGTTAAACTCATTCCCTCTCAGCTTTTAAGAATATTTTTACAACCTCTGCTGGGAGTCTTTTGTAAAGACAGGCTATTGACAGATACCAGACACAATAAAATCAAAAGCATCTTGAGCTGGGGGATGTGAAGGTCCACGAACCAGATTTTGCACAAATAGGTTTTTTTTCAGCATCCTGTGGGAGTCAGGATATGTGTAACTGGCTTTATATTCCTAAGAGGAAATAAAGACTTTGCTTTTACAAGTTGGGAATTATGAATCTAGCCATTTCTATAGCAGAAAACGCAGCACAGAAAATAGCAATATCCACATGAATGCAGAGCAGTCCTTCAATGTTTAACCGTGCATAGCAACAACACATACCATTATGGGAGCCGATAAAGAATACAGTACTCATATGAAAATGTAGGGTGTATTTTAGAATTTGTATGTTGAAGTATTAACACTAGAGCCTGGATCATGGCCAGGATGTTAAGTCTCATAAAAGAGGAGTTGATAATCACAAGGATGAACAGTTTTGTGCAGGGTGGGTCAGATCTGGTTAGTGTCCTGATCACAACCTTTCAAAAAAATTAGCTCTTGCAAAGAGGAAAGTAGTGTTTTCTGAGTTGTCAGTACCTGGATTCTACTGTCCAATAAATTTTCTTCAACTAGTTTTGGTTACAAAATTTGCAATGGTACAACAGAAGAGTAGGGAGGAATTACTTAAGTTGCAGCTTATCTGAATGAATCTGAACTTATTGTATGAAGAGACGTCTGGTTTGTGAAAGGGACAATTCACCTAGTATTGTCTTCAGCTAGAGGAAGGGAAAAAAAGCAGATGCAAGTACAGAAGAACTGTGAGATGAGAGAATTAGTGGAAGTTGCAGTAATTGGGTGTAACTCCTTTAACAAAATACTGGACAAATGAGCTGGAAAAAATCCCTTGGTCAAACACTGTAAGGAATAGTGGTCCCACATTCCCTTGCAGGAGTGGGCAGAGTGAAGGGCCAGAGCCATTTCCTCTGCAAAATACATCATTAAGGTATGTGCTTTCTTTTGGGTGGTGCTTCACTATTTCAGGCTGTTGATGCCAACTGAGCACTTTGGACTCTATGCAGTGCTGCAGGCTAAGAATCCTTCTGAGTGATGGTCCTAATGTTTCCAGTGACTGAGTGTATGACAAACCATCTGCACATCACAGGCCTCACTTTTCCCACCTGTGAAAAATTAACAAACTCTTTCATTTGTCAAATTGACAGTGTTAAAATTAGTCAGCAAGAGTCAGAGCACAAAACCTTACTCTCTGGATTAATAGTTTTTCACCTAGTTAATCTGTCCAATTTCTCTGAAATTGGGCATTTAATTATTCTCTAAGACTGTAATATTTACACAGTATTTTGGAAGAAGATTTAAGTGTTGTAAGATTCAACACTGATTATCTTTTTTGTTGTTGTTTGGGTGGGTTTTTTGGGGTGTTTGTCTGTTTTTTCTTATAGTAGAATGACTTTTATGAGCCAGAAGAATTATGATAGTTAACTATAGCATTAGAGGGGATTCTGTATTGCTGTATTTACAAGAGGATGTGAAGATGGAAGAGAGTTCTGTCATCTGAGGTTTTGACTGACATGGTTTGAAAATAGAGTTCAGGTCTGAGGTGACAGTCTGTTATGCTAGCAGTTGATTTACAACCCAAAATGGCAAAGAAGCCAAGATGTTAAAAGTATTTATAGAGTGAAAATTAAAATGTCCCTAATAATTAGATATATTGAAACTTAAAATTATGACCTTTTATATTTAAGTAAAATTGATCATCTAGAAATGTTGATATTTTGATATCTTTAAAGGTTAATCTGAAAAACCTTATTTCAAATTATCTCAACATTGATTTTCCCATCATTTAAAAAAAGAGGAAAAAATACTGTCTTTCTGGATAACTTCTACAGTTCTATTTCTACTTTACTGCAAATGGGTGCTGTACATGGCTGGAGTAGCAATTCAATTAGGGATCTCCAAACCATTTTTTTATTACTGTAATTATACTTATCATGGCTTGGCCTAAAAACCTCTAGGAAGTTCAAGATACCAGTGTTAGGGTTCATGCAAACCTTTAATACACATCGCTAAAGAAAATTCTAATTGAAACGGGCAAAATGATGGGAGACAAGAAATTTTATTAGCTCTCCATTTTGCATGCGAAGAGCATGTGACACCAAGTGGAAGCGATATGCTGATGGCTACCCAATAACTCAGTGGCAGAGCCAGGGATCATCCTGACTCCCTGTGACCATATTAGGTGCAAAACCATCCTTGCCCTCTAGAGAGTTACGTCACAAATAAGTTATTCTGTGTGAAAAAGTTTAAACAGAGGCTGTATCTGTGTGGTACTCCAGAACCAGGATTAGCTTCTTACAGTAATGAGATAGCTAAGTAATTCCACATGATTTCATCACGGTAATCAAGTCCAGGCATTCAGCATCTTACAGCCTTTAGATGCTGATGAACCCAAAGATTTTGCTATTGTCAATACGCATAGTTAAAGAGCAAGAAAGTAATTTGAAAAGTGCCTTCTGCTTAGAGCTGCCACAATTCTTTCCTAAAGCATGTCCTGGCCAGAAGTGTGGTTCAGGCAGGCAGCAGGGGTATTAAAATCCTTTCTGGTAAGAAGTTGCCAATGATGCTGGTGCATATATGCCCTTGGAGTGCCCAGGCTGTCAGCTGCAGCAGCTGCTGCTTCATTCATTATACATGAGGAGTCACAGGCAGCGTGAAGCGCTGAAATTAATCCTGACAGAGTCATGAATAAAATGTAAATATAACTTGAGAAGGAAACGTTTGCAAGGGAATTGGGGGGGGCAGGGGAGAGAAGGAGGGAGAGAAAGCAAAAAAGGAATGTAGGAAAAGAATTGGAGCAGTACAGTCTGCAGAGTGAACACTTGGGTCTTATTGCCTCATTTTATGGGAAGCAGGCTCCCATGCTAGCATACATCACAATGCTGCACCTGCCTGGGAAGACAGACACAGCAGCACAGAAAAAAAAAAAAAAAAGAAAAAAGAAAAAACAACAACCAAAACAAAACAACCACAAACCAAAAAACCCATGCATGCCTAAGGAGTTTTAAACCCAGATGAACTTTGGAACTAGCCTTGCTTGGCAGAAGAGGGAAAAGCTGGTACCTACTTGTGTTTTAGCCATATCTTCCTATTGACTAAGTGCCTAGTTAACAAGTGTTGGCAGTTGGAGCTTTAAAACAACCCTGTCTGCTTCTGGTTTCTGTCTCTTTCAACTGGCAGTGACCATATGAGTCCTCCTAGGCTGTTTGACCAGTAAACCAGACTAATTAAATCACCTTTTGTAGAACCATGTAATTCAGGTGGGAGGTTGTTACCTTCCTGAGCAGCTCAGACTATATTACAAGAACTCACCTAAATCCGTTCACACTACTTGGTAGCTGGCAAGTTGCTTTGACTCTCCCTACCTCAGATTACCTGGGTCTCGCAATTTATCAAATCATATTCATCTGCTTCACTGGGGGATGTGGAAGAGTTATAGGATTCTGGATCCTTGATAAAAAGTTGTTATCTAGATACAAAGATTGACTATAACAGCCTGAATTTTCACAGCCTCTTTTATTCCCTGTGGTTTGAAAACTGCAGGTCAAATATTGCTCTCAGCTACGCCCAGGCAATTCCAACCAATTTCAGTCACTGGCAGGACAAAAATCTGCATATACAGGGCTCAATCTAACATCACTGCAATTTGTGTATGTACGTACGTGGAGGGCATGGGGGTGGCACACAGCAGCCACTCTTGACAGCAATAGTATCTACCCAGGGGGGTGCAGGAGGGAGAAATCAAGAATAATTTTCCCAGTGGAAAGTACAGGCAGAATTTTAAGCAGGCAAAATGTAATTACCTGAAATGGAATCATACATTATACCCATCACACCATTCCACATAAAAATTTAAAGCACGACTTAGAACTGAGGAAGCCGAGGTGAATTTCTGAGTTTTATTAATTTGGTTCCTCCTCTTTAGTGTGGTGCTGCTCCTGAAAGACAGAATCACCTGCATGGAAAAGCAGTACTACTTTCTCCATGCCTTTATCTGGAAGGAGAAGCTGGGAGGTGTATTGTGCCTGTTTCTGAAGAGGACCTCAGCTACAGAACTTCCATCATATTCTTTGTACTAATTTCATCTAACACAGCTACATTATCTATACCTTACTGGATGCATATATGTTACTAAACCACAATCCGTAGCTCCCCCTATTACATGGCACCCAGATGCCTTGAAATCCTTATCCTTCCAATCAATCTCTCCTGACATGCATCCAACAATTTAAAAGGCAAGAACCGATGGTCAGAAAAATTTAGAAGTCTGAAATGTAGGTGTGTGCACCTAAGCTGGGAAACTAGTCTTTTCCTTAAGAGTCGTTAGACAAGAGGCTCTTACGGGGCTGATCTGTCTTAAAGTGTCTGGTTTAGGATGCAGTCATCCTCTGGAAGTCTCTGGTTTCCTTCTTTGGCTATAAAGAAAGTTTATCTAATCGCCTTGTTATTTAGATCCGTGCAGTCTAAAAAAAATCATAGTGGACTAGGGAATTGAAACCACATCTCCTAATTCATACACAGATTTCTTAGCTTGTGAGCCATGACCTTGCTCCTGAAGCAATTATTAGAAAGTCTTAAAAAATATAGTCCTGCTAGGAAAATTGTCCTCAGCCCTTCATAGATGTTGTGTCCCATGAATGAATAGGCAATTCTGTGTCAGATCCCATGATATTTTCAAAGAAACAACAGGCCCCACACTGCATTGCTGAGGCAGAGGAGTGTCCAAAGCTGCAGTAGAACAGAATCAACAACAATAAACAAAACCTTGGTGTTAGTTGACTGTTGCACTAGTGACTAACAAAGGAAAATTACTTAAACACAACTTCAGGATGGAGAAGTAAAAGCTTAGGAGTGACCTAACTTTCCAATACATACAAGAAAGTCATTAAGAAGACTCAATATACCAGGCTCTATACTGAGGAGCAGGATCAAACAACAAAAAAAAGGATGGTCATAAATTGAATCAGGAGAGGTTCAGGCTATGTACAAGAGGAAACTTTTTCAAAATGAGGACAGTTGAGCATTGAAGCAGCTTCCAACCTTGGAAGTTTTCAAGACCTGACTGTATAAAGCTCTGAGAAAGCTGGGGTGACCCATTTTGAGCAGGACATCAATCTAGAGACCTCTTGAGTTCCCTTCCAAATGATACTATTCTATGATTATGTGATAAAGACGCTGATTATGGACCTGTTCCCATCCCCTAACAAGGCACTCAGAGAGTAAATAAATGTGGTCTGTATTGAGGCTTCACATGGAGTAGGTAGATATCTACCAGAGCAACCAGTAACAAGCCCTTCTCAGTCATCTCTATGATGTGTTGAACAGAAACAGGCAAAAGTAGAAATTCAACATTATGTTTTGTAGTCTCTAGCTACTTAAGCAGCCTGAGTAATGAAAACTAACTCGAGACATCTTTGCAGCACATGAAAGACCCAAGAGCTAGCTGTTGTGATGACAAAGGTAGGGGCTGTGACTTTTGTCCCCGTACCTCTAGCTGCAGACAGCACAGTTTGCATCACAGGGACCTGACCTTAGCTTTTCACTGAGAAAGCTAGCAGTGGAGATATCTCTGTTCCCTGAGACAGCTTAATCACCTTTACAAAGTGCTTTTAAGGACAGAACTTTACTTTCCCTATATGGAGTGATGCCCTACCTTGTAGTATATGCNCTTAAATCACTTGGCTGGCCAGTAGGACATCTGCAGGAACTGCAGAAAGCACGTTCATGCCTCATGGGGTTTTTTTACCTGGCATAATTGGGAAAAAAATCTACATTGTACTCTCTCTCAAGTTGTGCCTCTCAGCTCACTAAAGGAGGAAAACTCCTCTAGCAGAGAAAAAGCTGAAGGACAAGTCATAAAGCTGTTGAAATGGAAAATTAGAAATCAGTATAAATAGGCTCTTTGGAAGAAAATAGGTCTTCCCTGCTACGGTGAGTGTGAATAAACAATAAAAGATCATGTCAATAAGGAAAACGCTTGAGAAGGTCTTTCCTCTTCAATTGCAAATCCTTTATTGTGAGGCATTGGTGCACGAGCGCAGAATTAACCTTACTAGGCTCTTTGGATGTATTAATCTCCTATGGGATTTATCGTCACTTTCGCCCCCCACCTAAAATAACAGATATGGCATCTTGTCTAATGATGAATATCTGATCCTGACAGATGCAGGAGGAGGGAAAGTGATTTTGCTTTTTTAAGACCACATAAAGAGACTTGGAAGAGCAGGAGCTCTGTCTTGTCAACTTCTGTTAAAGATGCATGGTGTCAACCAACTTTCAAAACATGTCAGCTCTTCCAAACCACATTTCTTAGGAGCACCTTAAATCATTAAATTATTCAACTTCAGATAAATGATCTGCCCGTCTTAGAAGAGATTTGAGAGTTCAAACTCAAGCAATGCACAGCTGAACCAGATCAGCACAGAAAAGAAATTAGGCCTCTGTTATTTGTTTCAGATTCCCAAATGGCACAATCTAGCAGAATTTAATGTGGAATTATGTTGGTTACACATAAAATGACAGTGACATTCCACTTTGGGGAAGAAAAATTAATTTTTTCTTTCTTTCTTTTGTGGTTATCAATAATTAATATCTTCTGAGCAAAAACTTGCATGGAAAAAGCAATGATTTCATTGTCCAAAAAGTAGTGTATTTTGAAACTGCTTTTCAGACAAAAAAGAAAGAAAATCAGAACATTGTAAAATACAGTGAATACTTTCAATACAATTTCCACCCAATTACAAACTTGTTTTTTATTCAAATGATAACAACCACTTTATTTTAAACTAGAAAAAATGAATAAAAGGAATACTGTGAATACATATCTTCAAAATAAAAAAAAAACACTAGGATTAAGTAAAATTTCACCTAAAACCAGGCTGAGTCATCAAGAACCTGGAAACACTCTTTCATGAGGAGAGACTGAGAAGAAAAGAATGAAGAAAAAACGCTTCAAGAAAGCCTATGAGTGATGATGCGATGAGCCAGTAATATAATGTTATATACAAATTTTTTTTAAATTATTTTTTATTTATTTTTTTTAGAATCTGTTTTAACAGTTAAACACATGCTCTGGAATGCAGGCCATACATAAANAGGTAGGGGCTGTGACTTTTGTCCCCGTACCTCTAGCTGCAGACAGCACAGTTTGCATCACAGGGACCTGACCTTAGCTTTTCACTGAGAAAGCTAGCAGTGGAGATATCTCTGTTCCCTGAGACAGCTTAATCACCTTTACAAAGTGCTTTTAAGGACAGAACTTTACTTTCCCTATATGGAGTGATGCCCTACCTTGTAGTATATGCTAAAAAAAAACCCAAAAAAAAAACCCAAAAAAAAAAACCAAAAAAACCCACCCCAAAACCAAACAACATTAGTGAATTCCCTGAACAGCCAGAATTTTAATCCTTTTGGACCTACATAGATACTGCATGCTCCAGAAATCACCTAAGGTTTTCTCTGGGTGTTTGTGACTCCCAGTGGTTCCTCAGGAGGTAGAACTAATCTATTTTTCTTTTGTGTATCTCTTTGCTTTCATAGGAAATTATAGGAACCACTTGGTTGAAAAAGTGAAACAAGCTATGCCTACATTTGATATGGAGCTGGCTTACTCAACCATGGTGTCACTGAGCCTGAGGTCCATGGGGTCTTTTACTCTTGCCAAGTCCAAATAGGCACAGACATACCTCTCTTGTACCTGCAAAACAGCTGCAAAAAGCACTGAATACATAGTGCTCTAGAGATGGCTTTGCATTCATGGTTCTTTGTTTCATTAAGGCTTTTTAAATTGAGCCTTAAATCACTTGGCTGGCCAGTAGGACATCTGCAGGAACTGCAGAAAGCACGTTCATGCCTCATGGGGTTTTTTTACCTGGCATAATTGGGAAAAAAATCTACATTGTACTCTCTCTCAAGTTGTGCCTCTCAGCTCACTAAAGGAGGAAAACTCCTCTAGCAGAGAAAAAGCTGAAGGACAAGTCATAAAGCTGTTGAAATGGAAAATTAGAAATCAGTATAAATAGGCTCTTTGGAAGAAAATAGGTCTTCCCTGCTACGGTGAGTGTGAATAAACAATAAAAGATCATGTCAATAAGGAAAACGCTTGAGAAGGTCTTTCCTCTTCAATTGCAAATCCTTTATTGTGAGGCATTGGTGCACGAGCGCAGAATTAACCTTACTAGGCTCTTTGGATGTATTAATCTCCTATGGGATTTATCGTCACTTTCGCCCCCCACCTAAAATAACAGATATGGCATCTTGTCTAATGATGAATATCTGATCCTGACAGATGCAGGAGGAGGGAAAGTGATTTTGCTTTTTTAAGACCACATAAAGAGACTTGGAAGAGCAGGAGCTCTGTCTTGTCAACTTCTGTTAAAGATGCATGGTGTCAACCAACTTTCAAAACATGTCAGCTCTTCCAAACCACATTTCTTAGGAGCACCTTAAATCATTAAATTATTCAACTTCAGATAAATGATCTGCCCGTCTTAGAAGAGATTTGAGAGTTCAAACTCAAGCAATGCACAGCTGAACCAGATCAGCACAGAAAAGAAATTAGGCCTCTGTTATTTGTTTCAGATTCCCAAATGGCACAATCTAGCAGAATTTAATGTGGAATTATGTTGGTTACACATAAAATGACAGTGACATTCCACTTTGGGGAAGAAAAATTAATTTTTTCTTTCTTTCTTTTGTGGTTATCAATAATTAATATCTTCTGAGCAAAAACTTGCATGGAAAAAGCAATGATTTCATTGTCCAAAAAGTAGTGTATTTTGAAACTGCTTTTCAGACAAAAAAGAAAGAAAATCAGAACATTGTAAAATACAGTGAATACTTTCAATACAATTTCCACCCAATTACAAACTTGTTTTTTATTCAAATGATAACAACCACTTTATTTTAAACTAGAAAAAATGAATAAAAGGAATACTGTGAATACATATCTTCAAAATAAAAAAAAAACACTAGGATTAAGTAAAATTTCACCTAAAACCAGGCTGAGTCATCAAGAACCTGGAAACACTCTTTCATGAGGAGAGACTGAGAAGAAAAGAATGAAGAAAAAACGCTTCAAGAAAGCCTATGAGTGATGATGCGATGAGCCAGTAATATAATGTTATATACAAATTTTTTTTAAATTATTTTTTATTTATTTTTTTTAGAATCTGTTTTAACAGTTAAACACATGCTCTGGAATGCAGGCCATACATAAACAGGAAAAAAAGAGAAAAAAAAAACAACAAAACAACACCACAAAAAACCCAACAACAAAACCTTAACCCATATCCTGGAAAACAGTGGTTTATAAATAAGCCTCCAGGCTATGACTGATAAGCAACTCAGATTCAAGCTCCCAAAATGGTGCATGGTGGTGAAGACAAAGAGGTAGTGAGATTTATCTCCTGTTATTAAAGGAAAAAGATGGAATAAAGAAATTTTTAAAAATCAGATAGTTTTAGCCTGGTTCAGGCTCATTTCATTCCACATTTCTGGCCACTTCAGCATTCTAGATCTCCTTAGCCGGATACGACATTATGTCATTAACTTAAGATTTTAGCTACATCATTGAGTTTCATTCTCCAAAATGCCCCTCTTTCTAGTTATGTTTAATACTGTACTCAGGACTGACTGCATTTTACTTTCTAAATGAGGTATAAATACTTTTGCCACTCTTCACCATCAGCTTCTACCTCCTCAGTAAAATACTGAGAGAATTACACATGATGCTCTTGCCAAGTTTAACACAAAACAATCGTTGCTGGTGATTAATAAATGATTGACATTTTCTCCTTATGCCATCTGCAAACTATGGCAGGGTAGACTCCTACTTGCTTTATCTATCTCTAAAGCTTATCCCCTTTCAGTTTTTTTTTAAAAATGAAAGAAAACCGGGGTTCATTTATTTGACAGCTCCACTTTAGCAACGACAGATACAGTTTACTCAATCTGAAATATCATCAGCTGAAGGTGAAAAGTGTTAATTGACTACAAATGCTGGGAGACAAACACTTTCAGGTTTTTCAGAAGCTTTGAGTGGATGAACAACAGCCAGAGGTTAGGTCCCATAAATCAGGGTTCCTCATCGCCATCATTGATGGCATTGTCTGAATTTTTTCAATAGGAAGAAAAAGCACATGGAATGTAAGATATTTCTGAGGATAATAATGAAAAATGCAGCTTGTGTGACAGAGCATGAGGTCAAGCTTAAGGCTGTAATGAAAAGAGGCAATTTTCTCTGCTCATTACATCTCTTTTCATGAAAGGGGCTTTATTCTCCATTTCCATTTTTGTATTTATTTTTTCTCTCCCCTTAGAATGATTTTTAGTATTGAAAATGAAAATGCAAAACTTAATAATCCTCAGCATTTTTTGGATCAGTGCAATGGCCTCCAACAATGATTTTTTCAGGACTGAAATTGTTTGACTAGTCCCCAAGCTATTAACTTCTCTTCCCACCTGCAAACATTTACTGGGATCTCAGATAGTTACAGAAAGAACAGGAAAGAGGTGTCCAATTTTCCTTTCCACCCCGTGTACACTATCTGTAGTACCTGGGATACTTGTCTAAGTGGAAAAAGAGGTAGCTGCAGATCTGGCAAAGCTGATGGACACCAGGAAAGCCCGGACCAACAGTAACTACATGCTCAGGTTGATCAGTAAAGTCAGCATACAAGATGTGCAGCCCCAAAGCTCTACCAGAAGTACCATACTAGGATGGTTTCAATGGTACAGTAGCCCCTTCCTGATACACTTTGAAGAACTGAATGACTAATGAGCTACACATTACCTTCAGCAAAAAGCATGGGCCTCTCACCTGTATTACTAGACCTAAGATGCAGGCTCAGCTCACCACGGAGGTAACACAACAAATTTTGGGTAAAGTTTGGAATTTCGACATCTTCTCTCCCACTCCAGCTGGTATCAGATGCGAGAGTTTGTCCACACTTACGTGCTACTAGCTTTGGTAACATACACCCAGTCCTAAACACAGTAGCTTGGACCATAAATGGCATGGCGAAGAATTTTACAAGAACAACAAATTAATGTACTTTTTTGCTTTGCAGAAGATGATGGGAATCCAAAGGCAAAATAATGACCTCAGTGGTTACATTTCACTCCTGAGATTCTCTGTGTAAGGACAGAGAACTGATTGTTAAGTGTGTATATTTATTTATTAGTAGAGCAACTTATGCTAGCCTGAAATTACTTTGGAGAAATACAACTTGAGGGATACATTTCTTTTTTTGGTCTCATCAGAGTTATCAGTCACTTTGCTGTTGCTGAAGTTCAGCATCCCTCTCTTTCTTCCACTGCCACCCAGTAGATAACATGACAGCTTCAGCTAGCCTTGAGATACATCTAGGGCACCATCTTTCCTGCACTAAACCATATCTATTACTAAATATTAGAAGAGAGGGGACGGGGATTCGGGGTTGAGGGTACTTTCTCTAATTCAGTGAGTTAGTTTTCCCTTCAGTTTCTGCACAACTTGTCCCTTAGAGAGATCAAGATGAAACTGCAGTCCTCTTGCCTTTAGGAAGATTGGACACTGCTGCCAGGGGGAGAGCTGTGCAGCATTACTGATGGTTCTCTCTCTGTTCTAAGCATTCAGAGTGGGACTGTTAATTAAGGGAAATTCACACCTCACAGTCCTTCACCCTCCCCCCACCTCACACATATTTTGGTGGGAGTGAAGAACTGAGGGAAGGGAGCAGGGGGATGCTGGTAAAACACAATCATATCCTTGACCTAAGCTGGGCTGTTCTTGGCAAGGCAGCTGTCAGTGGCTCTGGCTCTCTGGTACAAGGCAGGTTACTGGCTTGGGGAGGCACTGAAGGCTATCATTCCTTCCTACCTTACTCAGGGCCTGGGATAGCTCCTCTCTTAAGTCCAGCAGAGGCTGACATGAAGGCATCCATAGCACTGATCCTGTGATATACCTAAATCCTCAGGAAATTGAGATAAGGCATCAGAAATCCTGTTCCAAGTTTTTTCTACCTAATTGCAGGTCTTACAGATGATTTACATATTGTTGCCTTCTCAGTGGGTGAATCTGTGCATGCTTATTCAGACAACACAGAGGTTTTTGCCTGTTTTGGGTATTAATCCTTAGCTAATGGTTTATCACTAAGGAGTTATCTATGCAGTGAGAACACAGATCAGATGCTGCCTCCAGTTATATTACTGTCACTTTACGAATGTACATCTCTAACCTAGCTCAGGATGTAGCCCATCATCTGGATTCAAAGAAAGACACATAGAGATGCACACGTACCAATTAGTAAGTGATCCAGGCGTTCCCTGGGGAATTTAATCTAAATCTTATGCATCATATAACTGAGACGGGAAGCAGATGCCTAATAATAGATCTGTATTCTAATACCATCTGCTCAGACTAAATCCCCATAACAAACTGTGTCTGCCTACATGTCATGCATTTCTGCAGTTTCAGCCTTTCCGAGGCTCCTTCTCCAGGTTGAAAGAATAAATCCCTGTCATGTTCACCCAAAGCAAAGCATTAGGCCATTGGCCATCTGTTGTTTATTTGTGAGGTTATCGTATCTCTGCTGAGCCTCAGCAACCTGGCACATGGTGTAATTCAGCCACATACCACTTCTCTCTCTTCTCATAGCAAGATATTAAAGATGTCCTGTTAAATCAAATCAGCTGAGATGTCTAAAAGAAGGTGAATCTGAAATGTGCTTTTTACAACCCAGAGTCAACAAGACATTTTATTTCACTCAGACTAGAACAATTGATTATTTTTAAAATATCCTTACTGAGCTTTAATGACTGTGAAAGGAACTATCCCCTCAGTTTTCAAAAGAGCAGACAGGCTCTTTCATTTCCTGCACAAACACACAGTACTGCAAACTGTTTAGAAGTATGTTTTCCTTTCTCCTGCTAATGAGTCTCTATTTCTGACAGAGGGCTAAATCACAGTACTAGCCCTTACTCTGTTTTGGAGAGGATAAGCAGTTGTACAGATCAAGGGGTTATTGAGGTCTATAGGTATTCATAATGTACACTGGAGAGTAAATGCTATTAAAAGCTGTCTCTGAACAACGTGTTGTATCTGACACCCAGAACTGGCCAGCTAAGCTCGACCATTTAAACCATCCTCTCTCTAATGATGGAGGAATTGATGGACCCACCTTTGGAGAAGAGGATGGTGGACCCTAGGTGTTCAAGCCGGCACTTCTGGACACGGTAGGATGTTCCTTTGTTCCCATGAAGCCCTTTAACGGCAAGATTTTCAACATCACTACTTTAGCTTGCTAATCAGCTAGGACACAACTGGGATTAATAAGAATCACGTTTCTACAGATATATTTTACACAATAGCTGCAGGAATTCAAAATGTTTACACTAGAAGGGAATTTTTTTCTCTTTTTGTTTTTTGTTTGGTTTTGTTTGTTATTTTTGGTTTTGGTTTTTTTTTTTTTTTCCCAGTGATCAAAACAAGCAAATCCCTTGTCTCATTTTGCTTCACACGCAGCTAAATAAGCAGTGCCACTATAGCCACACTTTATAAAGCACTAGAAATTTTTTTAGTGGCAAGAACTCGGGTGGATGTCTAGGCTCCCCCCTCACATTGTTACTCCTGAGTGCTTATTTGCTGACGCTCCTCTTTGTGGAAGGGACTTCTCCATGCTGTACACAAACCAGATGCTGTAGTCAGCCCCACAGAGTTCAGTGTAATGGGACTGATTTATAGCACTACCAGATTTATACCACCTCTCTTTCCTCTGTCTTCAGTCATTCCCTGGCCCTCATGGCAGCAAGCTCAAAGAGTAAGGAGATGGAGGGAGGAAGCGTTAACAGTAGCTGTGCTGGACAGCCACTAATAGTCAGAACATTGACAGAACATGCACAGTAATGTAGCCACAGGGTACCAAGCTAACGAGAGTTAACTCCTGCTTTGAGTGCTTAAGCAAAATCATCAGTACCAAAAAGAATTTTCCAGTGCCAGATAGCTTCTATTGCTACAAAACACTAACCTTCCAGCATTAAAATACTCCATCTGCTCTCCACAACCCTCAGAGTAAGGTATGTAACTTGTTAGTCTTAGACCTGATCTCCATGGAGCTTGCATACCTGCATTTAGCCTTTCCATGCCAAACTCCTTGAGGAATGTTCCTCTTTCTTGTGTGCACTGCAACTCCTCCCCACCCCCGAGTCCTTTGCATAAGAAGTGCAAAGCACTATTTTCAAACCCTTTAGGCTTCATGATCATTCAGAACGTATCTGATTTTGGCTAGGGTGGCATTTTTCTTGATCATCAGATAATTCAGACATCTTGTCTGTGGCCCATGGCTATTACTCCTATGTTAGATGAGCCTGTTTGGCAGTGCTACTCTGGTAAACTTCCCTCACACACTCTACTGATGTTAGCAGGAGAACAGGGCTGTCCTAGAGAGATGATGGGTTGTATGATCAGCCATCAGTGTTATGAAAAGCAAAGGTGGAGCTTGGGGACAGGACACATCCATTCTTCACCTGAAAACGCTTCATGAGTTTTGAAGGTAGCAACTCCCTTAGCTTGTAGAAGAGGAGCAAGCAATGTGTGGCTGAATGAAACTCTGATTAACCCATGAAATACAACACGGCAGTCATCATAAGTCCTTGGGCTTGGTGTCTGATGTTCAGCAGCTCCTAGGGTTATCCTCCTTAAAGCTGTCTGTTACATAACTATCATGCCTGGTTCACTGGGATAAATTTAAATCCTGAGATGCTGAAAGGAGATTTGACCCTATCAGCAATCCTCAAGAGCTACTATCCAAAAAGTAAACTGTGCATCATTAATGTTTAACCCCAGAATGAACATCACTTTGATGCTCTTAGCAAAAAGGAGAAAACCCACAGTGACACAGCTAATTTTCTTCAAAAGCCTCAAGACAGTCTCACCCATTTCCCCTTGCCTTTTGACACCTTGTATCCTAATAGTAGGGTATAATGAGGATTGAAGTTTTTATTATATTTTGCAAGAAAAGTTGAGAACAGTTCTGACAACCTGCCAGGAGTGGGTTTGTGGCATGCTCCTCGTTTGGGAGCACAGCATTCACGCATTGTGTTGTGATGCCAGTGTCATAATGTTGTGACACTGTAAATTGTTCTGCTCTCCTCAAACATGTTTTCATTACAGAAATGCTTTCACCTTTGCTGCCTGGTGAAAATGGATGGGAATCTTGCAAATTGCTGAGAAAAGGAAGGAACTAAAAGGAAAAAGTGCTTCCCTGAGGCTAGAGAAAGATGAGAATGCATAACTACAACAAACCATGACATAAAGTCAAATGGCAGTTCTGTAGAAGACTGCTGAACACTAGTATATTGATTGTATAGGAAAAGTTGATTTCAAGAGGTAACTCACAGTAAACTGAAAACAATATACCATAAGTCAAGGTTATTTTAATTTTGTGTTCAAGTGCCCAAAGATTTTTGGCTTATTTGGTTTTAGATTTTATCTGAGAAAGGTTAATAATAAATCCATTAATAAGAGTGTCTAGGGAGATCTGGTAAGTCAAGCAGAAATAAATAAAAGGAATTTTTTATGACCTAACGTTACCGTTTTGCATCCAAGAAAGAACAGAACAGAACAGAGAAAATATGGTTTGTATTGAAACAATAGCAGAAGCAAAAGCCATGAAAACAGGAAATCATCTCTAAACTGAATGCTCCTCATTCCAGTTCTTTGGATGATGTGAAGCACAAAGCTCTTATAATTCACAAATGTCACAACAATTTTCTTTTGTAACTGCACTGTTTTTCTTTTTTAAGAAAACTGACTTCTTAAGGATTATGATACTGGATTCAAGCAACACAACAGGAATGTACCTGTTTGGAAATTTAGCTGACTACCTTAGTTTTGAAATTACGCCACTTCCTGATTTATTTATTTATTTTTTAAAATCAAACCGTGTATGTAATACGTACAAATAAGATTATTTTGCTGTATATTGAATATACAAGTCCTATTTCTGGATGGTTTTTAGACCTCTCAACCATATTGCCTCCCCAGTTATCCATATGCATACCAGAGATTTAGAGCTTTGCTAGTTTTTCAGAAATGTTAGGGTACATAACAATAATTATAGCAGTATTTGCCTAAATTAGAGTCCAAAGCTTTGATGTTAAAATGCTAGTTAACATGCTTGAATTTTTAATTTTAATTTAATTTATTTTTTTAAAAATCATAGTGACGTGAAACGCTAGTTGATTTTGTAGGCTTTAATTCTCTGAATTTCAGAAAAAGGTTAGCAATAATTTGTGTTAAGAGACCAGTCCAAACCAATCTCCCAGCAGTCAGTGGAGCAATTTAAGATTTGAAGCATGTTAACTGAGGTTCTAAGATGGTTTATCATTTGAGTTAAAAATCAAGGCAACTTTCCATTATTGTTTTGACCCTAGATGAAAAAGATGAGATAGATCACCAGATAAGAAAGTATTTTAGGATGTCAGTGGGAACTTGGAAAAAAAAAAAAAAGGTGTCATAATTCAGTCAAGCTGCATGGTCATCTTGTGTAACAGACTCTCATCTACTTTTAAAACCTTCAAAGAGCTGTCAATCACCTCTACCACAAATTTTTGTAGAAGCATTTGTGAATGCAGTTGAAATATCCTGCCATTAATACAGGAAAACACTGCTGACCATAAACTGTCATTTGTGTTAATAATAACGCTAATAAATCTGAACAGCTTCTTTCATTCTCAAGCCCTTTGATCTTATCAAATGCATAAATCTGGTAAACTGTCTCAGCCTCCTGAGGACAATTGAATGAGCCCCCCCTATTCTACTGTAAATTGTACCACAGATGCAGCCCCTGGCTCTTCAGAAACAAAGCAAAAAGGCTGGAGATAAGTCAACCATTCTGCCATCAGTCAGTTAAACTCTATCTTTAGTACTTGTTATGGCAGACAGTTACTAGGAAGAGATAGTCTTGGCACACATTACTGTTAAATGTAAGTCTAATCTAAACAAATGTCAAGTGTAATTACAAGTTACCCGGTCTCTAGGTGTGCCCATCGTCCTCTGGAAACAAATCTGAGTGAGGGAACCCCACTTCATTTGGAGAGATTTCCTACCATAGAAGCTGTGAAGCTGGACTGGGGAAGACAGAAAGAGTTTCCTCAGTGCAGGCACAGTCATATAAGCCACAAGAGCAGCATTGTATGTTTTGGAGGGTAGATTTCCTTTCCTCTGATTTCAAGGATTTCTTTTTTTTTCTAAAATTCAACACACTGTCTGAAATTACATCTTCCTCGGGCTCCCTATCATTTAAAGATGTATACAGATAAACATCATGTTTCCCCAAAGTGTTTATGCTGTTGAATATGCCAAGGAGAATATTTTTTTCTGGACCAAAAAAATCTAACCATTATGTTTCAGTGTAATAATCTTGCCAATAGTCTAACCATCCATAAAGCATAATTTCCATTGGGAATAGAACAGACCAGAAAGTAACACGCGAAAACCCCAGATATGCAATTTGTTCACACGTACTGCAAATCTGCCTTGTTATTTGCAGCAACTTGTTCATTTTTCACAGGTTTTTTTCACTCCTAATGAAATTTTCCTCAGTGTTAACAGAAGCTAAGTATGTTAACACTTACCTTTCATTATCTCCCTGTTACAAGTGATCAAAAGAGGAAATCAGGTGACCATTTGCACAAATAAAAGAAGAAAAAAGAAAAAAAAAGGGAAAAAAATGCATTACAAATACCTGAAGGGACCTTAGATAAAACAGAAGCTGACAGTTACTCCTCGATATTTTTTCAAAGAACACATCTGGGGAGCCAGTACCTTAAAAGACTGTCAGGATTTTATGATGAACAAGACAATGATGAAGTTTATTCTGTGAATAAGGACACTGCAAGAGGCAGTGTCTCTGCTGTGTTAAAACACAAAATTCTGCAGTCCTTATGCCACCCACTAACAGGGTTAAACCCACCATAGGGCTAAATGTCACCAAAACTAATTTGAAAAAAGGCTTACATTTAAAGCAAATATGTCTCAAAATGTATGTATGAACAAAAAGGTTGATGATACTATTATTTGGAGGAAACCTTCCACATCTTAATAACAGATTATGAATCACCTCTAATAAACTAGCTTCATACCTCTCTCTTCTGCCCAGTTCTGTGTTCTAGAATTAAAATTTCAGAGCTATGCTGCTCTGTCACAATTCTACACAGCAAAGGTAGATGCTGTGCTCTGTATAAGCTCTTTATACTAAGAGCCAATAAAGCTCCCCTTTGATTTCATACTCTTGGCTCCTGACTGGGTTACATCCAAACCCAAGGAAAAGGAGTTTGTACTTAACTCATCTCAGCCTACTGTAATGAGAAGTGACCAAACAGCACATACCCTTACAGCTGGGGATCAGTCTAGACCCCTGACTTGACAAATAATGTGTAGAAATAATGCATTAAAACAAGGAGACCTTACTGTGCAAAGTTGTGTTCTGCAAACAGCAGGTAGCAATTGTACCACAGTCTTAGTGGACATCCAGAACTTTTGTGCAGAGGTTGAAGAATACGAAAGACAGCACCTCAAAACAGAGGAATACAATTTTTGAGAACATATTAATCTTTCTACTTTGCAAGAAAATAACATAAATTTGAGAAGTGTATACTCTCATCCTGGATTCCACCCATAAAACACAGACAACCTGCATCACAACTTTTACAAGTCAATGTAAAAAAATTCTCATTGGGTTCAGCAGGCTTCAGAAAAGACTAGACAAAATATCTGATTTATTGAAATACTTCAGGGAAATTTATAATATCAAAGTAGTGGTCAGATAGAAAATAACATCCTCACTGACTTCCGTATTGTTATTTTGTTACCACAGCTGTCGATAATCAGATAAACACCTTCACTAATTTTCTAGTGCCACAAAGCAGCCCCTTAAGTAAAAATACAATACACATACTTATCTATCCACATTCATGTTCAGAGATAGCTCTTTATATGTGGCAATGTTACGACTGAGACAAAAAAGATATGTGATTTGCTTTTAAAAATCACAACCGTCTGTTTAACAGCAAGGTATCACAGTCTTTCAGAACTCATAACAGAAAGTGTTTATTCCACCAAGGGAACACAATATGAACAAATAGGGAAGGACAGGTGAATAAATTAATTGAATTTGATAATATGAAAAATGGGATGCTTGGCATAGTGAAAAGCATGGGAGACATGGTTCCATCTAGTAGTTGCTGCATATGTTTGGTGTATTCTCCACTAAATAATAAGAGAAATAAAGGTCAAGGTGGCTTTGGAAAGGGGCTTTTCTTCATGATGCAAAATGCTAGGAACAAAGATAAGCCTCCTCAGATTCCTGCTCTATGTAGTTCCTGCCCCTACCCCATCTTACCACTCTCTTTGCCTTCCTCAGCCTTTCTTTTGAGCTCTGAGAACATTTCCTGTTTCTGTCAATCACCATTGTCAGAACAGCAGCTGCACGGAAGTGTCCACAGAATTATTTTATGCTGAAAAAACACCAGCTTAATGTATCTGAAATCTGCAGGGATATTATTGGCAAGGAAATGTTGTCCCGCTGCCTGCCTGCCTGCTATCCCACCTCCTCAGGCAGGTGCTTTTCTGGGACACCACAAAGATTGCTGCCTGACTGCTGGTACAGTGAGAACTGGCAAACCCAGAAGTCTTCCCCTCAGCTGTAATGAAACTCGATTTGGATTGGTTTTGATATTTTTTGGATCTTGAGGGAAGCATTTGACCTGCAAGTATGTCCATCTTCTAGAATGAAGATGATCAAAGGGTTGGAGAACCGCTCCTACAAAGACAGGCTGAGAGAATTGGAGTTGTTCAGCCTGGAGAAGAGAAGTCTCTAAGGAGACTTTATAGCAGTCTTCCGGTACCTAAAGGGGACCTACCTACAGGAGAGATGGTGAGGGACTCATTATCAGGAAAGGTAGTGAGAGGGCAAGGGATAATGGTTTTAAACTGAAAGAAGGGAGATTTATATTAGATATTGGGAAAAAAATCTTTATTGTGAGGGTGGGGAGACACTGGAACAGGTTGCCCAGAGAAGCTGTTGGATGCCCCATCCCTGGAAGTGTTCAAGGGTAATCTCTTCTACTGAAAGTTGTTTCTGCCCATGGCAGCAGCATCAACCTTAGATGATAAGGTTGAACATGAGCCCAAAGGTCTAATTCTTGCTGACATACTGGAACAGATAAATTCCACTCAAAAACATGGTTTAAGAAACTGTGCTCTGGGGATGAAATTTGGCATGTAAAGGTCTGAACCCAGGAGAAAAATTACATTATCCACTCCTTGAAAAACAAAGATTGGTATTTACTATTGTGAATGACTAGACAACAACCTACATTTAAAGTCTTGAGTGGTTTAGGGGGTTTTGTTGTTGTTGTTGGGGTTTTTTTTAATTTGATATCCATAAAAAACATGAATGGATTTGGCTAAAAATATGCAGCTGTATGAAAAAACATCACAAGGTGTAATTGATTTCTGAGGACAGGCCCCCATGAAAACCCAATTTTATTTCATTATCTAGAGTCTGGAGGAGACTCCAAACTAACACCAAATTGCAGCAGCAAAACCAGAGAACAATTCTTATTATATTTAGTTTCAGAGATTAAGTGGAATTTATGGACTGCCTAGAATTTGTGGCTAGACTCTCTGCAGAATTGTACTCTACAAAGGAAATAGGGGAAAATAAGACAGCAGAAAATGTGCCTATGTGTAAATTAAATGTTTAAAACACAGCAGCAAGAGTAATTTTGGGGGGAAAAGGGGTGATGTTATGGGGTTGGTGTGAATACAAGTGTAGTTAAATCTATAATTAACAGAAGGAAAAATATCATAACATTGAGGAATAAAAGATGGCAGAGCAGTATCTTGCAGAAAAGGATGATGGCAGCTGCTTTGACTTGACTCACTTGACACTGCACTGGGTACAGACTTTGAGAAGACAGTTACTAGACTGACAGATAGGGCCATAAGAATATGATCATGTACCTGTGCAGAAGAAAGGCTGGAGCAAACCCTAAGCTGTTTTTCTGCTCTCAGTCTTGTAGGTTTCTGTGCAAGGGAGAATACTCCTCCCAGGAAAAAACACATTAACTGTCTTTCCTAGTATCAAAGGGTGGCAGCACATCAACAACAGTAGCTTTTCCAATATTCTGATTTCTCTAATGAGCTATGAAAAAAGACAAAATCATTCTGAACACTCAGTTGGGAAAGAAGAGATATGATTTAACCTCAGAAAATGACACCACACATGTAACTACTAACCACAAGAGTGCTGATCACTGGCATTAGAATTCATGTTGCTCTTTTTCTAAATAGGCATTTACAGGCATTGTGCTAGCAGCTGAAGGGCAATCATTAGCAGCTTCTGCAATATGATTCATAGTCTTTTAAGTTTCCCCTTTTTGCACTTTTTTTTTTTTTTTGTCAGCCTGCTGATAACCATGTGAATGTAAGACTGAAATCTGTACAAAGAGAATGTAGGCCTTTGTCAGCCTTCACCACAACTTGGCACAAAGGCCTGTACACAGTGCTGAGGCCCTATCCCCGTTCTTACTGAAGTCATGCTATACAGCCCAAATTGAAAGAATACTTTCCCCTTCAGGTTATTTACAAGTAGTTGGTACTGCTCCATATCAACCCACAGGATTTTCAGCCATCATCTGCAAATGCTGAAAAACCAACCTGGCAACATGAATATCTGGAGAAAAGAAATTCAGTCACTTGGTCTAAATAGTGAACAAAGTGAAAAAACCTCAGTCTTTCTACTGCTTCTCCTCCTGCCTCCCTTTTGTGAGAAGGCAGCCTCTATTTACAAAAGACAAAAAAAGAAGAAAAAGAAAAAAAGAAGTCATGCCCTTTAGATATTCTCATTCCCATTTTGCCTACCTCTCTCTTTCTACAACCAAACCTACATTTCAGCAGAAGTTTTTATCATTATTAACTTCATTACAGTGGTGCCAAATTAAGACACTTAAGCAGTTCTGGAAATGTCTACATATTTCCAGTAAATTTGCACAAGGATCTCATTTTCCTACTGACAAAATAGGTGTTCAGTTAGAAGATATTATTATTAGGCAATAACTTTATTTCAAAGAAGTGAAGAAGAACAGGGGGAGGCTGTATACACAGAGGCAGAACTGAGAGTGAAGAGAAATCCCTTCACCCCCAGATCCCCTTGGAAAGTGCCTTCAGAGAAGAGGGATCACCTTGCTGGTAGAGAAGAGTCCACTCCTGTTTCCCCTCTGATAACCTCCCAGGGGTGTGAAACTTTTCTTGGCACTGCCTGTTGCTTTAGAAATCCTGACTACAAGAGCATGACAGGGCAATGCTGAGAAATGCCCGAGATCAAGAGACAGCTGCTGCTCAGATGGACCTCTTGACTTCTGCTGGCTTTCCTCATGAATTCCCCTCAAAATGCTCAAGTTCATCAATTTTCAGGTGCTTCTGGATTTAACCAAAAGCCCAATCATCAAGTTTGGGAGTCAGACTGGAACTGATTATTGAAAATAAGTAAACAAAGCATTTGGCAGCATTTCTACCTATTTTCTCCCCAAGTGATACTACACCTGCTTCTCCTAACTGCTTGGTGCAGTTGTTCTGAGCATTAGTGTCAGAATAAATTTGATGGCTGAAATAAACTTGGCTATCATAATTTTTTCTGAACTGCTGTCTCCCCTCGGACTTAAGTAGTTGGGCAATTCCAAAGCATATAGCATTGGAGTAGTCTTTTGACATCCCCATTTACCATCATTGTTAAAAACTAAGATGATGGGCAGAGATGAAAAAAATATTCTTTTACTGAAACATGCAAGTTACAGATTAATTTCAAGGTCTGCTTTTTTGGACCCTTCTAGGAAGGTCAACCCAGAAACACTTAAAACAATGAGGCAACCAGAGAACATGATACATTACAGCATCACACATTTCGACACAGATAAAAACCTTTTATACGACTCTATCATTAGTAATATTTTTTACCTGGTCAGAAACTTTAATGACCCAAAAGCGGATAGGTTCACAGGAAGATTTAAGAAGAGTCAGTTGCAAAGATACAACTGCTAAGGTACAATTAGTATCTCATTTAAAGTTTTCTCTGAACTATTAATTAAATAGCAACATCCAAAAGAATTACTTAATGATACAAAACAAAGGAGTATGTAAACTACAGTCATGGCTAGGTAGAAGGGTGTGGGGGAGCAAGAGTCTCCTGGTGATGGACCAGATGGTGGAGTACCTCCTTGGTGTAAGACTTGCCATTTGAGGTATGTGGGCGTCAACTGAGCAAAATTTGGGAAATGTAGCATAAAGAGCAGCATTAACTCTTGACTGACACAAGAGACCTCTAGATGACAAGGTGGGGACAGATAAGGTAAAATCATTCAGGTTTATGAAATTCCATCAAGATTATCTTTATGCTATTGAACACAAATCATGAAGATCTTAAGGTATCGGTTTTGTCTATGTATGAAAATAGCAGTTATTGCAATTTTTCCAGTGATTTGAGGAATTTCTGACAAAGTCTAGGAATATTAAGTTTTCAAGTATGTTAAGGTATAAGCGTTAGATTTTTTTTTTTGAAACCTTTACCTGCTTTCCCAACAAATCAGGAAACTGTGTCAGAGCTTCAGAGTACATCCCTTATATACACAGAAATCTGGTACTTCTGGTACAATTTGCAGTATAGTTCTCTAGATGACACACTTGTCAATTTGATTTCTCCAGTTAAGGGATGGGAGGAGATCCTTAGAAGCATTTGACCTTTCTGATACTTATCTAAATTGAAAACTCAAAATGCTCTGAGATTCGTGAGCTGCTCATCCTGATCAATTAGTCCTCTGCCAAGCTGTTAACCACATGAAACAGCCTGTGACCCAGAGGGAGCACGCCCACAGACACACTGCAATGCTCTTATAAACGATTCCTCTTCCATGATTTGGCCATATACAGGAGTAGAATCTGGCTGAGATGATTCTTTAGGGAACAGAGTCAAGATTCCTGGTTTTCTTTGCTGTGTTGAGGATGACATGACCTACAAGTCACAGGCATAATTTTTTTCCCGAGATTTTTACCTGGGTTTAAAGACTTCAGTATCAGTCAAAGTCAGCATTTAAGTTCTCAAAAATGCTGAAGTTTTTCAGCTCTTGTTGAAATCAGTGAGAACTCAGTATACTTGTAACTAAAACAAATACATATCCTTTCTATCTCACATGGATTATTCAAAAATAGNATAAATAGATATAATAGATTATATAAAAATATCTATATAATATAAAATTATATATAGATGTATCATTTGTCCCCTAAGCAAAAATCAGTACAGTCTTCCTTCTTTGCCTCACAACATGGTGTGGCTGAGCTAATTCATAATCCAGAATAGGTGCACAGATGGAAGACACTAGAGGCCATGCAGAACTTTGTCATTTATTTACTTCCTTTCCCAAGAGTCAAGGGTCCACGCACAGCCCTGCTTCTGGCACCACACGGTCCCTGCTCTCTGGATCCAGTAAGAAGCTGCTGAAAGCCCCTCTGCAAAGTGAGAAAGCTAGTTTTATGCTGACACTGGATTAGTCCGAGATGAACCGCTGAGCACAGAGTAGCAGAGGATAAAGCTCTTATGTCTGCAACTGTAGATTAAGCCTGGTAGAACAGAGCAAATCAGGGAGAGGAAAGGGACATGCAACAGAAAAGGTGAATCTAGAGCTTCGTGCCTTCTGCAGAACCTTCCGTCCTTGCAGGCAAATGTCAGGATAGGTGGCACTGCAGATGCTGCTCAGATGAGGGAGTTGGCTGTGTGAAAGTATGTCATGTGAGCAGGTACAGCAGTAAAACTAGCAGCAATACTAACAATACAGCATTTTAAAAAAACCCACAACTTTGTAACTCAGAAAAAACCCCACAGAACATCTAGTTGGTGATCCCATCCAAACTTCATCAGTGGTGTAACTTTGTATGCGATAAATATAGAATGGTGGCATCACCGCGTTGGCTGCCCTGACAGAATCCTTCCTCCACTGCTGAATATGAATGCAACTATGAATTTTGAGGCTGAATGGCTGCTTAGAGACTGAATGATATCTGTTGCTGAGTTCTTTTTGGCATTCTTTTTGATCTTAGGTTCTCCCACACCTCAGTTTATTTACCTGTGAGTAATGCAATCATTCCAAGCCCACGCTAGGAAATCCTTACTATCTTATCTGTAGCTTAGCAAAGACCCTGATCCACAAGGTCAACAGATAGATTTATAGGATTACGGCAATCTAGTCTGATCTGCTTTATACATTGTTTCCTACAAAAAAAAAAAAAATAAGATGTTTTCTACTTAGAGGAAGAGTCTTCATCGACTTAATGACTCTATAGGTCTGAATTTATGTATTTCAGCTCAAGGATCTTTCGTGTATCACACTGTCTATGTATGTATATGTCTCTGGAGATACAAGCATGTGAAAACAGACTCAGATCCCTGCTTAATGCTGTATAGTGCTGGGATGTGAAGAACCCTTGAAAAAAGAACAGCAGCAGAGAGAAAAATTAAATAGAAATGAAAAGGCAACACATTTGTGTTTTGATGGCACACTAACAGCTACACTAAGGTGAGACCTGGTTATTCTGATGAGTTAGGGTTCATCCACCATGGCATTCTAACTCCTGATGACATCCCTCTTCTTTCAGTGCTATTACCTCAGAGTTGCAGTCACAAACCATTTCCCATGCTTACTTGTTTCAACACTTCGATTCTTTCCCCTCCTCCCCTTTTCCTTCAGGTCCTCCAATTTACCTTCAGCGATACAAAAAACCAAACTTAATAAACAACTATCTGTAGGCATTGTGTGAATGTTCTCATTTTTGGCTCCCATCTGTTGTGCACAGCTAGAACAGAAGCAGTTGCCATATCTGCTCACAAGTGTGTGGAAAACTGATACATGCATTCCAGCATATGCAGAGGTTGGGAGCGAATATCATAACAGAAGGCCAGGGATTTAAATAGCGACTGGTATCTGAAGGCATATTCGTGACTAGTATCTAAACATACATGATAAGAAATTAAAATCTGCTCTCTCAAAATAAGGTGAGGACTCCCGAAACAAAGGCATCCAGACTCTTGATTAGGTCTAATATTCTTGGTCCACTAAAATTGGTCAACACTTGGCATGCCCCAGAAATTGGCATATTGTCTGGTGATTTGGGCTTGGTAGTTTGGGTTTTTTTTTTTGTTTTGTTGGGTTGGGTTTTTTGTTGGTTTTTTTTTTTTTTTGGCGGGGGTGGGTTGGAGGCGGAAGAGGGCCAGGGTAGTGTGTTGGTGTCAAGGGTTTTGCTGGGAATTCTTTTTGCTTGTGTGTTTGGGTTTTGGTTTTTTTTTTTTTTTTTTTTACCAAACCCTCAACTACAGATGCCCTGTAAGCACCATGAGATTGGATCTCTATACATTGGTCTCTCATTCCCAGACTCTCCTAAACCAAAGAGCAGGAAGAACTGGTATCTACTTTTTCTTTTTCAGAAAGTGACAGTATATTTCCCTGTTTTGCCTTGTTGTAGATCCAGATGTTTCTCTTATTCTCCCTTAAGGGATATATTAGCATTAGATAACAATTTTAAACTATTTCCCCTCTGAGGACCTGACGTTAAGTATCAGCATCCAGTAGGTGGATCCTCATTACAGAGATTTGTGAAAGTTTAGAGCCATAGTTTTTACAGAAATAACATCAATTTTTATGTCCAATCCCATCAACCCACCTTGATGACTACAGGGAGGAAGACTACCTTTCAGTTCCTGTTTGTCAATAACAGAGAGCCACCACTGCCTAAGTACATTTAGGGTAGATTTCATTCTTGTTTCCAGCTGGAGATCTTAGCTGCTGCTAGAGGCATGATACTAGCTTTGATGGCGTTGTGGTTTAACCTAGCAGGCAGCTAAATATCACACAGTTGTTTCCTTGCTCTCCCCACAGTGGGATGTGGGACGTGATCAGAAAAAAGGTAAAGCTTGTGGTGTCCTGGTTTCAGCTAGGGTACAGTTAGCTTTCTTTCTAGTGGCTGCCACATTTCAGATTTGGTATGAAAGGCATACCAATAATGCATATTGTTTTAGTTGTTGCTAGACAACTATAATATTCAAGAACTTTTTTCAGCTTCCCATAGAGGCTGAGAAGGAGCACAGACAGAACAATGGAATCGTCAGTGCAATATTCCATACCACAGATGTCATATTCAGAACGGCCCCCACTCTTAGGGTTGGCAATTGCTGCTTAGGTCAGGCTGGGCAACCAGCTCATCAGGGAGCAAGAATGGTTTGTGCCTTGTATACTCTTTTACCATCATCATTATTATTATTTTCCTTTTACATTATTGTTCTATTAAACTGTCTTTATCTTAGTCCTTGTGGTCTTTTTTTGCTTTCCGCTCCGTTTCTCCCTCTTCTCCTTACCTTTCCAGAGAGGGAAGGTGAGGTGAGGGAGCAGCAGCATGGTCCTAGTTGCTGGTTGAGATAAAGGCAGTTCAATAGGACAGAAAACAAAAGGAAAATAATAATAATAATAATGATAATAAAAGAATATGCAAAACAAGTGATGCACAATGCAGTTGCTCACCACCTGATGACTGATGCCCTGAGCAGCAATTACCACCTTCATCCAACTCCCCCAGCTTTATATACACAGCATGATGTCATATGGTATGGAATATCTCTTTGGCCAGCTGGGGTCAGCTGCCCTGGCTGCATCCCCTTGCAGCTTCTTGTGCACCCTCAGCCTCCTCGCAGCCATATGAGAAGCTGAAAAGTACTTGACTTAGTGTAAGAACTGCTTAGCAACAACTAAAACATCAGTGTGTTATCAACATTATTCTCATCCAAAAGCCCAAAACAGAACACTGTACCAGCTACTATGAAGTAAATTATATCCCAACCCAAACCAGGACAGATGGCAGTACTATTCAACCTGATCTAATGTATTATATGGTTTTAAAAATATACCTGCCTTGTCATATTAAATTTCTTCATTTCTCTTTCCTGTTTTTATCCTAATGGTAGATTACAAAAAAAAAAAAAATCCCTGCATAGGTTTTAATGCCATGTATGCAGCTGGTTATACCGTATTATTTAACTTAGTGATGTGTTTTGAATGATAAGGCCCAATTCTGAAGTACTAATCTGGATACAAATCTCTATTTGTGTCTGATTTTTTCTGAGTTTTTATTTCCTTCTTGTGTAACTTCATAATTACAGTAGCTCTATAATTAATACTAGTTATAATTGCTTAAAAATTCTGTGTTAATCAATTTTCTGATGAATTTGCAGAAAATTCACCATTCATGCCAATTGTAAAAGCCACATATTAGTGTTTTCACAGGGAAATAAAACCAGAGCCTTTCAGAGAAGAATCATGTCCAGAGCTTATGTACCAGTCTACCCAAAACACAGCTGCATTGTATAAACAGCAATCCATTCACACCCCTGGGAAAATCAGATCACAAATGAAACTGTCATAACAGGCCAAAATCTACATCTGAATGACGTACATCCCAGTGAAACAAACAATAACAATCATCATCACTATTATTATTAATAGGCATTGCCTGGCAATTTTTTTGCAAACTGAGTCAAACACTTCTCTGTTAGCCCAATCCTTCTGCAAATAGTCCTGATGAAATCCCCTTGACAATCCTAATGTTCACAAGACATTCATGTAAGATACTGAGTTATGAGCCTCTGTGTGCTGAACCAGCTGTCTGGAAAATGCATCTTGGGGACAGTAACAATTTGAAATGCACTGAGAGATCCTTTGTCATAAATTGCCTGCCTGCAGGATCATTCCAGGTGTCATATAAGGACATAAAAGGGACGTACAGGGATGAGCAACAGAACGGCCAGCAGCTGAACCAAGGAGGGAATAGCAAAACATTTTGTCTGACTACAAGAATCAGTGGTGAGAAAATGGCAAGCTAGCTTCTTGTTGGCCAGATGCTTTTCTGATCAAGGGTAATGGAGGTAGATGCTTTTACTTTGGTACAGT
>VXBJ01002109.1:13751-32093 GCA_013400055.1 Nycticryphes semicollaris | reverse complement strand
TTTTTTTTTTTTTCCTGTTCAGTTCCAATTTCATGTTGTTTCCTTTTCTGGGCTTTCAGGGCCTCTTGGTGTAACGCTCCAGGAAAAGGTGGGATGGATTGACCCTCCCAAAGAAACTCCCAGTTATTTTACTGGATTCTACATTTTTTCTAGCTTGTTTTCTCCCCGAGAGTGTTTTTTGAGCGCATGTAAACTAATACTGGATCAGTGCTTGGAAGGAATGAAGAAATATTTAATGTAAACCTTTTGGTGCTGGGTTGATTAAAATAAACAACTGTTCGAAGGAGCCCTGGGCCTGGTTTGGGAACAGTAGGTTTTCTGTTCCTCTGTTTAATGCATAAAGCATGTGGAGCTGCTCAAGAGCTGGTTTTTTGTGCGTGCTGTACTTTATTTGGAGGTATTTAGTTTTCAGTTCTCTGGGCTTTGGTGTCAGCTGGGAAGGGAGGTGTAGGAATAACGTGTAAAACTTTGTTTGGCCTCTTCAGTCCCAAATCCCAACAAAAAGCCAGTATCGAATGGAAAGCTTGAACTTTGTTTTCTCCCTTTGGAAAGTTGGGAAGCCCCCGGTTCTGCTTTCACCTGCTCCTGGTGCTGTTTGTTTCTGGTTTCTGTGCAGTTCTTCCGCAGAACGGAGGCAAAGCGTCGTTGATGGAGACTTTGTACAGGACACAGCGTGTGAATATTCCACCCGGAGCCGTTGAGTTGCCTCCACAATTCTGAGTTGTCACCACAATACTTTGTGTCATGATTTGAAGGTGTAAATGTTGCATTTCTGCTGGCTTTCTTTTACCTATAGTGATGGAAAAATGCACTGTCGCTATGTTTTTTTGTAGAAGAGGTGCAGTAAATACACACATTTATTTGTCTAATTAAGTGGAGGGGGACAACAGACCTTTCACGTCTTTTTTTTAAGACAGCTGGTCTTGTAGCCAGCTCCTGTCTTCCTTCCCTCTCCTCCTCTCCATCGCTCCTCCTTTTTTTGTCTGCATCTCTTATGTCTACCCATTTCCTCCTTTTGCTCTGGTGGAGATAAAGACCACTTTTTTCTAGAACGAGCCGCCTTTTCTGTCCGACAGTTTTGGCCACGGAGCCTCACGGGTCTCTCTCTCTCTTTCTGTCTCTCTCTGTTGGTTGCTGCTGCAGAGCTGTGGAATGCTGTGAAGACTCACTGCCCTGCAGCCTTAGGCAGACTCCTCTCCGGATCATCTCCATCCGAAGGAAGCTCATCTCCAAGAGGTATCAATTCATATTTTATGTGTGTCCTTCAGCTCTAGCTCCTGAGTTTAGATACTCCTCCAAACACCTTTTTCCCTACTCCTGCACTGTGGAGATTGCAAGTGTTGATTAAAAAGTGTTGGTGTTTGGTACAGACTGGACCTTTGCTTGTCTACTAAATGAAATTTGGTAGGGAATTACATTGCATTTTACACTAAGCAAGTAATTTCTGCGTCAGGAAATGCACATAAGCAGAAACTCCAGGAACACAGTATGTCTAGTGTATTTCATTGCATTGATTTATAAAGTTAATAAACCTGGAGTAATCAGCAGACTGGAGTAGAACACACAGCAGGTATGTGCTGATCCTATTGAGGATTGTGAGAGTTAGGGTAAATTTTTTATTTTTGTTTTAGTGTTTATTAGTCTTAATATCTTCTTAGTAAATAATTTATTTTTGGTTTATATTAAAAAGAAGGCAAAAGGTACTGCTTGTGTTCTCTACCTGGGTCAGAATCAGTGGGTTGGCAAAGGTGTGATTCCTGGTACAAATTTCTCTTGGCAAATTGTTTTCTGATGCCTTATGTTGCAGCTTTTCATAAAAGAAAAGCTAGAAAGATAAATATATATGTATTTTAAATATAAACTTTGCAGTGTTATGTGGCCTGTAAATTGGAAGGAGCAGGTTCTGTCTTAACTGTTGATTTTTGCACCTGGTGCCCAACGTTATGAGACCTGAATGGGTCACACTCTTTAGGCATTTATAGATAAGAAAATAAAATATATTATCACAGAATCACACAGAACATCAGGGATTGGAAGGGACCTTGAAATATCATCCAGTCCAATCCCCCTGCCAGAGCAGGAACACCTAGAGCAGGTCACACAGGAACGTGCCCAGGTGGGTTTTGAATGTCTCCAGAGAAGGAGATTCCACAACCTCTCTGGGCAGCCCTTTCCAGTGTTCTGTCACCCTCACTGTGACATCACCCTCACTTTTCCTCATATTTAAGTGGAACCTCCTATGTTCCAGCTTGAACCAATTGCCCCTTGTCCTATCATTGGGAATCACTGAGAAGAGCCTGGCTCCATCCTCCTGACACTCACCCTTTCCATATTTATAAACATCCATGAGGTCACCCCTCAGTCTCCTCTTCTCCAAGCTCAAGAGACCCAGCTCCCTCAGCCTTTCCTCCTCTGGGAGATGCTCCACTCCCTTCAGCATCTTTGTAGCCCTGCCCTGGACTCTCTCCAGCAGTTCCCTGTCCTTCTGGAACTGAGGGGCCCAGACCTGGACACACTATTCCAGATGGGGTCTCCCCAGGGCAGAGTAGAGGGGGAGGAGAACCTCTCTCCACCTACTAACACCCAGCTCTTCATGTGCAGAAATATGGAAAAAACAGGGATGACTCTTTTTCCCCCTCCTCCCTCTTTTATATGTTTTGCTGCTTGCTTGGTACCATGGATATTAGGTGTCAGCTGCCAGGATACCCACTGAGTGTTCTGCTCCTACTCAAGTCAGTTTTGTTGCAAACCAGATGCAGACAGTCCTGGTGGGTACACCCTGAGCTTAGATCCACTGCACCGCACCAGGATTGAATATTTAGGCATGTTGGGACCCTTATCCTCCCAATATTTTAGCCTTTGGAAGTCCTCCAGCCTTGCTTTGGGAAAAACCTGTCCTGATGATGCCTGTTCTTTGAGTATGGAGAAAATCAGGCTGTTGTTTCTTCCTCATCCCATCCTCAGCAGCAAAACATGTCTCCAGTGGGATGGGACAAAATGTGCATTTCAGAAAAGCTTTGCTTCCTCTTTGCTTGTGCTCATCCCTGAAGCCACCCACAGTGGGCTCCTTTCCACCCCCCTCCTCCTTTTATTGAGTATCATGAAAAAAGGAGAAAGGGGAAAAAAAGAGAGAAGGACCTTTATGCTGCTCCTGTCCCAGTTTTCTACCCGCTGCCTCCAAGCTGAGGAGACACTGTTGGGGCTAAACTCTTTTTTTTTTTCTGAGGCTGAGAAACAGAGCAGGGCTACAGAAGGGAGAGGGGCAAAGCCCACGGTGCACATTTGTTGGGTTGGGAGGTAGGAAGGAAACAGAGGTGGGGGCTGAGTTGCTCAGACTGGAGAATTGGGACTGACATTGGTGGGAGAACTGGAAGACAGGCCGCTTTTTCAAATGAGAAGATGACATTAAGTGGTGGCTTTGCATGAGAAAGAGGACTTCTGGTCCAAGGGGCTCCTGGTCCAATTCAGCTCCACATTAAGAAATTTAAGTTCAAGCTTTGTGTGTGCTGGGTGTCTGGAGCTCCTGGTCGGTCCTTGGAGATCTCAAGAGTGGAATTGATGGAGCCTGGGGCAATTTGGGTGACTGAGCTACTGGTTGTCCTTTTCAGATCAATTGAGGTTGCTCTCCAGGCTGTGACTGCTCTGCTTGGGATCTCTGTCAGCCACTTTGTTTACTTTTCAGGTGTTGTGATCTTGGATTGAGCCTCTCCCTTTCACCCATGATGATAAATAGTGTCCAGAAATCAAAAAGCAGAAGAAATGGAGTTAAACTCTTGTATGTGTGTGTGTGCCCGACCTCCTAAATTAGTTTACTTAGCTTGAGTTATTTCCTGCTTGGAAAGTACCTCACTCCCCCAAATCCTAAGTGGAATTACAGCAATTAAATAGTTAATCACTGTGTGTGTGTAAAACCCACGTGTATCTAAAAATACCACTCTTATCTGTCTAATGGTTTGGTTTGATGTAAATATTTTTAAATGTGCTTTTACCCTAGTCTGGTTTTTATACAGTGTGTGTGAGTGGAATTTGGCGTGTGGTTACCAGGGCCTGGACTTTATACTTGTGCTCCATTCACCTCACCTTTTCTGAAGTCACAGGGAAAATCTCTGATCTTTAGTCTTCTGACCATGTATGCCAGTTTGGTGATTCTGGTTGAACTGGGAATTCCCCCAAGTCCAGAGCTTAAGGGAAGCATCATATACCAGCAGGTGATGGGTTGGGGCATGACTGCCTCACTTAGGGATTTTGTTTTCTACTGCACGAGCAAATCCTTTCTTCACACATCTTAAGTTTTCTTCCGTGTTTTGGAGAAGAAATTTTGTTTCAGAAAACATATGATATGGAAGGTGATTGCTGTTAAGCCAAATAATGTACTGCCTCCAGCTCTGGAGTCTCCAATACAAGATAGACATGGACCTGCTGAGAAGGTCCAGAGGAGGCCAGGAAGATGATCCGAGGGCTGGAGCACCTTTGCTGTGAGGACAGGCTGAGAGAGTTGGAGCCTGGAGAAGACTCTGGGGAGACCTCACAATATATAAAGGTGGCTTCTAAAGAAAGATGGAGAGAGGCTTTTCACCGAAACCTGTAGTAACAAGACATGGGCCAACCGTTTTAAACGAAAGGAGGGTAGATTTTGATTGGATATAAGGAAGAAGTGTTTTACAATGAGGGTGATGAGAGGCTGGAACGGGTTGCTTAGAGAAGTTGTGGGTGAAGAAGTGGTCAAGGTGAAGTTGGAGGGGGCTGTGAGCAACTTGGTGTAGTGGAAAATGTCCCTGAATGTAGCAGGGAGGGTTGGATTAGATGATCTTCAAAGGTCCATTCCAACCCAAACGATTCTATGATTCCACTATGTCCCAGGATCTTCTGAGACATCGTATGGTTAGAGGGAAAGGAGAAACCTGTCCCTTTTTCCTGATAGAGTCTAATGATGGTGATACCAAGGACAGTGGTTCATGTTTCTGATTCAGATGGTGGGTTTGATGGGAGAAAAACCTTGCTGTTGGTTTGGATATGGGGACAGGTCACAGAATTGGTGTTTTCCTCTGTACCACATCACTGAACCTGTGCTGAGTGTGCGAGGTGCTTGGGCATTTCCTAAGGATGCTCTTAGAGCAAACAGGAGCAGCTGCCTCAAGAGCAGAACCCTCCAAGGTGTTTCTTCTGCTCTTGTTGCTTTTGGCTTGGCCCAGCAGCCTCTTCCTGTATATTGGGAGGAACAGGAACATGAACATCCTTGGTCCATAGTGGAGAACGTAGCTACTCGTCTTTCTCTTAAGCTTGATCGCCTTCATTGTTACAAACAGTCTGAGAGTTGTGGAGCAGCAAGATTCTCTTAAACCTACCTCATTGAGATGGTTGCAAGTCCCACAAGGTGCTGGAATTCAGTTGGAATCCCCTTGTTCCCTCTCTCCCATGCCCATAACAAGTATTAAAGGTTTGGGAAATCTTTGGGGTCTGTAATTACTTTGCCCATCCTTGCTTCATGGGAATTTCCACTTTCTGAGAAGATTTTTAGCGGGAGATGTTCCTGCCCATGGCAAGGGGGTGAAACTGGATGGTCTTTAAGGTCCCTCCCAACCCAATCCATTCTGTGATCCTATGATTTTTGTTCCTTTGTGAACACTACTGCAAAAAGTGAAAGGCAAGGGACCACCCCTTCCATGATGTACCTAAATATACTGGAACATAGCACATAAGGAAACATCTTCCCTGCATTAGGTGATGAATTTATGATGTCTAATGACCCAGCATTTCACCCTCAGTAGTGTTTGTGCAAATGCTTCTCTTAGCCAGGTCTGCTCCCTTAAAAAAAACCCCACTTTTCAGGTTTTTCCTCGGTATTTTGTGGCTGTGACCCTTCCCAAACCCACTGCAGCTCTCCAGGTGAAACCCATGGTCTCCTTTGCCTGTCCGTGCTGCGTGATGGATGCTGTGCCACAGGGATGGATCGTAATCGAGTGTTGGGGGAGGAACATCAGCCTGGACATCCCATAATGATTAGTTTTGGGCATAGAGGAATTATTTTATCGACAAAGCAGCTTCGTGATTCTTTATGGCTCAATACAGCTGATACACGGTAATTGTTAGAGGAATAAGGAGAGAGGCATCGTTAGGAAGATGACATTTCCCATAACAAGGAGAAAAAACCCAACTGATTTAAAACTGATTTAAAAACAAAGGAAAGTTTTTAATAAGGTTTATGGACATAAGCAGCAGAGAAGGTCTCTGGCACAAGACTTTTCAAGATGTTCTGGGCTAACTTTCTGCTTTTGATCTCTGAGTTTAAATGGATGTTATAGTGTGCCAGAGGTATGTGGAGAGTGCACCAAAATGCTTTTTGTCTGTCTGCTCAGTCATAAAGATGCAGTTGAGGTCTTGTTTCTTATTCTGAGTCTAGGATGTGAGTTGTAGCTACATCTCTTAAAAAAATATGCGCACCAAGGAGGTCACCAGCATCCTGGCCTGGATCAGGAACAGTGTCGTGAGTAGTACTTGGGCGGTGATCATCCCCCTGGAGTGGGCACTGGTGAGGCCCCACCTTGAGGGCTGGGTCCAGTTTTGGACCCTTCCCACAAAAAAAGACATTGAGGGCTGGAGTGCAGCCAGAGAAGGGCAACGGAGCTGGTGAGGGGTCTGGAGCACAAGTCTTGTGAGGAGCAGCTGAGGGAGCTGGGGGTGTTGAGCCTGGAGAAAAGGAGGCCGAGGGGAGACCTTCTCGCTCTCTCCAAATCCCTGAAAGGAAGGTGTAGCCAGGGGGTGTTGTTCTCTTCTCCCAAGCCACAGGCCATGGGACAAGAGGAAATGGCCTCAAGTTGTGCCAGGAGAGGTTGAGGGTGGAGATTGGGAAGAATTTCTTCCTGGAAAGGGTTATGAAGCCCTGGAAGAGGCTGCCAGGGCAGTGGTGAAGTCACCATCCCTGGAGGTATTTAAAAGCCAGGCAGACGTGGTGCTGAGGGCCATGGGTTAGTGGTGGGTTTGTCAGTGTTGGGTGGATGGTGGAAGCTGCTGATGGTCTTTGCCAAGCAGGCAATGGCAGGAGATTGACTTGAGGCCCGATTTTCTCTCCCTTCCAAAGAAGTGCAATAACACGTTTGGTTCTTGCTGTCGCTGAGATGAGGTTATAGAGAAACATCCAGTGTGTTCCTTCCACCTTTCTGGAACGCTTTCCTGCAGCGTTTGCTCCACATTTCTCCTCTCACAAAAGCCGTGCTGGAAGTGGTGGCCTTTCTTTCAGATGTATAATTTACCACCTCTTCCCCGTGCGCCAACCTTGTTTGTATTGATAAATGCATGTTCTCCGTGTAGAGCCTGCAGATAATTCCGCTTGTGGGGTACAATGCTGCTAAATGTACCTGTTTCTGATTAAGTGTGTTTGAATTTGTGAGTTTGGTTAATAAGCTACACCTTTCATGGCTTCTTTTGTTAATTCATAAAAGCTGCGTGTTCTGATTTATAGTGCCAAAAGGGGTAAACTGACATTAAAAGCCCTAATTAGTCTTGGTTGACTGCACAAAGAATAGAGTTGGTGTGCGCCAGCTTTTGATTTGGGCCTTTGATTTTTGCCTAAGCTTGTTAAAGGGTCTGTATCTCTGGCTTTTTCATGCTAGATTGTGTAATTAGAGTTTAGGAGAGGAATACAGTGATTGGGCTTGAAGAGCGAGAGCCGTGTATAATTACAAGCAATAAAGTTGCAAAGCAATTGGCCAGAACTTGACGTATATTTTAATACAGAAATGTTCTTTTTAATATGTGGATAACTTGGCGTTGTTAGTATTTGCAGTAACGATCTCCGGTGGGTTTGTTGAAAGCTTTGGGCATCCTCCCTAAACCTCGGAACAGATACATTTTCAAGAGGCTTGGATTTCTCCGTTGTGCAGTAATTCAGTGGCACAAGAATGGAGTGAAAGTTTGTAAACTGCCCATCACGGGTAGCATGATTTGGTTTTATTTTGTATTTCTTACTACATCTTCACCCATTTCCTACAAGCAAATAGGAAAAAAAACTCCACACTTTGGAGCATTGCTTCTGTTTTATATTTACAGAATCACAGAATGATATGGGATTGGAAGTGACCTCTGGAGATCACCCAGTCCAACCCCATCCCAAAGCAGGTCCACCCAGAGCAGGTCCCACAGGAACGTGTCCAGGTGGGGTTTGAAGGTCCCCAGAGAAGGAGACTCCACCACCTCTCTGGGCAGCCTCTGCCAGGGCTCTGACACCCTCAAAGTCAGCAAGTTCCTCTTCATGTTTACCTGTAACTTCTTATGTCCCAGTTTGTGCCCATTCCCTCTTGTCCTCTCACTGGACACCACTGGAAAAAGCCTGGCACCATCTTTCTGACACCCCCCCTTGAAGTATTTCTAGGTGTTGATCAGATCCCCCCTCAGCCTTCTCTTCTCCAGACTCAAAAGACCCAAGTCCCTCAGCCTTTCCTCAGCAGAGAGATGTTCTATTCCCCTGATCATCTTTGTAGCCCTTTGCTGTCCCCTCTCCAGCAGTTCCCTGTCCTTCTGGAACTGGGTAGCCCACAGCTGGTCCCAGTGCTCCAGCTGGGGCCTCCCCAGGGCAGAGTAGAATTCCAAGTATTCTTATATTATAGCATTTACGAGTGTATTTCAGTATATGCTAGTTCCTATAGTACCCAATTCAAGCCAGCTATTCCCCACAAAAGTTTGAAAAATAATTGAAATGCAAATTATGGTCTAAGTTTTTCTTAATGGAACTTCCCTAATTATGCTGGGAAAATGAATACCCTTGGTCTCATTTTGATAATTACCTCTTGTGAGGTTTGTTTGTGAATTCAGATTTCTCTCTGTCCGTATAAAGTTTCCTTCTGTTTTAGATGTTATCACATTCACTGCTCTGGAAATCTAATGTCAGACTGGGTTTTCATCCAAACTTGTGATTAAAGAGCTGACAGTTTGCCCGGTGTGGTACCTCCAATGATAATACCTCTATGATAATATCTATTTATTATAAGAGTTGCCCGTGGACATGTGTGATGGTGCTAACGGTGACCCACTGTAGAAACCTTATTTGTCCATGCAAATATCCAGCTGCACATGAAAATCTCCACATTTCCTACTACTGGACGTTGGAGCACAGAAGATGCTGAATCTTTAGATGAAGGAGAATGGTGGAATACTTCTGAAGTTCCTTGGCTTAACAAAAAGACTTCTTTGGTCTCCTGAATATTTTACACGTGTATAATGAGACACTGATTTCTTCTATTGTCATTTGTATTTTCAAAGATGATTGCACTTTGAAGTTGGCTGCCATTCTCTGTAGCCCAGTTCAAGGCTTGGGAGCTCTGAAGCCATAATAGAGTATATTTTTCCCTCCTCTCACCATTAATTATGTTTGTAGAAACCCAACAGCAACTGGAGACCTTCTTTGCAGGTAGATGTTAATGGTGGCTTTATTAGAGGGTGTCATGGGTCGCTGCTGGAGAGACCGTCATGGTTTCTGCTGGGGTTAGGACCAGTGAGAGCTATAACCTCTCTCTGGATACCCTAGTGCTCAGCTCCTAAACCTATGGTGTTCTGCTCAAAACATGTCCATCTGAGCTACCTCTGGGCTATGGAATTTCCAACCCTATGGAAAATTCCCTTCTGTTTTAAATAACCAAGTTTTGATAAGTGACGATGGAAAAGCACAAAAAAAGGTTGGGTGGGGAATAGCTGGAGAGCAGCCCTTGGGAAAAGGACTTGGGAGTGATGGTGGATGAGAAGCTCAACATGAGCCAGCAGGGCACACTGTCAGCCTGGAAAGCCAACCCCATCCCGGGCTGCATCAGAAGATACGTGGCCAGCAGGGCAAGGGAGAAGGACAGGGAACTGCTGGAGAGGGTCCAGGGCAGGGCTACAAAGATGCTGAAGGGAGTGGAGCATCTCCCAGAGGAGGAAAGGCTGAGGGAGCTGGGTCTCTTGAGCTTGGAGAAGAGGAGACTGAGGGGTGACCCCATGAATGTTTATAAATATGGAAAGGGTGAGTGTCAGGAGGATGGAGCCAGGCTCTTCTCAGTGACAGGCAATGACAGGACAAGGGGCAATGGGTGCAAGTTGGAACATAAGAGGTTGCACTTAAATATGAGGAAAAACTTCTTCCCAGTGAGGGTGATGGAACACTGGAAGGGGCTGCCCAGAGAGGTTGTGGAGTCTCCTTCTCTGGAGATAGTCAAAACTATTCTGTGATTCTACCCCTCTGTTCTGCTCTGGAGAGACCCCACTTGGAGTACTGAGTCTAGCTCTGGAGTCCTCAGCGCAGGAAGGACATGGACCTGTTGGAATGGGTCCAGCAGAGGGCCACGAAAATTCTCAGAGGGCTGTAGCACATTTCCTTTGAGAACAGGCTGAGAGAGAGCTGGGGTTGTTCATCCTGGAGAAGACAAGGCTTCAGGGACACCTTATAGGAGCCTTCCAGTATCTGAAGGGAGCTACAGGAGAGATGGGGAGGGACTCTTTGTCAGAGAGTGGAGTGATAGGAAGAGGGGGAATGGTTTCAGACTGAAAGAGGGGAGATTTAGATTAGATTATAGAAAGAACTTCTTTGGTGTGAGGGTGGTGAGAGCCTGGCCCAGGTTGCCCAGAGAAGCTGTGGCTGCCCCATCCCTGGAGGGGTTCAAGGCCAGGTTGGATGGGGCTTGGAGCAACCTGGTGTGGTGGGAGGTGTCCCTGCCCAGGGCAGGGGGTTTGGAACTCAATTATCTTTAATGTCCCTTCCACCTCTAACCATTCTATGATTCTATGAAAAGGACCTCTCATTTTTGGCATTTTAGTAAAGTTTTAAGGCAATGCTAGGATGGGTTTGGGAACTGGAACCGGCTGCCCAGAGAGGTTGTGGAGTCTCCTTCTCTGGAGATATTCAAAACCCCACCTGGACACGTTCCTGTGTGACCTGCTCTGGGTGTTCCTGCTCTGGCAGGGGGATTGGACTGGATGATCTTTCAAGGTCCCTTCCAATCCCTGATATTCTGTGTGATTCTGTGAATTTTTTAAAATCATCTTCCTCTTGTTGCAGTTCCTCACTTAAATCCATTTATGAATGGGACAGAAATGAAAATAGCCATTTCAAAGAATTTTGAAGATTATTCGTGCTGGTCCAGTAAAGTGTTGGGGTTAGAAATAAACCTGTATTATTTTTTAAATGACAAATTAGGATTGTTCTTCTTTATTTTTTTGACAACTCGTATTGTAAAGATCAGACAGTTGCACAAATAGTTAGATCCTTCTCAACATTTAACCAGGTGTCATGCACAAATAGTTAGATCCTTCTCAACATTTAACCAGGTGTCAAATTTTGGGTACCCATCATGGGTTTCCAGGTTCTTTATGGAGGTAATGGACCAAAACACGTGATTGGTAGACAACAGTGCTCAGAGATATGGTTTAGTGATGATTTTGTCAGAGTCAGGTTGATCGTTGGACTGGATGACCTAAAAGGTCCCTTCTAACCTGGACCATTCCAAGATTCTATGATGCATGTCCCCAGAATGACAGAATCATAGAATGGTCTAGTTTGAAAGGGACCTTTAAGATCATCTAGTCCAACCATCAACCCAACTCTGATAAAAAACCATCACTAAACCACGTTCCTGAGCACTATGTCAACCCGACTTTTAAATCCCTCCAGGGATGGTGCCTCAACCACTGCCCTGGGCAGCCCATTCCAAGGTTTGACAACCCTTTCCATGTCAAAATTTTTCCTGATATCCAATCGGAACCTCCTCTGGTGCAACTTGAGGCCATTTCCTCTTGTCCCATCACCTGTTCCTTGGGAGAAGAGACCGAATCCTCCCTGGCTAAACCCTCCTTCCAGGGAGTTGGAGAGAGTGAGAAGGTCTCCCCTCAGCCTCCTTTTCTCCAGGCTCAACACCCCCAGCTCCCTCAGCTCCTCCTCCTCATCACACTTCTCCAGACCCCTCACCAGCTCCATTGCACTTCTATGGACTTGCTCCAGCCCCTCAATATCTTTCCTGTTGGGAAGGGGCCCAAAACTGGAAACAGCCCTTGAGGTGGGGCCTCACCAGTGCCCACTTCAGAGGGATGATCACTGCCCAAGTCCTACTCACCACGCTGTTCCTGAAACAGGCCAGGATGCTGGTGGCCTTCTTGGACACCTGGGCACACTGCTGGCTCATGTTCAGCCCACAGTTGACCAACACCCCCAGGTCCTTTTTTGCCAGGCAGCTCCAGACACTCTTTCCCCAGCCTGGAGCATCCATAGGGTTGGTGTGACTGAAGTGCAGGACCCGGCACTTGGCCTTGTTGAACCTTTGAACCAAGGTTGAACTGTTGAACCAAAGCAGAACCAGAAGCTCTGCCTTGCCATGTCCTCTGGAGCAGGTTGATCGTCTGTATCTCCCAGTGAGGCTCACGATGAGCGCTGGGAGTAAAGCTTGTCCTCAAGTGGGGTTTTTGGTTTTGCTTAGAGGTGGATGCAAAAAGAAGTGTTTTAGAAGAGGATGTTGAAATTAAAAAATGTGGCCTGCCCTAGTGCACACCTGAGTTAGTGCTGGGAAGTGCCTGTGCTGCTTCACCACAAATTAGGCTTTGTTACTGAAGGATTTTTCCTCTTGCTCATTATCATCATTGTTCCCTCTTGTTCAGCCTTTTTCTTTCATAATGTAAAATAATTTCTAATGGTTCCTTACTTCTCTGCTATCAAATAATGGTGAAAGAGAAAATTAGGAAAAGCTGAAGAAAAATGATTTCTTCTTCCCTGCTCAGTTCGACATTAATGATAATTTGTCATCTCTGAGATATTTGCTTTTCATAAGGAGTTTGAAGCATATGCTTCTGCTTCAGATACTACGTTTGCTCATGATTATTAGTGTAAGATGAGGCATGTCATAGCTGTGGGGACAGTCCAGGAGAAATTCCTCCCCAGAATCACAGAATGATATGAGGTTGGAAGGGACCTCTGGACATCATCCAGTCCAACCCCCTCCCAAAGCAGGTCCACCCAAAGCAGGTCCCACAGGAACGTGTCCAGGTGGGGTTTGAATGTCTCCAGAGAAGGAGACTCCCCCACCTCTCTGGGCAGCCTCTGCCAGGGCTCTCACACCCTCAAAGTCAACAAGTTCCTCCTCATGTTGAGATGGAACTTCCTATGTTCCAGTTTGTGCCCATTTCCTCTTCTCCTCTCACTGGGCACCCCTGGAAAAAGCCTGGCCCCATCCTCCTGACACCCACCCTTCAAGTATTTCCAGGTGTTGATCAGATCCCCCCTCAGCCTTCTCTTCTCCAGACTAAAAAGCCCCAAGTCCCTCAGACTTTCCTCATCAAAGAGATGCTCCAGGCCCCTCATCATCTTGGCAGCCCTTTGCTATCCCCTCTCCAGCAGTTCCTTGGTCCCTGTTCCCCTTTCCTGGGAAACTGGTGATCTAGAGTAGAAGAGGGTGAACTAGGAATTTGGGCTCATTTATTTGAATTTAGGGAAAAAGCAGTCTTTAACAGGGATGGAGGGGACATGTAAAGAAGAAGAGGATGGGGCGGGTAGGGAAGGTAGAGGACGTGGGCAGAAGAACAGTGTGAATGTCTGAGGATTGAGTCTTGGCTGGAGGATCCTTTTATTTTCATGAGGCTTGTAAACATTGCTAACCTAATTTCTTCAAATAATTCGTGGAGCTGGGTGGTAGGGAAAGCAGAACAATTCTGCAGGGAGTTTAGTTTTAGATTCGTTTAGAATCAGGAATTAGGCTTCCAATAATTAGGATTTAACCATTTCTTTTCAAGACCTGATATCCTAGAGAAATCAGGCCTTAACGCTCTCTTTGTGAGCATTTCCATTCTGCAAACTTGGGAAGGGAAGGAGATGTCTCTCAGGGATGATTAAATTCTTCCAGATCTCAGGAAAATGAAGGCTTTTTCTGAGTGGTTAAACTGGCAAGATGTATCCCCACACAGGTCGCCAGAAAATCTCCAGTGACATGTGAAATGCCCAGTTCTGGGAGAAGCTTTGTTTTGAGTTTCCACTTGACCAAAGTCACAGAATCACAGAAAGATATGGAGTTGGAAGGGACCTCTGGAGATCATCCAGTCCAAACCCCTCCCAAAGCAGGTCCCACAGGGACTTGACCAGGTGGGGTTTGAATGTCTCCAGAGAAGGAGACTCCCCCACCTCTCTGGGCAGCCTCTGCCAGGGCTCTGACACCCTCAAAGTCAACAAGTTCCTCCTCATGTTGAGATGGAACTTCTTATGTTCCAGTTTGTGCCCATTTCCTCTTGTCCTGTCACTGGGCACCACTGGAAAAAGCCTGGGCCCATCCTCCTGACACCCACCGTTGAAGTATTTCCAGGTGTTGATCAGATCCCCCCTCAGCCTTCTCTTCTCCAGACTCAAAAGACCCAAGTCCCTCAGCCTTTCCTCATCAGAAAGATGTTCTAGTCCCCTCAGCATCTTGGCAGCCCCTTGCTGTGCCCTCTCACATATCAGTCGATGTGAGAAACAACTCCATCAGAAACCAATGTTCAAGGACCTCCTTGGTTTCTTTTTTCTTGGGATTTTTTTTCTTTGGGTTTTTATTTTTTTTTCCTGTCATTGAATCAATTCACCCTGAATCTCCAGCTTTTTTTTTTTTTTTAGGGAAATAAGTAAAAGTATATTTTGAGTGAAGAGATAAAATTATGAGAGTTAGGAGTGGGGTGGTTGCATGGTATTTCAGGAGTGTTACATCTATTCAATATACACACCACAAGAAACTTTAAAATACATGGCTTTATATATAATTATTTATTTATATAAATGCTTTTATAAATATGTTTGCTCCTTTCTCTCCTGCAAAATGCCAAACTCAGACCTGCTTCTTGGCAATTTTGTCTAGTTGTTTTTAGGAAAAGGTAGCAGAAAGAGAATTTCCAGCATGACCTTTAATGGCTTTGATTAGAGTGGGGTTAGGGAGGACTGGAGTCAGGACAGCCGGGAGAGAGGGGTTGTCTCTCTGCGTTGGGGTTGATTGACTGAATTATTTGAATTAAAACCATTTAGAAAAAAATGATGGTGCGTTTATACCCTGAAAAAAATCCCGTGCTTATGTTTGAGTGGGTCAGTAGGGAAAAAGAGACATCTGGGAATCCAGCTACGCACTTCGAGAGGTGATGGTGGCTGTGGAGGACTTTCAAGTGTTGAACCATAAACATCATCTGCATATTCAGGGAAACAGAAACTGTCTTTTAACTGCATTTTTAGCAAAACTTCGTTCCTAACAGCAACACAGCCAGATCTAAAATGACAAATATCTTTTGCAGGAGATATTTAAGAGCTGGTACTTCCTTGGGTGATCTGTCAGTTTGTGTAGGCTCCCAAGTTGGTTTCTCCAGCTGCAAATGATAACATCATTTGGGTAAGAATGAATGCCTTTGAGCTTCTATTTTGGGTTTTTTTTTGGTTTTTTGGTTTTTTTTTTTTCATCTCAATCAGCACATCCTTGGCAATAAGAACCTCTTTGGTGTGAGGGTGGTGAGACCATGGCCCAGGTTGCCCAGAGAAGCTGTGGCTGCCCCTTCCCTGGAGGGGTTCAAGGCCCTGGAGTTTTGAACAACCTGGTGTGGTGGGAGGTGTCCCTGCCCAGGGCAGTGGGGTTGGAATTGGATGATCTTTAATGTCCCTTCCAACTCTAACCATTCTATGATTCTATGACATAGAATATCATATACTATGAATCTCTAACATAGAAATCCAGCCTGTTGGAACCACACGTGACATTGTACCATAGGCTGGTGCAGCCAGGAAAGTGTGAGCCCCATCAACCCGTTCCAGCCGCAGCTTGAGGACGGTTATTCACAGCTACCACAAATGTTCCGCCGTCATTTCTTTGTCTTGGAACAGGCTGCCTGGAGAAGTTGTGGATTCTCCATCCCTTGAAGTGTTTAAGGCCAGACTGGATGGGGCTTTGAGCAACCTGGTGTGGTGGAACGTGTCCCTGCCCGGGGCAGGGGGTTGGAACTTGATGATCTTCAGGGTGCCTTCCAACTCTAACAGTTCTATGATTCTGTGATTCCTTTCCCGCTTGAAGGAAGTGATTTTTTTCCAGTGTGAGAAGCAATACATTGACTCAGCTGCTTTGTTTGCTGAAATCAGGCTTTGAAGTGAATCTTTGAAGTTTCTTATGTGATTGGGGATTTGATTAGACCAGTTTTACCCAGAAACTCATGACAGATTTTATTTGAGAGAATGTCACTTGCTATTTTGGCTCCAACAGTTATAAGCCTTCAATGCGGTAATTGGGTGACTGGAATCATACTGATACCTAAAAAAAAATAAAATAAATATTCAAGCTATAGTGGAATCGATTCAAATACAGGAAGAGAGGCTCTAATTCTTGGAAACTTTATATAAAGTCTGCTCTGTCCTTCTGCCAGAAAGCTGTGCTTAGACTGCCGTGTGCAAGTTGAGACGTTGAATTACCTAATAATGCCAGGCATACAAAATAGATATCAAAAAAATGTATATATTTTTTTACTATAAGGGAAGAAAGGGAAGGAAGGAAGGAAGGAAGGAAGGAAGGAAGGAAGGAAGGAAGGANGGAAGGAAGGAGGGAAGGAAGGAAGGAAAGAAGGAAGGAGGGAAGGAAAGAAGGAAGGAGGGAGGAAGGAAAGAAAGAAAGAAGGACAGAAGGAAAGAGGGAGGGAAGAAAGGAAGGAAGGAAAGAAGGAGGGAGGGAGGAAGGAGGGAAGAAAGGAAGGAAAGAAGGAAGGAAGTAAGAAGGAAGGAAAGAAAGAACAACAAAAAAAGGGAGGGAGGAAGGAAGGAAAGAAAGAACAAAAGAAGGGAGTGAGGGAGGGAGGAAGGAAGTAAAGAAAGAACAAAAGAAGAAGGGAGTGAGGGAGGAAGGAAGGAAGGAAGAAAGGAAGGAAGGAAAGGAGAAGGCACCCTTTAATTCTGCCAGTAGTGATCCTAACTCACATGGTTTTCACCATTCACTTCTCATACTTGACTTGTGCTTGAGCACACAGACGTTATGGGGTCATCCACGGTATCAGCAGAATCTCGCTGGTCAGCTTTCCGAAGCGCGTCTCTAGTGTTAAGTCTCAAACTGGAAAGGTAATCCCCTCTGGAGCCTTGACCTACTCTCAAAATTACTTTCTCCTGCTCCTTTGAGCCTTAGGGTTATATTCCAATGTTTTTTTCCTCTTCATCAAGACAGCTTGCTTAATTGCTCTGACTGCTAGGCAGAAATCTTACGCTCTTGTCTTACAGACCTCCTTTTCTTCAGTTCCTTCGTAATAAAGTAGTTTCTGGAACAGGGCCAGGCCTTTAGCTCAAAGTGTCTTCTCGCTTTCTTATCAAATGAAGGACAGCACAGCCGGATTTCTGTCCTAATCCCTCTTGCCCAGGACAAAGATGTTGGCGCTGTCTAGACATCAGGGTTCAAAAGATGTTATTTGCTTTTTTTTTCCCATGCGTTCATTCAAGGCTGAGGGTTCCCTCGTTCTCCTTTTCATCCTACATAAAGAGTCCTCGAAACCTCCCAATCTACCAATTGCTCAACGGGTGAAAATCCCACGTAGAACTTGAGAGAGGGTGGTCTGTGCCCCTTTGGAGCAAAGTCAATGAAAGAAGATGTGGTGAGGTCTGGCTGGTGGCCCTCGTGGTGTATGGACTAAGTGTTTGTCATGATAATCTCTTTTTTTTTCCCCTATCAAATGCTGTATTCAGTCACAAGATACTACACAACGTCTGCCACCAGTTCTTAACCTTTTATACTTCTTCTATGGTTTACTTAATGCAACTGCCTTTCCTTGGCTCCCTGTTCTACAACTTCTCTGTGGGGGAGTGGATCCTCATAAGCTAGAGATTTTGAGCACAGAAAAGCTAACAACTTCGCTGGTTTCCTGGTCCTTTGAAATTTTCCTTCTACTGATGGCAGGTTTTGACCTTTTTTATCTTTAGAAGTGTTCTGCTGGGAAGTTTAGCTAATGAGAGATCATTAGGATCCTATTTACCCTTGGATGTGGGCTGGTTACGTAGCAGAGAGGAGGTCAGGTACAAAATCGTTGGGAAAAATGAAGACAAATTGGTAGAGGAGCAAAAGGTGCCATAAGAATGTTATCACAAATTCCTTTTGCCCAATGTTCTCCTTGTTGTGGAGATGGGTTCCTTATTATGCAGATCTATTTTCCGCTTTTTATGTTAAAGTCTGGAAATAATAACAGAATTGTAGGAGTTGGAAGGGACCTTTGATGATCATCTAGTCCAACCCCTTGCCAGAGCAGGGTCACCCAAAGCAGGTTGCACAGGAATGTGTCCAAGGGAGTTATGAATGTCTCTCCAGAGAAGGAGACTCCACACCGTCTCTGGGCAGCCTGCTCCTATTCCAAACTCTCATAGTTTGTGGC
>VXBJ01002109.1:0-13507 GCA_013400055.1 Nycticryphes semicollaris | reverse complement strand
AGGAAGGCTGGTGAGAGTCTGTTTACAAAGGCCTGCAGTGACAGGTTGAGGGGCAATGGCTTCAAGCTGGAGAAGAGCAGATTTAGATTGGATATTAGGAATAGGTTCTTTACTCTGAGGGTGGTGGAACACTGGAACGGGTTGCCCAGGGAGGTGGTTGAAGCCCCTTCCCTGGAGATAATCAAGGGGAGGCTCAAGGAGGCCCTGGGCAACCTGGTCTAGTTGGGGGTGCCCCTGCTGACTGTGGGGAGGTTGGACTAGATGACCCTTGAGGTCCCTACTGGCCTGGACCATTCTATGATTCTATGACAGTTGTGTTAAAATGGAGTGAATTTGCCCTTGAAGTTTCTTCCAGTTGATGATGGAGGACATCTGGACCAGCTTAGATACCAAAAAATTGCCATGGAGATATAGGGCAGATAAGTGATAAGATAATGGAGACAGAGGAAAGGAAGACCCTGTGAGTCTTGCCTACATTGGTGGCTACTACTGGATATATGTACGTGCTTATAGAAAATATTTAATTAAGATTAGTCTTCTGTATAAGAAACTAAAGCAAGTGTTGTAGTTCAAATGATCTATTTAGGAATCATACATCAGCTTTGAATGTCTTTTGGGTGGCCAGTATCCTAATTTTTTTTTTAAAGGGGACACTGAGAGGACTTAGATCTTGCTCAAGGAAGGAAAGCTGAGTATTAGGACAAGAGGAAATGGGTACAAACTGGAACATAAGAAGTTTCATCTAAAGATGAGGAGGAACTTCTTCACTTTGAGGGTGTTGGAGCCCTGGAAGAGGCTGCCCAGAGAGGTGGTGGAGTCTCCTTTTCTGTAGATGTTCAAACCCTCTCTGGACATGTTTCTGTGCAACATGCTCTAGGAGGACTTGCTTTGGCGGGGGGAGTGGGGAGGATTGGGTGATCTCCAGATGTTCCTTCCAACCCCATATCATTCTGTGATTCTGTGATAAAAATAAATTCAGAGCAGTATCCCCCGAAAGCTGTAAAGTGAGATGTGGTTCCACAGTGTAAGCCATGGTCTTCTTCTTAAAGGGCCTTCAACGGAGATGCTTTGGACATGATCATGGCAGACCATGGGAGGTCAGGTTTGAAAGGGATTTCTTCAGCAAAAAAGTCCAGAAAAGAAGTGAAAAAAAATTGCTATTCCTCACAAGTGAACAAGAAAACGTTTTGTCAATGGACTGGGAGGGTTGTTTCACAGGTACTGCTGGAGGATTACTTTTGTCAGTTGATTAAACGTTTTGCTGGGGGTTTATAAGCTGATCGCTTTGGTTGCTCTGGTGGACTTGCTTTGCATTTAATGTTCAAATAACATGGGATTTCAGAATCAGTAGCCAATTCTCTTCTTGATTTAAAAAGGATTATAAAGCAAAAGCTTACAGACTATGGAAAGTAATTGAGTGTAATGATGTATGTGAAGATGACTGCAGCTTATTTAGCGGAATATGGAATAGTTTGGAATGAAGGGACATTTAAAGGCCACCCATTCCCANCATCTCTGTGGCCTCCTCTGTCCCTGCTCCAACAGGTCCATGTCTCTCCTGTGCTGAGGCCCCAGAGCTGGAGACAGCACTGGGGGGAGATCTCCCCAGAGCAGAGCAGAGGGGCAGAATTCCACCCCTTGCCCTGCTGGCCACGCTGCTGGGGATGCAGCCCAGGGTGGAGGGGGCTTTCTGGGCTGCCAGTGCATGTTACTGGCCCATGTTGAGCTTTTTACGCCGCAGTTCCCCCGAATGCTTCTCCTCAGGGCTGCTCTCCATCTTTTCATCCCCAGCCTGTATGGATACCTGTATTAATTTACCATCACTTGCTTCCTCTGGTGCCTCCCCTCCTGTTAGCCACCTCTCCGGCTGGATTGATAACGCTGGCACGTCACCGGAGCATCCTCGGTCTCCCTTCCCCCAGCAGCCGGTGTGGAGAAATGGCGAGCTCTCCTCGTCAGCAACCCCAGTGCCTTCCAGAGCATCTCGCTGTAATTCAGTTATGAATCATTGCTTTATTTGTCATGTCAAGCTCCAGCAGGATGGTTTAAAGTGCTTTTAGGCGGCAGTAATTTGGGGCGCTCTGCCAAGGCGTTGGGTTGTTGTCAGAGCCGGCGGTGGCTGCAGCTGATCCGATGATAAAACACATCCTGACTGCAGATTATCGGTGCAGTGGCAGGGAAGCTGTTCGTTTCCACACGTGGCAGGCAAGAAGAGCTAATTAACAAACGTGCGAGCGCGTTGGGTTTACCCCTGGGGATGATGGAGTGGGTGTAGGTATTCGAAGCCGGTAATGTATATATTTTACCGTCTTTCACCTTTTGAAAAATTCATTTTCCTGAGTGATTTTATTTTAAGCAGAAAGTCTATCAGCAGAATATAGGTCTCCGAAGTGCAATCTGAGTATTTCCTACACAAGAGGAAATGTATATTAACTTTTTCTACTCAAACAGAAATGCAACTTGCCTTAAGGGAAAAAAATATAAAAAAAATCCTTTTGCTACATTAAAATAATTTGTTGGAGGGAAAAAAAATCACTTCTTTTTTGTACGAAGATGTTGTGTCTGCAGGATGCCAGCTGAATGCCAGGTAGGACTTGGCTTGTGCTAACGTCACAGAATCACATAATGATTTGGGGTTGGAAGGGACCTCTGGAGATCATCCAGTCCAAACCCCTCCCAAAGCAGGTCCACCCAGAGCAGGTCCCACAGGAACGTGTCCAGGTGGGGCTGGAATGTCTCCAGAGAAGGAGACTCCACCACCTCTCTGGGCAGCCTCTGCCAGGGCTCTGACACCCTCAAAGTCAACAAGTTCCTCCTCACGTTGAGATGGAACTTCTAATGTTGCAGTTTGTGCCCATTCCCTCTTCTCCTGTCACTGGGCACCACTGAACAAAGCCTGGCCCCATCCTCCTGACACCCACCGTTGAAGTATTTCCAGGTGTTGATCAGATCCCCCCTCAGCCTTCTCTTCTCCAGACTCAAAAGAGCCAAGTCCCTCAGCCTTTCCTCATCAGAGAGATGCTCCAGGCCCCTCAGCATCTCTGTGCTCCTCTGCTGTCCCCTCTCCAGCAGTTCCCTGTCCTTCTGGAACTGGGGAGCCCAGAACTGGTCCCATTGCTCCAGATGGGGCTTCCCCATGGCAGAGCAGATGGGGAGGATGACCTTCCTCCACCCGCTGGCCACACTCTTCTTGATGCCCCCCAGGATGCCCCCAGGATGATCACATTGACCTTCTTGGACACAAGGGCCCATTACTGGCTCACGGGCATCCTATTGTCCACCAGGACTCCCAGGTCTTTTTCCTATGTTCATTTAAAACAAAAATCAGAATTGCTTGGGCCCAGGGGTTCATCAGTCAAATATTCTTTAGAGAAACCATTCTGAGGTGGTGCCTCTAATGCCTCACTGAGGGGAGCATTATGTGTAGCGTAGACACCAACAAAATGATTACTTCTCTCCTGATCATTTTAATAATCATGTTTCAGTAGGATTATCTGTGGTGGTAAAATGAGAGGAAACAATGATCCATCCCTACGTGTCTGTTGTTCCTGTTATAATCCCTGAGCTCCAAAGGGAGCATTTCAGGATGTCTTGCAGCTCTGCCTTCCTATATATATTTATTTTTTAAAGAGTTCCTTCTCCATTCTGCTCCTTTGATTCTGTTTTTTCCTTTGAAAGCCAGACAAGGAGCTGAACCGTCAGTTCTCATTATCTTTACCATCTTTTGTGTCCATCTTCTTTTAATTTTTTTTCCATCCCACTGGTGTGGGTTTAGAAAAGAAACCCCAAGTGATCTGTCTTTTGTATCACTCCGCCGTGTCAGTCTCAGAATGGACACAAAAGGGTTTACTGGCTATTTAAAGTCTTTGCAGGATAATAAATTTAAAGCAGGGGGAATTAAAAATGAAAGGTAATGGACCTGAGGAAGAGTATCTCATATCTGGAAGAACTGGTTGTGTTTTCCTGGAGCTGAGCTACAGGGGTTTTTCTGAGAATTAAATCTGAGCTTCAAAGGTTGCTGTGTCCTCCTGTCAGTTTTTTGCCAGTAACACAACCCGGGTGAAATAATAATCATAGAATCATAAAATGGTTAGAGTTGGAAGGGATCTGAAAGATCATCCAGTCACACCTCCTGCCCTGGGCAGGGACACCTCCCACCACACCAGGTTGCTCCAAGCCCCGTCCAACCTGGCCTTGAACCCCTCCAGGGATGGGGCAGCCACAGCTTCTCTGGGCAACCTGGGCCAGGGTCTCACCACCCTCACAGCAAAGAAGTTCTTCCCCACATCTCAGCTCCATCTCTCCTCTTTCAGTGTCAAACCCTTCCCCCTCATCCTAGGGCACCTCTCCTTCATCAAGAGTCCCTCCCCAGCTTTTCTGGAGGCCCTGGAGGGACTGGAAGGGGCTCCAAGGTCTCCCCAGAGGCTTCTCTTCTCCAGGCTGAACCCTCTCAACTCTCTCAGCCTGTCTTCATAGGAGAGGGTCTCCAGCCCTTGGGAGCATCTTTGTGGCCTCTGCTGGACCTATTCAGCACCTCATGTTCAGTATTTATACTTGGGAGTACTCGGTACAGGGTGATGTTTTGTGGTTGAGTTTTTCTGTCTGGCTGGTTTTTTTCTTGCCTCCCAAAGCTCAATGAGTTGTCCTCTCATTCTATGGAAGTCATGGCTATAAAAACTTTCAAACTTACTATCTTCAAGAAGGAAGGGAAAAAATATGCCTTTACTTTGTTAAGGGTTAGGGTGCTGCACAGTCTAACTGGTTCGTGACATCTGAAGGGGACAGACCTGCTATTGGATGTCGCCTTCCTCTCCTCATTTCCTCCCCAAGCTCTTCAAGGCAATGATAGGTTTCATGGAGGGACAGATTTAATGCAGAAATGCTGTTAATTTTGGACACCCTCCCAACCCCCCTTGAGATAGCACAAGAGGAAATGGCCTCAAGTTGCACCAGTGGAGGTTTAGGATGGGTATTAGGGACAATTTCTTCTCCTAAAGGGTTATCAATCCTTGGCAGAGGCTGCCCTGGGCAGTGGTGGAGTCACCATCCCTGGAGGGATTTCAAAGCTGGGCAGACGTGGTGCTGAGGGACATGGGTTAGTGGTGGCTTTGTCAGTGTTGGGTGGATGGATGGACTCCATGATCTTGCACTTCTGAGAAGGGTATGGGGGTNGGTTGAAGGAAAATGGAGCCAGACTCTTCTCAGTGTTTCCCAATGACAGGATGAGGAGCAACGGGCACAAACTGGAACACAGGAAGTTCCATCTCAAAGATGAGAAAAAGCTTCTTTGTGGTGAGGATGGCAGAGCCCTGGCAGAGGCTGCACAGGGAGGGTGTGGAGTCCCCTTCTCTGGAGACCTTCAAGCCCCACCTGGATGCAGCCCTGAGTGATGTGCTCTGGGCAACCCTGCTTTAGCAGGGGAGTTGGACTGGGTGATCTCTAGAGGTCCCTTCCAACTCTGACAATTCCGTGGTTCTGTGAAAGATCCCTCCCAACCTCAACCATTCTGTGATTCCAAAATGAAGTGTGGTATTTAAGGCATTTTTTAAATCAGTCCTTCATGTGGCCCTTTGGTTTTTATTGTGTGGATATAAAAATTGCAGCCTTAAATGAAAGATTGAAGAAGCCCCATCACAAATGATTTTGGAACAAGCTGCTTCTAGGAGATCCTTTTAATACATTTTATTTGATATTTATAAGTTCTGATTCTTTTAGATTTTTCACCTTTAAGACATGTACATGAATTGATTCCAAACTTCAAATCTTGAATCTCACTAAGCTTTTGCCCACAGTGTTTAGCACTGAATTTTGCAAACCTGGAGTAAATTGCAGTTGAATTTTAAGTCACTCTTATCCCTCGTTCCTGCAATATATGATGTGGTAAAATAGGGGTGTTTCGTTTCATTTCATTTCATTTCATTTAATTTCATTTCATTTCATTTCATTTCATTTCTCATATTGTCTTTTTTAAGATACTGCTTTCGTGCATCATATTTTTCTCTTGAAGTTAAACTCTTGCAAAGCTTTGTGTTTTTCCCTGGGTCTGTTTTCCCTACTGTCTGATTCATCTCATCAGCCACCTGAAAGGGAAAAGGAGAAGAGGTGGAGGAGAAGGGAAGAGGGGAAATGTGGGGACATTGGGGGTCAGCACGTTACGCAGCTTCTCTGGTTGGTGACAGGGGGACTTTCGTGCTGTCTTCCATGTTCTTCGTCAGGTTCTTCTTTATACCATTGCTTAAGTGCTTCATATTTTGATAACACTTTTGTGAAATTGTTGCAAAAATATATAATTGAGCCCTTTAGATTTGTTGTCAGCTCCCAGTGCAACCCAGTATTATGTAGGAAGATTATTGCCTGAATACTTGACTTTGAAAGCAGCTTGTGCTCAGAGGTGCGAGGGGCTGGAAGGGCAATGAAATACAGCGCCGTTCAGCTTTGAAGGAGATTTTTCCTGCTGTGATCATCACTGTCCTGCGTTGTTTGTCCCAAAATAGCCACTTTTCTTGAGCCCCTTGGACGTTTCGGTGTCTGGATGAGCGGCAGTGTGGTGCTTAGTTTGCAGAACCTTTGGGAGATGCTGCTACCATGAGTAGGGACTAAGGAATTGACCATCCCCCTTGATTGGGCACTGGTGAGGACCCACCTCAAGTTCTGGGTTCAGATTTGGGCCCCTCCTGACAGGAAAGGCCTTGAGGGGCTGGATCAGGTCCAGAGAAGTGCCACGGAGCTGGTGAGGGGTCTGGAGAAGAAATGTGATGAGGAGCGGCTGAGGGAGCTGGGGGTGTTCAGCCTGGAGAAAAGGAGGCTGAAGGGAGACCTTCTCGCTCTCTCCAACTCCCTGAAAGGAGGGTGTAGCCAGGGGGGGTTTGGTCTCTTCTCCCAAGGAACAGGCCATGGAACAAGAGGAAATGGCCTCAAGTTGTGCCAGGAGAGGTTGAGGATGGAGATCAAGAAAAATGTCTTCCTCAAAGGGGTTGTGATGCCTTGGAATGGGTTGCCCAGGGCAGTGGTGGAGTCACCATCCCTGGAGGGATTTCAAAGCTGGGTAGATGTGGTGATGAGGGCCATGGGTTAGTGGTGAGTTTGTCAGTGTTGGTTTGATGGTTGGAGTCCATGATTTGAAAGGTCCCTTCCGACCTCCACCATTCTATGATTCTATGAGCAGAATATATTATTTTATTGAGAATACACACAAACTACCTTTGCATCTCTCAGCAGATGGTTTCACTGGCTGCAGTTGTCAGAGCTCTCTGCATCTCCCAAACCAAAGAATTACAATGAATAATTCAATCTCTGCAAACATTACCTCTTTCCCTCCCTTTTCTGATTTCTGAAACACTGCTGGTCCTTGCAAAGGGTCTTGGAGCACCTTCCAGTTACCTTTTTGGCAGCCTGAAAATCCAGTGTTGAACCCGGGGTTGTTTCTTAGAGTTTACCTGCTCCCTAATCCACGACAGTCCCTTTCCCTCTTATCCTGTGAGTTAATTTACTATATAGTCAAAATCGAAGGATTTTGTCCCAGTTATTTCATGTCCCTTGCTGCGTCTGTTTCTCTGAGCGCCGTAGGGCAGCACATCATTACAGCCAGTTTTGCTTCATGTGAAATAAGACATCGGGTAATTCCATGATAATCCTTAATACACTTATTAACGATAAGTACAAATCTGCTGCCGTTATGTAATGAGCGATTTGAATACCATGCCATATTTTTGTAAACATTATGGACAGGTCATTTTAAATAGTCTTCATGATTTGTTAAGTGAACAATCGTTGGATTTATTGACTTCAGTATCTAATCACTTTTTCTTCCACCTTGTGTTTCTCTAGTAGCTTTCTGGAGATGCCTGATCTTTCTACGCTGAAAAAACAATATGTGTGGAAAGGATTTGTAATTGGTACATGCACTTTCTAGGTTGTTTCTGCAATTTTACCTGTTTATGGTCCTCTTGGTTTGGATTTTGACTCATTTGCTTCCCATAATTTTGTTTTCTGATGAGCATTCTCCTCCCCACTGTCCTCTTCTCCTACCGTTGGAGGTTCTGTTATGTCTCCTCAAGTAGACAACAGGGCAGAGTCTATCATTTTTCATTTTCTCACCTTTTGACTTAAGGCTCTTCCACACTATTATCCTTATTTAAAAATCCTCCAGTAAATGAATACATCAAATTTGCATGTTGCTGTGCTCAGTTGCAGTTGTGACATTGTGACATTGTGACTGTTGGTAAGTAGAGACCACAATTGTATTTTCATATCCAGTCTTACTTGTGTTGGTTTGGACATTGGATGAAAGTGACCTCAACTCTGAAAAGCAATGGAATCACAGAATGGTTTAATTGGAGGGGAACTTAAAGATCATCCAGTTCCAACCCCCCTGCCATGGGCAGGGACACCTCCCACCAGACCAGGTTGCTCCAAGCCCCATCCAACCTGGCCTTAAACCTCTCCAGGGATGGGGCAGCCACAGCTTCTCTGGGCAACCTGGGCCAGGCTCTCACCACCCTCACAGCAAAGAAGTTCTTCCCCACATCTCAGCTCCATCTCCCCTCTTTCCGTGTCAAACCCTTCCCCCTCACTGTGGGTCTCCCCACCCTGGTCAAAAGTCCCTCCCCAGCTTTCCTGGATTCCTTTGAGGGACTGGAAGGGGCTCCAAGGCCTCCCTGGAGCTTTCTTTTCTCCAGGCTGAACCTCCCCAACTCTCTCAGCCTGTCCTCACAGCAGAGGGGCTCCAGAAATAGAAATAGGTATTTCAAGAAAAAATTCTTAAGAAATTGGAAATTTCTTCTCTGAACTCTGCTGGGACAGTTAACACCATTCACCTTCTCCTGTGTCAACCAGTTGGATATTGCCAGACCTTGAGCGGTTCCTTTTCCAGTCACCAATTTATGACGATAAAGAAGAAAGACTGTTTTTATATTCTGCAGGATCTACTCACATACAGACCCCAGAAAATAGACCGTCTAACACTTTGAAGACCAGTGTAATGGAGAGCTGATCATGGGATCTCTTCTTGTTGTTGTCTTGTCCATCATGAAGTCCACGTGAAGCTGGACAGTCTTTCTCCCACATCACTTTGACGAGACAACAAATATGCAGCTTTTGGATGTGTGTGGTGGGCAATATTTTGCAGTCTGTTTGGTCCAGGTAGACTTAGATGAGTGTTGAGACCTTTGGAAAGACGAAAAAAGAAAAGGCAAAAGCAGAGCCGTGGGTAGGGCTCAGCAGATGGAAACTCAGACAAGTTTCATGGCTTTCGGAGATATGAAAAAAAAAATAATAACAATATTAAACTGTGATTTTGAAACAGAGTGTTTTAAAATGGAATCATTTTATACTGCTTTGCACCCCAAAAATGCACGTGCACAAGCATCCAGTTGTGGAGATTAGAAATCTGCTAATGAGAGGCCTCTGAAATGAGGGTAATTGGGCAGATATTTAAGACATAACAAGAGAAGTTATGTCAAAAAGATGTAACTGTGTCACTCCAAGCAGAAAGACCTTGGGAAGAGCTTCGTTTGCAATTTTTCCCCTGCCCCATCCGAGCTTTCATTATTGGCAATGAGGATCTGAAGTTGTTGGCAGAATTTACGGGTGGCTGACGGCAACTTTCACTCCTCCAAGTCCTCATGGGAAAAGACGGTTTCACGTTGAAAAATATCTAAGAAATCCAGAAAAGAAAAAAAAAAAGAAAAAAAGAAGCATAGAGGGTGTGCAGAATTCCCAAGGTAGGAACAGAACACATGGCTTTATAGTGCTTGTTTGATTTTGGGATATAGAAATGAGATTTTTCAAATGTATTTTGATCAGAACCAGGATTTTTTTTTTTTTTTTCTTTTCCTTTTCCTACTCATCCGGAAACACTTAAAAATGAGCAATTCCACCTATTTGTCTTGTGGATGGCTGCTTTTTTCTATAAAAGGAAATACTTTCCACTTATATTAGACCCTTATCTCCTACGGATGTGGAGCAGATTTCCAACCACTGCTTTTGGCTGGAGAGGAAATAGTGAAAGAAATCTGGAGGAAGTTGGGCAATGAAAGGGAAAAATGTAGGTAATTTAAACCACTGAACTCTGTCCTGACTTGGCCTGAAAATTCCTCATTTTGGGGGAAATATTTGAGAATAATGAAGGAAAATGCTGTGCCAGGTCTTGCCAATGGAAGTAGGCGGGTGCTGCTGTATTAATATTTTCGGTGTAGGCTGATGAAGTCTCTTACTGCCGTTAAAATAGTGAGCTGCAGGGTCACAAAATCACAGAATGATGTGGGATTGGAAGGGACCTCTGGAGATCATCCAGTCCAACCCCCTCCCAAAGCAGGTCCACCCAGAGCAGGTCCCACAGGAACGTGTCCAGGTGGGGTTTGAATGTCTCCAGAGAAGGAGACTCCACCACCTCTCTGGGCAGTCTCTGCCAGGGCTCTGACACACTCAAAAGTGAAGAAGTTCCTCCTCAAGTTCAGAGGGAACTTCTTATGTTCCAGTTTGTGCCCATTCCCTCTTGTCCTCCCACTGGGCACCACTGGAAAAAGCCTGGCCTCATCCTTCTGATACTCACCCTTGAAGTATTTCCAGGCGTTGATCAGATCCCCCCTCAGCCTTCTCTTCTCCAGGCTCAAAAGGCCCCTCATCATCTCTGTGGTCCTCTGCTGTCCCCTCTCCAGCAATTCCCTGTCCTTCCTGAACTGGGGAGCCCAGAACTGGTCCCAGTGTTCCAGATGGGGCCTCCCCAGGGCAGAGCAGAGGGGCAGGATGACCTCCCTCCACCTGCTGCTCACACTCTTCCTCATGCCCCCCAGAAGACCCCATTGGCCTTCTTGGCCACAAGGGCCCATTGCTGGCTCATGGTCACCCTGTTGTCCCCCAGGACTCCCATGTCTTTTATCCTCAGAGCTGCTCTCCAGCAGGTCACCCCCAACCTGTCCTGGTGCAGGGGGTTATTCCTCCCCAGGTGCAGGACCCTTCACTTGCCCTGGTTGAATTTCATCAGGTTTCTCTCTGCCCAACTCTCCAGCCTGTCCAGGTCTCACTGGACAGCACAGATTTACAGTCCCGTCCTACTGAAGGGGAAATGAGAGATGAATTTAGTTGTGTTTTCTGTTTTTCTGGTAGTTTCTATAAAGCAGACAACTTGTGAATGTAAAAAAAACCCACCAGCTTATATTTCCTTCATGTGTTTTGTGGTGCTGGAAGTTCAGATTTTATTTGTTGATTTAAAATTGGACATTGAAATCACATGTTGGCAGCAGTTGAAAAGCACGGTATTTACTCGGCGTCAGAACTGGATTCATCCTGAAAACATCAACTATTTATTTTACCCAAACCTCAGCCCAATAGTTCTGAAGCTGGGGGGACTCCTGCAGCCTTGGAGGGGGCTGCAGAACCTGGGAGGGTCACTTTGAAGTTGTCCCGAACTGACATCTGTCTTGGATGTAACGTGGAAATTTTAGGTACTGGTGGTCAAAAATTCCACCAAAACCTTGGAAACCTCAAGACCTTTCCCAAATTATAGCTGATTTCTGAGACTGGAAACTTGGGGATGATCTTGGCTGAATTTTTCTTCAGATTAACGTAGGATGTGTTTCGTTCTTGTTATTCTACTCTGAACCGAGATCACTATGAAAGGAATGAGAATTAATTGTATAACTATTGCATTAATATTATATGCAAGAGTCTCTGTCCCCAGAGATGCTAAAACTGTGGCTGGGTTGTCCTAACACAGCTTTGAAGTTCCCTTCTTGGAGGTGGAGGTTGGAGAACATTCCCTGGAGGTATTTAAAAGATGGGTTGACATAGTGCTTAGAGACATGGTTTAGTGATGTGTTTTATCAGAGTTAGGTTGATGGTGTGACTAGATGATATTAAAGGTCCCTTCCAATCTGGACAATTCTATGATTCTGTGACCCCACTGGAGGTCACTTCCAACCTAAATTGGCCTGTGTTTTTGCCATCCAAACATAGAATCATGGAATGACAGAATAGCTTGAGTAAGGAGGGACCTTAAAGATCATCGCAGTTCCAACCCCCTGCCCTGGGCAGGGACACCTCCCATGACACCAGGTTGCTCAAAGCCCCCTCCAACCTGGCCTTGAACCCCCACAGGGATGGGGCAGCCACAGCTTCTCTGGGCAACCTGGGCCAGGCTCTCACCACCCTCACAGCAAAGAATTCCTTCCTGAGACCTCACCTAAATCTCCCCTCTTGCAGTCTCAAATCCTTCCCCCTCTTTCCTAGGGCTCCCCTCCCTCATCAAGAGTCCTTCCCCAGCTTTCCTGGAGCCTTTTTAGGGACTGGAAGGGGCTCCAAGGTCTCCCTGGAGCCTTCTGTTCTCCAGGTTGAACCCCCCCAACTCTCTCAGCCTGTCCTCCCAGCATAGGGGCTCCAGCCCTCCCAGCATCTCCGTGGCCTCCTCTGGTCCTGCTCCAACAGCTCCATGTCTCTCCTATGCTGAGGCTTCAGAGCTGGTGGCAGCACTGAGGGTGGTCTCCTCAAAGAGGAGCCAGAGGGGCAGAATTCCACCCCTTGCCCTGCTGTCCACGCTGCTGGGGATGCAGCCCAGGATGTGGAGGCCTTTCTGGGTTGCCAGCGCACATTGCCAGCTCATGTTGAGCTTCTCACCCACCAACACCCCCAAGTCCTTCTCCTTCTTTTCCCTTTGCCTTGTTTCTCATTGTGTAGGAGAGGCTGTTGTCCAACCCCAGTTGTCCTTTGGTGGCAGCTCTCCTCCTCTTTCATACAGGAGCATCAGATACTGCCTTCAGTCCTAAAGTCATTTAAGAAGAGGAATCTTTCTCCATATGTGGAAAAGCTTTGGGATTTTTGATAAAAAATGAAAAGGAAATGGACAAACTCAGTGTATAAATACTTTGTTTGACAAAGTTTTGCAAATCTTCTGCCATGATTAAATATCTTTAAAAGGTTGCTTCCAACTCAAACCAGCCTATGATTCTGTGTTCCTCTTAATGAGGAATAATTAACTTTGCTGTTAATGATAAATATGATTGTTGTTGAATGGATGTAGTTGGGCAATCTTAGGGCTTGCTGCCCGAATAGTTCCATCCCTTTATTACAGGTCACCTGAAAGCGGTTAATCTGGAGTAATTTAGTTGTGATATGACCTGGCTAGTCTCAAAATGACACTTTTAAAGAAGTTGCCAAATAGAGCCATCTGTTTTCTTAAACTCTTAATTGCTCATTCAGCCCAAACAGCTCAGCGGATCTAAGGCAACCAGTGAGTGGGGAGGCCCCAGTGCTGATGGGCTGTTCTGAACTTATCTCACTATGAATTAAAACTTCTTGTTGGGAGCATAAATCCAGAGCCCTAGAGTCTTTTTTTAGGTTTTTTCTTCTTCTTTTTTTTTTTTTTTTATATTTTCCTACTTATCTGGTTGTGCTTATGTTCACATCACCTATTCTGCTCTAGAGATGAGGCCGGTGAGTTTTATTGTCTCTCCTGCTTGGGAAGAAGTGACCTTTAAATTGGTTTTCTGGCACCCTCACAGTGAAGAATTTC
>VXBJ01002107.1:54091-78839 GCA_013400055.1 Nycticryphes semicollaris | reverse complement strand
TTTTTTTTTTTTTTTAGTAAAGCCATTGTACTGTTACAATATAGGAAATAAGAGGTTTTTGGGTTGAAAATGAATCTCACAGTTTTTCAAATACATGGCTGTACTGCTGTTACCTGTTACTCTAAGCACTACCGTTACTCTAAGCACTAACCACTGACTCTCCAGCTGGAAAGGCAGGTGAGAGACACCTGGATACAGCAACCTTTCACACTGTTTTAATTCCAGCCATGTCTTTGAAAGTCACCTCCATTGGAAGCTAACACTGAATCTTTGATCAGTTGATTTGCAGAGGTAAAAAAATAGAGTTAATATAAGTAAAGAAGCAGCAAGATGGGTAGGAAATTGGCTAACAGGCCACATGCAGAGAGTGGTGATCAATTGCTTTTACTCAGGCTGGCAGCATGTTACATGTGAGATCTCCCAGGAATTGATACTGCGTTTATAAATGATCTGAGTGATGGGACTAAGAGCGTGCTCTCTAAGTTTACTGATGACATCAAACTGGGTGTTGAGGTGAACATGTCTGAAGGGAAACCCTTTTTACAGGGAGACCTGGACAGGCTGGAAGAATGGACTAGCAACAGAAGTATGAAGATGACCAAAGGGCTGAAGAACTTGTCCTGTGACAAAAGACTGAGGGAGCTAGGTCTTCTCTTCCTGAAGAAGAGAAGGTTTGGGGTCACCCCTTCACAGTATTCCAATACCTAAGAGGCAGCTACAAAGAGAATGGAAGCCACATAGAGAAGACAATAGTCAGCAGGTACAATTTGCACTGGAAGAGGTTTCGACTTGTCATGAGAAAGGAATTTGTTACAATAAGAACAATCACTCACTGGAACAACATCACCAGGAACATGGTAGAATTCCCAGCACTGTGGTTTTTCAAGATGTTATGGAACAATGTGCTAGATCATCTCTTCTAAGATCCCTTTCCCATGAAAGGCTGGACCACATGATCTTTCATGGTCCCTTTGATGTTGGCTAGTTTATAATTCTGTGAAAAGGTGGGAGTTGTAACTGGAGAGGTCAGATAGGTGATTCGCAGAGATTCTAGACAGCATTGATGAAGAGGGCAGCACTAGTGGGGAGTAATGGGAAAACATAAGACATGGCCTCCTTGGGTAGCAGTGGTGCAATGTGAAAAACATTCCAACTGAAAATTAAATGTGAGGCTTTGCAAAAATTAGATAGAACTGTATTAGCTCCCATCACTCTAAGCAGTTGTTTGTTAACCAGTCCTCATTCCCGCTACTCATGTCCACTAGAATATTTATTTTTAGATGTAAATGCTATTTATACCACAGAAATCAGAAGTCTGACAGGTCAGATATTGCTGGAGAGTACACAACTTCTCAGCCTCCCTGAGTCGAGACAGCTACTGGAAGAGAGAAAGCCACCAGAACATCATCTCAAATGCTTCTTATAACCTTATTGCTTCTTTAATGCCTCATTGAAAGGCATACATACATAAGTAGTATAATCTGAGTATTTAATATTCACAGAATTATGCTCCTCTAGAGCTAATGATTTAAAATAATGATCCCATTTATGACAGAGAAAAGGGATTTAAATAAAATATAGTTATAATTTATTTCATGGTTGATTTGAAACACATTGTTGAAATGAATGCTTTGGGCTGCTTGAAAAAAAATGAAAGTAAATGAATGAAAAGTCAGTCAAAACTTCTAACCTTTCTAACAGTGTGTGTTTGGTAAGGAAAGAGAAAGACTGACTGAAATCTGTATTGCCGCAGTGATTTCATGTTTTCCACTCTTATGTCTATCATACCGCTGGAAACTCTTTAAAGAGTATAATGAAAATAGCATCTCTGTAGGTAATTACAGCAGGAAATGCTGCAGTCAACTGACTGCACCTCCCATCATGTGACAAACAAGTAATATTTCATTCTTCTTTCCTGTCAGACAGCTAAGAACAAAAATAAGGAATATTTTTTGTCAGCATGCCTGGACGTCACAGTAATCGTTTCTCTTATTACAGCGGCAAAAGTCAGAAAATTGGCATTAATGTTAAAACATTTTCAACATTCACCACTGACTTCTATATATACATCTCATTCAAGTGGATTCATTGAAGTCAAATGGATTACTTACTGAGTCAATGGGAATGGAAGTAACTCCCATGTAATCAAACTGAGCCTATATGTGAAAATGTGAGACTAACTCTATTGAATAAATGGCCCTGATGTCCTTTTATGTATTTTAAATGTGACTTTACCTGGAAAGTCATCACCTTCCTTTCATCGTGTCCCTTACAACTTCATATACCTGGCACAAAATTAACTCTTTCAGAGAATCTGTGTGTTGCTAATATTACAGATATTATATACTATTTAATCAAGTACATTATGATTCTTATCAGGCATGAACACGTTGAGAAAGAATACTTTTTCAAAATTCAGACTGGCTTTTATATATTCTGCATAAACAGAATACATGTAAGAAACATTTTCCAGGACAGAATTATAGAGTAATCTGTGTTGCTGTAGTCTGAAAGCTTGGAGTGGAAAAAATTTTATTTAAAAAAAAAAAGTCAGAAAATGCTTGAGAAAGTCAGATGAAATGAGGAGCTGAAATGGAGTTAGAGTACCACAGATGGAAGACAACAGTTAAAGTATCTTAAGAGATGAATTTTGGATAAGAAAAGATTGTCTGATACTATAGTATCTGATATGTATAAACTATGTCCTTTTAAAAATGCTTTTAATCTTGTCACTTAATGCAGAAAAGGGAATGCTTTCAGATACTCCATTGCTTCATGCACTAAAAGACAGAGAAAAAGAGAGAGAGAGAGAGAGAAGTAAGCATTGACCAATAGAGAGCATGTTTCTGGACTGAATCTTTTTACTATGAATGAAACAGAAGATCAGTCTCTCTGATGTAATTATATGCTACCTACTGATGAATAGACATTTTGAAACGGCTTTTCACTATCATCTTTAACAGCTGTGTTCCCTGTACAAATTCAGGTATACTATTTTCTTGGTAAAAAACACAGATTGAGAGGGAAGAACCATGAAATAACACTGAATAACTATGGGTATATTTTCAATTATCTTTTTCTGGAACCTCACTCAAACCAAGAAGGGGACCCTGATATTTTTCTAAAATGTTTCAATAGTGTTTCTTCTAAGAGATTGTGTAGCGTTTTATCTTTTCTTTTGGTTGTAACCTGAGCACGGAGATATTGTATTGAATATCCTGCTACTTAGAGTAAAGATGATGGCACTTTTGTCATCTTTGTAATGTAAAATCAGGGCATTTGGCTTGAGAAAAAAAAAAAAAAAACACATTAACACATTTTTTAACACTTTTTCCACTTCTTCAAAGAGCATTCTGGGACCAAACCCAGTTCAGATAAGGAGAAATAAAAGGGCAACACCCCAATGCACCCATTAAGTTCCTGTGCACTACTGGTTCAGGTCCTTCTAACCCCTTCTAAAATAAGATGTAGTTTTGAGGGAATGCTTTCAATCCCTTTCTTTTCTCAACCAGCTGCTATGATTATCCTTACAGCATTTCCAAGGGGGGAATGGGATTAAATATCCTTAGGCAAGAGAGTAGACCTGAAGGTGAGCAATTATTGTTGCTACACTGCCACTACCAACTTTAAAAAAAAAAAGCAAACTATTTTTTTCTGGTTATAATTTGCAGTTTACTGCCTGAAAATGCTTTCAAACAGGTGAAAAGCATGAGAGAGTTAGGAAAGGGCAAGATACAACACTGCTTAGCTTGGCAAGACCTGAATCTCTTCATGAGTTCAGAGGCACAACTCTATATCCCTGCAAATTTGTTTAAAAAAGTAATGTTCATAGAGAGCTAGATGACGGCTAAGTTTGTTTTAGCTATCACAGTTGTGGATCTAAGTTTTTGAATTTTACTTACATCCCATTTGTAAGAGCCTTAATAGCATCCCATCCATAGTAACTGACATATAAGTAGGACTAATGAGGTTAAATTGTGACAAAGAAATATCTTTTCCATAATATATTCCAAATAAATATTCTCTTCCTCCAGCCTGTCAGCATTTGTCAAGCACTGGCAATAAGTATTCCAGTAGAAAGTATAATTGATTCTTGGTTTTTTGGGTATTCTATTACCCCTTTTCAGAAATAAAACATTATGTATGAGCAAAGTCATAGAAACAAAGTACTACAAAGCAAAACAAAGCCCGAAATATACATCAAGTCAACAAAAGGAGCAAAGGAATTCAGAGACAACCACAAGATGAAAGTGAGATGAAGGTAGAAGCAGAAAAACATTTTTTAAAACATAAAATCTGTTCAGTTCTCTCACCTGTTTACTAGGACTCTTTACTCATGAATGTACTTGTTTTAAAAAGTTTATATTGATTGTTCTGTGATAAACCTCATCCTTTAAAAGGTTTCATTAATTTCTCTTCATCATGTGAGTGTAGGAAATTATCCAAGCAAGTTAGATTTTCTCTTGAACATGAGCCAGCAATATGCTTTTGCAACAAAGAAGGTAAATGGTGTCCTGGGCTGAATTAGGCACTGCCAGCAGGTCAAGGAAGGTCATCCTTCACTTCTACTCAACATTGGTGAGGCAACACCTGTAGTACTGAATTCAGTTCTGGACTCCCTAGTGCAGGAGAGATATGGACACACTGGAGAGAGTCCAATAAAGGATGGCAAAGAGAAGGCACACGGGGATCTTATCCATGTGTATAAATACCTGAAGTGAGAGTGCAAAGAAGACGGAGCTGGGGTCTTTTCAGTGGTGCTCAGTGGCAGGACAAGAGGCAATGGGCACAGACTGAAACATAGGAGGTGCTGTATGAATATCAGGAAACACTTTTTCACCATTAGGGTGACTGAGCAGTGGCATAGGTTGCCCAGAGAGATGGTGGAATCTCCAACACTGAAGATATTCAAAAGCCATCTGAACACAGTCCTGGGCAACCCGTTGTAGGTGTCCCTTCTGGCCTAAACTTCCTTGGATTTCCAAATATAAATCTAATCTATAAAGCCAGAACTATATATGCAGCCAATGGATTAAAGATGAAATATTAACTGTTTAGGAACATATCTTTTCTGTTCTTTTAACTTATTATAAGAAGATTCTGTTCTACCTGAATTTTTAAGATACTGCTCTATTTATGACGTATTCGGGAAAAAGAAGTAAAAATAAGTCTATATATATGTGTGTGTATGTGTTTGAACTTTTACACAATGAATGCATAACATTCACCAATAGGACTAATTCAACTAGCAGACTTTATTCTACATTACTAATATGCAATTATAAAATGAGAAAAGGTGGCGTTTTACTTTCTTCAAAAATTAACTTCAGCAGATTCTTTGAAATGAAGGATTTTTAGTGGGTTTTTTTTTTAAGAGGACATTGCATTTTCTTTTGTATATTTCTAAATTATTAGCGTACTACATTTCAATGACGAATCTTCTATTCCCTAGTTTTATAGAGAGATGAAGACAATTTCAACTAGCACAGCTTGTTTTCAACTAAGCCTATGTCTGCAGTGCAATTACAACTGGACTATTTTTCAACTGGAAACCCCACAATATCTTTAAATAAACTGCAACATGTAAAAGGCATGACAGTAATTGTATAAAAGTACAGATTCCACCTCAGGAGCTACCACATATACTGCTACTAGTCTTCTGCTGTGTATCTTCATTTTAAATATTTGCTGCCTGTGTTAAAATGACTAAAACAGTATGTGCCTATACTAGTAATGACTGAAACTCACTGTACATATATCTTCACATTGTTTTCCAGACTGCAGTAGGCTATGAAGCCACAATGATGCCGGTTCATAGCTTCATCCTCTTGTAGATGTGTAACAGAGTAGCCCTTTTAGCACCAAAGGAGTTGTGCATGTTTGGCACCTTGAAGCTGCACCACTTTCAAGCTGGCATGCTTTAAAACAAAACTTTACTAATATATCACTGGGTTGGTGAAATTCTAATAATTAGTATTTTACCTGATGCTAAAAGGTACCTGAAGCATAATCAAAAATTAGAAACAAGCTATCGTAAAGAGAATAACACTGCAATCTCTTTTTCAACTAGCTTTTGGTATATGTTTTTAGTGCGTTTTTTCAAGGAAGAGTGAAGAACAAAGAGAGAAAGTAGATATTTTTTCCTTGCAATTATTCCCTCTCAAACAACAGCATTTAGCCCCCCGAGTGCTATAAAAGTGTTAAGTTCTACATCTACAAATCTGCAGAGGAAATACAGCTGTTGGGTGTGCACACTTAAATCCTATTTATGGCAAACAAATCCAACTACTTGCTTTTCTCAGAATGAGGAGGTCGTACCCTCTTGTTCCATCTATTTATCTGCTCTGCTCTTAGCTGCACCCCTTCATTTTGCCAGACCCCTCAAGTGAGCCAGGAAAACTTACATGACCAGTGGAAAATAAACCATAAAAAAAGTGAGCAGCTTTCTTTTCAGTTAAAATGGAATTGAAGTCTTCAGCAAAAAGAGGTTGCTAGGATTTCAAATTCAGGGTGCTGAAATAATGAGCTCCTAGCTTGGGTGAGTTGCTCCTAAGAGCAGCTCCCTTGAGACTGCAGCATACCTAAGGTCTGTATTATTTCACTTAATGTGAAGACCATAATTAATTAGCTATATTAGAGCAAATTAATCACATTCACGTGTCTCAAATCCTGCCTCACCCTCAGACCTAAATGTCCAATTTTGAGATGTAGAGACATGCTTCTTCCTATTCAGGAATCATAATCCCGAAGCTTGTTCTCTTCATACCATTTGTATTAAATAGTGAAAAGTGAAAATCATGCTGGTGAAGCATGTCCTTAAGAGGACCTTTCTTTTCTATAAAGCATCACTTAAAAAGTGGATGCCAGAATTTGAGTTTCTTTTGTTCTTTTTTAGGTTATCAACCCCAATCTGTTGTCAGAAAACTCTTTCTACTAGGTTGTAGAGAAGTCTCATTCTATTCAAATGGGGTTCTGTTACGTTATGTAGCACAATGGGTAGTCTTTTTGGATTGGGTTGCAGAACAGCATCTATGCCTGATTTTTAGTATATATTTTGTGTGAATTTAGTATGATACTGTTCTGTTTCCAGGATTTGACAACAGGTACGTAGGGATTCAGATTATCCAAACTGTGGCTTAAAAATTATAAGCTTTTTATATATAAGCATTGTTTATGATGTGAAAAAGTTCAATAAAATTGAAAAAAAAAGCAAACAAAACAGAGATATCTATGGAGGAATAAAAAGAAGGATTTCAGGTAGGAATGTTCCTTGTGGGAACATGATAGCAATCACAAAGTGATTTTTGGGAAGAGGAAGAAAGAAAATGCCTATAATCGTGTGTGTGTTTAACACCAAAAAAAAAAAATTTGAGACGTTTCCTCTCTTTGTAGATATTGTTCCCTTTGAAGTTTCTCAAGAATTTAAAAAGTATATATTGTGAGCATCACTGGAACAAGGTAAAGCTCATTATCTGACATAGCTCAGGAAAGTCAAAATGACCCTAAAGGAAACAGTGAGCCGCTGTCCAACTTTTGTTTGATAACATATTTTTGAACTGAAGCATTATTTGAAGGGAGAGCTAAGACTGTTTATTTATGCCAAATGACAATATGAAAGAAAAAAAAAAAAATAGACAAGCTAGCAGGGTTTCAAGCCCCTCTTCAAGCTTTTGCATTCTCAGAGTCTTCTTGTAAAAGCCCTGCACATACTCAGACTCTGACTAGTCTTAAACACATGAATATTAGTGAAGAGTGTCATTCTTCCCACACAGAAGTATTCACCAGATTGGAGTCAATTCCATTATGACAAGGGTCAGATTTTTTTTCAGATCCTGTCAACTGCGACTGTCAACTACAATTTAAAATCAGTGAAGATGGTTAACATTTTTATTTCCTGAGGTGACCAAAAATATGTATATCATCTAGAATGTCTTTAACCTTGAAGTCTTACTGTTGCCTGCAGGACCCTGTACTGCAACATCTTACAAGTGAATCCTGGCACTCTTGATGGCCTAATTGTCAACCAGATCAAAATGCCTAAAGTGATCCTTAGGGCAACAGGCTAACATAGTGATTACTGCTTTTGCTCTATTCAGGTGAACTTTAAGAAATCTTTAGTTTATCAGCTCTGTTTCCCTTATCAATTAAGCACATACTTTGGCATAGTGATTTAAAATATTGTCCCAATGGTCTGAAAATTGTATTTGGAAATATTAAAGAGCAGACAGTTACTGAATTAGCTGAATCATAGTATAGTTTGGGTTGGAAGGGATCTTTAAGAATCATCTAGTCCATCTTCCCCTGACCTCCCTCAGCTTTTCTAGTGAGACTCTGCTTGGAGTACTGCATTGAGCTCAGCGGCCTCTGAAATAAGAAGGACATGGACCTGCTGGAGCGAATCCAGAGAGCCATGAAGATAATCAGAGAGCTGGAACACCTCTCCTCTGAAGACAGACTGAGAGAGATGGGGTTGTTCAGCCTGGAGAAGAGAAGACTCCAGGAAGACCTTATTGCAGCCTTCCAGTACCCAAAAAGGGCCTACAGGAAATAAGAGAAGAGACTCTTTATCTGGGAATGTGGGGATAGGACAAGGGCTAATGGTTTTAAACTGAGAGAGGGGAGATTTAGATTAGATATTAGTAAGAAATTCTTTATGGTGAGGGTGATGAGGCACTGGAACTGGTTGCCCAGAGAGATTGTGGATGCCCAATCCCTGGAGGTCTTCAAGGTCAGGCTGGATGGGGTTTTGAGCAACCTGATCTACTGGGAGGTGTACCTGCCCATGGCAGAGGAGTTGGAACTCAATGATCTTTAATGTCCCTTCCAACCCAAACCATTCTATGATATTATGATTTACATTACATCTGTAATTTCTATTGTGTATACTGTACGTACTATGTACAGTACGGAAAGAAGTATGTAAATATAAGATGCACAGAAGAAAAGACAGGAGACAAGAAAAATAAAAGGGTAGGAAAGAAATTTCAAACCGAGCAGGAATAAAGTCTTGTCATCAACTGACATTGCATCTAACTTGTAAACTGCAGAGTTTTATCTTGCTGCTAACTCTAGCTCTCTGTATTCACTATGATTTTGCTCATATAAGTCAGGTGAGGAGTGTAGTGCAGAGGATCAAAAAAGTATTTTGTGTATTTACATTAGTATGACCCTGTAGAAACTCCATTTTAGTCAGCATAGTCACTCTGTTGCTGTAACACAAATATAGAAATATATCCTCATAACTTATCCCATAAGCATTACAAAGAAAATAAATTTAGCTTTTTGAGATTGGGCTTTGATACTGCATGTGATAAATGATGCACACGCATGTGAGGAGAATGTGTCAGATAGATAGATAAAAATATCTGATGAATAAGAGGAGAGTCATGCTGAGAAAACTGAAGAACACAGGGCGAGTGTGAATGCATATAAAATGGAAACAAAACACTAAAAGCTAGTGGGAGTGAAAAGGCAACATAGCTGTAGTTCAGGACAATATTGCCCTGGGTTAGGGGCAGAGGGATCATGCTGTGTCTGGTGCTATTCCTCTCCCCTTTCTATTCAGAAAAGATTAAGGTTAAGTTAGAACACAGACTAGAATTGTTCCGTCAGCGATGCGTATAAGCAGACATTGCATAATTCCACTGAACTTAATGTATCTGTCTGAGGTACAAAGTCATGAAGGCTTTGATGACTGAAGAGGCTGTTAGCATGAGTATGCTTTCTTTGCTAAAAGGAAATTATCAGAAACCTTAATGAGCTTGAACTCTGAGTACCTATCTGATATAAAGAAATATTATTTCAAGGTGAAAATAGCTCAAACACTGAACTGCATAAACAAAACTCATCCCTATAATAAATCCAACTAAGGCAGAGCTCAGTTCAGCGTCAGATGTGGAGTTTCTAGGCCTTACAAAATGCGATCTTTAGTAATTCATTTCATTTGAATACTATCTTTAGTAATGCATTTCAGGTTAATACTATACAGATTTTTAAGAGGTAAATGTTCATAGAAATAATATTTTTCTCACAATTTTCACTACTCATGTTCAGTGGAAACTGCTCGCTCATTCTTCAAAATGGTAGTTAAAATGATTAAATCTTAAAAATAGGATATCCAATTTTTAACACTATCTTCACAGCTTATGCATACAGAAAAAGAAACAAGCAACAAGCCTGAATAAACAATTCACAAATAAATGTGGCTGCTTCCACTCCTTTTACTTATAACACTTGCTTCCAGAATGTTTGCTTTCAGCTTTGCAGTGAAAAATATTCATGATAATGTTTGGAACAGATTATATGTAGTTTCATGTGATTCAGTCTGTCTTTTTGTTTGCTGCATATACTCACTGTCTTTGTAATTCATGTACAACACAGTCTGTCATTAATCTTACATCACAAGATAAGAAGTAGACGCATTAGGAATGCTTGATGAGCAAAACGCGTTAGAAGGAAACTTTAATAAATGTGATAACATGCATACAAAACCATTTGCATGGCAAAATTTTATAAGATACAGCAGTGATGAAATGGGAAGACAAAAAAATAAGCACAAGTAACATTAGTACAGAATGATTAATGAAGCACTGTTCCTTAAAATTATGGCAATAGTATAATGTTGTCACATGAAAAATCAAATAAAATCTTTCAGGTAGACAAGGAAAGGAAAGGAACTTGACACTATCATTGGACAGGCAATATGGACACTAACCATAAAATAATTATCTGTAATATAAGTATGTTAAATAGATAATTAGTAGATACTAACCAAAATAGAGAGATTGTTGTAGATCTAGAGGCTTATCCTCATAAAAAACTAGATTTTTTCTTATTTTCTAGAGAGACACTGACTAGACTTTAATAATTCTAGAGTATGGTGAAATTATTTTATTGCTTAAGTTATTTTCTCCAGCCATGGAATGGGGGAGATAAAGTTTTCAAAATAAAAGAGGAAGAACGCTTCTGTTTATTCAGAACCAGATAAAGCTGGCTGAACTCTCAACTCTGAATAATAATTACAAATCCATTCCTTCCATCAGTTATTGAACTACTTTCAAGAAATCTCCAGTTTCTAAATGTGAATCTGCAATTCTTATTATGCCAAATGGATCTATAGAAAAATGGATGAATTTTTGAAAAAATAGCAAGGCCTTGGCTATCCAGACCAAAGAAATTTTGTATCAGACATTTCATAGAATTCCATCATCAAATGAAAAAAACTGTGACTCATCTATCGTGATGTCAGATTGTGTTGCTGAGCAAGAATTGGAGTCAGCATAAAAGTTAGTCTGCTAATTGTCCTAGTAGTACACTTACTAAATAGTATTTCCTTATGAGGAATAGGATACAAAAGGCAGCAAGGCAGCAAGGGAGTGTAAGGCATGGAAAATCTATCATGATTCTAAATCAAAGTAAAAAATCCATATAATGTCAAGACTTCTTCTAAATTAGAGGCCACAGGTGGAAGCACAAATAATTGACTCTCTGTCGGAGTTGAAATGAAGATATAGCTTAATTGTATTCTTACAGCAAATATGAGGACAGGAAGAGTTATTAAAATCTATAATTCTGAAGAAAAGGTTGCTATCACAAAACACACCAAAAAAAGATGGGAATGTTTATCATCCATGCTAGAGAGGATCATTTCACTTCAGCTATGCATGTAGCCATAAAGAAACTCTCTGTACCCAGGCAGCAAAGGTGATTTTCAGGATAGCAGTTTTGTGGAGTATTAACTGCCTTTGATCAAGGGATCAAGGGGTGCCAACAGAGCTGAGTATTTTCCTTTTGGTAGGCACTAGGAATTTTTTTTTTTTTTTTGAAAATTTTAATAATCATAATTAACCCCTTATTGCTTTAATGTCACTGATATCTCCTCCATTATGGATAAATGTCTATATTTCAAGTAAAGTAGTATAACAGTTTGAGGTAGATTAAATTCATAGGTTTTCAGTTTTTTCCTCCAAGATAAACATATTTTTTAAACATTGAGAGCAAAATAAATGCAGTGGCTTCTAGGATCTTGTTTCAGTGTTTTCTGTCTTGTTTTGATTCTGAGCATTTGAGGGTCAAATAAAAAAATCCGTGGAAGTCAACAGAGGAACTCTTGGCAGTACTTCCACCACCAAGTAAAGAAAAGATCTGAAGACTGGGAAGACTGAGGGCCAGGACCTCTCTGTGCAGAGCTTTGGTTGCAGCCCAAACGTAACTCAGGCTTTGCGGGCAAAGTGAATGTTGGAGCGCAGAAACAAGACATCAATGATGTCTGAGTATTTCTTTGCTAAGTCCATATCAGAAAACCATAGTACACAGAGTTTCCAATTACAGGATTTGTGCTGATGCAACTATCTGTAAAACAGCATGGTTCTGTTCAAGCTGCCTGTTGTGAAAGGCTGTTGGCTAACACTAATCATGACCAAGCACAGGGTGGGAGGGATTTTGTTTGCCCAAGCCAAAACCCAGCCATGTTTGATCAGGTTATTCATTAATATGTAAAATCACGTACTAGTCCTTAGACCTGTGTCTGACCTTTTCGTTTACTAGTACAGATGCAGTCCAAGCCCTTGAACATCCTGTGGAATATAGTCTGAGTATGCCTTTTAATGTGAACTTGAATGTTTACAATGTGAGTATTAGGAGTCTGACTTTTGACGGAAGACTTAGACTCCATTTTAACAGATGGTATATCCCACTAAATTCAGTGGGTGTCTGAATAAACCTGTGGAGAACTAAAAAGGAAATAACGTGAACTTGAATGCAATTTACATAGCAAAGGTTTGATCCAGCTAGATGCAAAAGCTTTTAATGAGATGTTCTAAAACTACTGAACTGCAGTATAACAACAAATGTCAGTTTGTATGCCTATACAGATTAATATACACTTGAAATCTGTATATGCACATATATATTTAAAATATTCAGTAAGATCAGTATAACTAGAAAGCATTCAAAGTGTTAGAGTATATATTTACAATTATAATATTTGTTCTAAACACAGAATTTGGCATTTTACCAAGTAAAAAAATTCTTTCTTCCAGGGGTACCATGTCATGGTTTACAATCTGAGAAATTAACATAACTATAAAGTTGATTAATAGTTTTGCATCAAATCCTCTGGAATACTTGCTGCTTCTCTCTAGGCATCTGTTATTATATCACAGTTATTTAATTTTTTAAAACAGCAGTATTTTTAATTTAGATATAAATCACAAATACATGGTTGGAAAAGGGAATCTACAGGCACCTTGAAAGATAGTCAATGTGGATACCTTTGTTGATTGAGAAAACAATGGTCATAAAAATCTTTATGTATATTAAAGCTACAAAGTCACTGAAACAACATTTATTAGGGCTAATATTAAAATGTATCTAGGGAATGTGAATTTAGAAAGTTAGGACTCCAAAATATATGTACATGGAATAAATTCTTGCAATAAAAAAACCAGCTGCCTTTGACTGTTATAACTTAAAGGATGCAGATTTTAGTAGTGGTAAAGAAATGTAGCCAATGTAAGAGGACAGACCCTGATGTTGCTTTGTTTGTTAATGTGGTTGTAGCCATAGAATGTCAGCAAACATTTCTGTGTTTTCTTTGTGAACAATTTACAATAAAATTCTATAGAAACATCTGACAATTGTATGAAGATAAACAAAAAGGTCCAGCAACTGTAGACTTGAAATGCATTTACTCAAAGAAATAACCATTTTATAATCACCTATGTACACCAAAAGCAGATGCTATATCAGCAGTTCATAACAATTACAGTAATGAACCATATCTGATAATTTGTTTTACTAATAAAAAAGTTGGGAAAGTAATTTGAATAACTAGCTAAATTATTTGTATAAGATGGTGTGGAAAGGTCATAATTTGACGTTCCTATTGAGAGGATCAACTTTTGATGTTTTTGTTTAAGGTGTGTCATTTATCATGAAGGAGTGATAACGAATGATTTTGGTACCAATTTCATCTTTTCCTTCAGTCTCTTTCAAGCTGTTTTGTTAGCCTGTTGCAATTGCAGACTTGCAGTCCCTCTTCCAAGGCAGTAGCAATATCATAGCTTGGACATCTGGCTTCTTTAAACAACTCTTACCGAGTTGTTCAATAAGCAGGACATAATCTAATCTCTTTTCTAGGTTATCAACATTTTGGAGAGGGACAATTTTTTCACCTAAATGAGTTATGAACATACAGACTGCCTGCAAAGTTGTTAAAACTGACAGTAAATATTATGTGCAACAGTCATTGGTCTCCAGCTAAAATGGATTTAGAAAAACTTGCCAACAAAAGACTGGGAAAAAGATTTAAGAATTTAATTATAGTCTTCAAAAATATGAAAAAGCTTCTTTCAAAGCCGATACTGAAAATAGTTCTTTATATCTGTCAAAGGCAGACATGCATCTTAATAAAAATATTTAATAAAAATAATGACCCTAAATTAATTCAAAATATATTTGATATAGATTAGCATGTCATGCATAAACACATTACCTAGGGGTGCTGTGTAATTCACAACATTACACCTTATTTAAAACAAACATATTCAAACAATAACAGAAAATAGCATTCTGTCAGACCTGGTCTAGACCCATTTGGTTATGCCTCCTGCAGTGATCTTCACCAAATCATCTGCTGAAGACACTTTCAAGCCTATGTTACTATGCATTATGCAGCTTATTGTTTCTACTCTGAAAAATGACAGTGTATAAACTGTGAAGAGCACCAGAACATCTATTAATATTTCCTAAAGCAATCTTTTGGAGATAGAAGTATCATCTAAGGCTCCGTCTGTTACTTTAGTGAGACTAAAACAAAAGGTGTGTTCAGAGGAGGTGATTCTGAGCTCTATTAATTAACTGGGTTGGTGGTTCTCACTTTAGTAACATTGAGTATTGCACTAAAAATATTTTTTCACCTTTTTTTTGTGATAACAGGGTTTTGGCGCTTTTAGTCTTTTATTTTTTCTTTTGGTTTCTAGTAAGTCTCAAATTGCTTTTTTCCTTAGCATTGCTATTCATATTACTGACTGATTTTTTATATTAAATACACAATTTTAAGCCTTTGCTTTTTAAATACCTCTATAATATGATGTATTGAATGTTTTAGGCTTTTACATACAGAAAAAAATTATAGAACTAGTCATGCTATTGGCAATATAAAAAGAAAAAAATGTTAATCATTCTAGAAAGGAAGGTGATTTTCTTTTCATCTGGGTAACACTAATTATTTCTGCCTGAGATATGTTCAAGGCAGTTATGTAGGAGTTGAATTGTTTAGCTTTACTGTTTGTCTTTTTTTCTCTACTAGTTTTTATAGGTTTTTTGTTTGTTTGTTTGACTGTTTGTTTTTAAATCAGTTGCATAAAAGGTAGCCATAAGTCTTAAGCTTATGGCTATCATTTAAAGATGCACAAACAGATATGAAATGGAAGTATGCACAGCCCACTTTATCATAGTGGAAGAAATAGTGTGTGTAGAACTAGCTCATGAATAAGTTTAATAGAACTAGAGGGATATCTGAAATACAACAAAATTGGTTGTAAAAATGTGATCAGTGAGAAAAAGTAAAAAATGTCTGGATTTCTCTGGTCAGTTATAAGGGGAAAAAAAAAAAAAACAAAAAACCCAAAAAAAACCAAACCAGAACTACTATATCTATACTATATCTGCATAACCATAGTACAGCTTTTTAAATAAGTATCACAAATTAGTAATAGCTTGACTGATCTAAGGAAACATGATACACCAGTGCACCATAGTGTTATAATATTGAGTCCTTAGCTCAGCAAATGGAATGCTAAAATACTCTACATCATTCTGATATTTCTGTCAGCCAACTGCTGTATTTCAGCAGTGCAGTGCTGTGCAGAGATAACTGGTCAGAAGTAAGTGAGCTTTAGTACTGAAAACAGTGAAACTGAATCAAGCATCATTTCACCTTCTTGCTAGGCCTTTAGGTTACATCAGCACAGCATGTGCATCAGGAAGATGCATTTGACCATCATGCCAACAGGCATAGTGAGAAAAATCTACCCTGTTCATGGCTAATCCCTCCAGTCCAAAATAAAGTGTACAAAAAAATAGATGTCCATTAAAGTCACTTTTTATTGAACGAAATTGAGGGTGTCAAAGCTGTATTGTGAGAGTGTGGAAGGGCATCTGAAGATGCAGAGCCTGTTAGGATAGAGTAGGAAGTTGTTACAAACTACAGAAAGAGCTGGAGCTGGTACAGTCTTGTCTGTGATGTTTGTGGTTAAATGATCTCCTCAGCATGAGCCGAGCATGTAGTCATGAAGCCAGGACCTGAGAATGATCTCTGAATTTAACCAGGAAGTGTAAAGAGAAACGCTGATAATGAATGTATCGGTTCTATCTACCATTTCTGTGATCAACTCAGAATTTCTACTTAGCCCTGAATTATGTCAGAAAAAAATCAGCCACTTATTTTGTCACTAAAGAATTCTGTTTTTCTAAACCTGGAGTGTTAGGCCTATGTATAGATTTGAAGGATGCATACGGATTTGCAAGAAAACAAAGAATCATTTGAGTTCCAATATCTATTGTCCCTATCCGTGGGGAACAAAGATGGATCCTTTTTGGAAACTTTAAGAGAAACACACCTGCACACTCAAATTCAAAGACCAATGCTAGAATCATGGAATATCTCAAGTTGGAAGATACTCACAAGGGTCATCAAATCCAATTCCCCGCTCCTCACAGACTACCTAAAACTAAACCAAATGACAAAGAATGTTTTTCAGATGTTTCTTGTACTCTGACAGGCTTGGTGTCGTGACCACTTCCCAGGGGAACCTATTCCAGTGATCAGCCACCCTCATAATGAAGAATTTTTTCCTAAAGTCCAATCTGAACTTCCCCCAAGCAGCTTCATTCCGTTTCCTCATGGCCTGTTGCTGGTCACCAGAGAGAGGAGGTTAGCACTTTCCCTGCCGCTATTCCCCTTGAGAAAGTTGTAGACTGCAATGAGGGAACCTCTCAGCTTTATTTTTTTTTTTTTTCCAAGCAGAACAAACCAAGTGACCTCAGCTACTCCTTGTAAGTCTTGCCCTTGCATGGTCTTGCTTCAAATCCCTGTATTTTTTCCTGGAATATATAATGCTAATAACTTCTGATCTGATGGAAGCACAGAACCACAGTTTCCCTTAAGCAAAGGAATTATACCTCATCCATAAACTAAGTTTGCACCTTAACAGAATCAGTAATAGGATTCAATTTTAAAATATCATATTTTTCTCGATTTGATATTGTAGTATTCCCAAATATCAGACGTTAGAATGCATTTTTAATGGAGGGAAATAAAGAAAAAATATTTCTCCTTACATTTGTTTTAAAAGAAATCCATTCAATTATTCATTTCATAAAATTGATTAATCCTGAATTTGTTGTTTCCAGCCATATTTTTGCTATTTATTATTAAATTATTTTTAATGAAAAAAACAAAACAAAACAAAACAAAAAAAACCCAGCCATTTAGAAGCATTCCTCTCAATTTTTAAATTTAATTTATACTACTCTGTTATACTACTCTGTTTACATTAGGGATTGCATTTCTTTCTGAACATATTCATTAGGTTCCCCACATCTATAATTCTTTGAGCTATTTTAATGCATATGTCCTTTTCTTTTTTTTAATGTTTTGTTTGGATTGAACTACTGAGGATAATATTGTTTGTTTTTCTCAGGAATCTCTGAATTCCAAAACAAACTTGGACCCCAACATATCTCTATTCATGTAACTCCCTTGGTCAAGGTGTCTAAACATATTTTGACTGCAATTATCATCCTAACACCTTGCCATAATGTTATGGCCAGTATTTTAGAAATAATTATTTTAAAATTTTAAATAGGGATATCTATCCAGAAAAGTGTTACTTTATGGCTTGTCTAATATATTCAGAGAAGTTAGTGAAAAGACAGAAGTCAGCTCCTGGTTCTGTATAAATGGAATATATGCAATCACCTCTGTGAAATATTGCTGTCCACATTTTACTGATTGGAAAGAGCTATAAACAGAAACAAATAGGAAAAGATCACAGAAAAATCCTGCTATGGAGCAAAGTCACTTGTCTTAACCTTAGGCTATGGATTTAAGCATGGGATTTACTTGTCTCTAACCAGTACCTCTATGCTGCTGGCTAGTTTTTTTTTTCTTCTTTTTTCTTTTTTTTTCTTCTTTTTTTTCTGAAATTGATTGCAATCTATGTTCACAGTAACTTATGTGCATAAGTTACACCTGCAGAAATTCTTCTTACAAAAAAAAAAATAATGCAAGGCAAAAGTTGTCATAATGGTTGTTTTAATAACCTACGGAAATAAGCAAATAATTTATTTGTTTTTAGCATGTGTAAAATGGTAATGAGGAGCTCAAGAAGCTTTCTATCAAACAATATACAGCAATCTTATCTTCTAATAAATTGCATATTTTTTCGTTTCCCCATTTTACTTATCTTTCATTTTATCCAGCTTTCTAGATTAAATGGTTAACTCACATCTCAGAGGACAATCAAACCTCTATTTCAGATTGATTTTGAAGAATCACTTACAACTGCATTATTAGGCCCTGGATATAACACAGGGTCTATTCACAGATGCACATAAAGAATTTGATAGCAGGTGTGTATTTATGGACACCAGAATAATTAGACAGTATGAATCAGTGGCAAGTTGTACAGCTCTAGTGACTCCAACAGTATTAGGTTGCAAGTTGAAAAGAATTCAAAAGGCTCTTTTTCACAAGTATTTTGTACAGATGATTCTGTAATATTTGGACATCCCTGAGGTATGTTCTTAGCACATAACTATGTGAATTGCGTCTGGCTGTGGTGGAGTTAATTTTGGTAGTTAGAAAAGTGTTACTAATACACAGCACCAAGGCCATCTCCAACTTTCCCTCTACCCCTCTAGTCTGGGGGTGGACAAGATCTTGGGAAGGCACATATCTAGGACAACTGACCCAAACTGACCAAAGGGATATTCCATACCATGTGACATCCACTTGATAAAGGTAAGAGAAGAGAGGACATGTGGGGCATTTATTATTATGATGTATGTTTTCTGGAGTAACTGCTATATAGTGAAGTCCTGCTTCAGGAGAAGTGGCTGGACATTGCCTGCTGATGAGAAGCAGAGAATAAATCTTTTGTTTTCCTTTGCTTCCATGCGTGGCTTTCACTTTTACTTTTTTAAACTGCCTTTATCTTGATCCATGAGGTTTTTTTCAGTCTTATTTTCTATCCCCTGTCTTGCTGAGATAGAGAGTGATAGAACAGCTTGGTTCCTATCTTAAGTCTTTTTTTGTTGCATTTTATTCTGTAGTTTTTTCTATCTCATTTATTTCTGAACTAAAATGTAAAATAGCAATGTCACACTGCCAATTTCAAGTGTCAGGTGACAAACAGCAAAATGTATAAAGTCAATGGCTACTGAAATTATATGGTATTTTCAGGGGATAATGTTTCTCACGCTATAGAGCTCCACCCAATATAGGTGGGATATATCATCAATTGGTGTTAGAGAAAGTCGTTCTAGTGGGACTGAAACTTTCATAAAGCACTTAGCTTTCTGATGTCTCAATATAGATCTGAATGACTCGGTACCATGAAATTTTTCTGCAACTCTTTAACAGCACCACATATGTGCATTCAGATTTAGTTTATATCATTTAGAACTTTTATCATCTCCCTGTTTTCCTAGATTATTTCTGAATAGTTTGACCATCCTAGGTTCTAGAAAAAAATAATCTTTGCAGGATCCCTGAAAGTAGTTCAATAATTTCTTATTCCTTGACTGCGGTATCTTGAATATTTTTAATTAATTCCCTAACCTTTTTCTTTAAGATTTTTCTTTATGTATCTTGTACAAAATTGTTTTCTGAATCGAAGTACTGGATCTAGTTCTTTCTTTCAAATAGTCATTCATTATTTCAAATGATTCTATATACTCTGCAAGACATAATATCCTAGTGCAAAAGATGTATTGACTTTCCCTGCATTTATTCATGTGTTGGCTAGCAGATTTCCATTTGCAACTTCCAAATGGTTTATGTGTCAGAACTATCACCTAGTAATTTCTGGGCCATTGGTGGAGCTGTTTTTAAAACTTGGTGCCATTATTATTAAAATCTGTTCCTCTAATTCTATACAGATTGGATGGACAGATTATATACTGATTAGTTTCATATATGAGTTGCTTTAGAACAGGTGCAAGATTACTGTCTAATCCTGATGGTTTTTTATTCCTTCTTTCTGGATTTGTTTGAAATAGTGTTTTGTGCTGATGCTGAAATTTCCTCAGACTTTTCATAGGAATCCTCTCTCACAGAGAGAACCCTAGTGAAGGAACCTCCCTGAAGAAATTTGTCATGGGAACATTGGTGCCAAAAAAAATCTTTTTCTTTACAACAATATATTTATAGGTCTTTTACTCTGAATTTCACCTTTGTCACAGTAATTTCATATCTATTTTCTGAGCAAGATTTTACGTTCCTTTTAACTTTTTGCTTCTAAGAAGACCTTTTGTTGGCCATCATCAAAAATTGTATGTGCAATATACTATTGAACCTTGCAACGTCTGTCCATTAAATTAATTGGAATAACAGTAATAAATTTCATGCTATGTCTAGGAAGGAAGTTTTTCTAAATTATAAATAATTCAGCAGAAGAAGGTCTTCTTATCCAGCACAGCTGCCTTAACATATTGGAAAGCACTCCAAGTAGAGTCAAATATAGCATTACACCTTGGACACACATTTTAGTCCTTGTATCTCATCCTTTTTGATCTTAGGAAAACTGTGTAAGTATTGTGGTATAGAAAAAAGATAATAAGTGAAAGCCACCTGTCTAGAAGATGAACTCCAAACTTTCTCCAGATAATCCTTCCTATTCTGTGGATTGTAAATATTTTCTCTGTACACTTATGTTTACAGGACCATAGCAAGTCAAATCTCCAACAAAATTACAGGAAACAAATGACAGAATGTAAGCTTTAATTATAAATGGATTTGGGAGCTATAATAAAATTATCTAGTTGGAGTTCTTCTTTTGATGTCACAGATCTTTCACAGGACTCTACAGAAAGTTGTGTTCTGACAATACCGGATAGAAAGCTTTTGGAATTGCTCATAAGTTTTTGAATGTAGATGCTTTAGCAGATGTAGCATTAAGTTAAGAGACGTTAATAAACTCTTTGAAAACAATCCTTTATCACTACTTAAATGTCAGTCTGGTATATTTCTTGATAGAGCTCAGAAAATAAAATTTACAAAATGAAATCTAATTCCTTAAGATATTAAAGTAACAATATCACATAGGACAGGTCAATTTTTTCTTGTTCTCCCAATGTGCATTGTTTTTTAAATATATGCCAATATTAAAAGAATGGTAGCTACTAGAAAATCATTCAGATGCTCAGAGAGCTAAGACCAATGGTAAAAGGGTTGGAAACTCATATTTTACAATTTATCAGCAGTGTAACCAACATATGGATTTTTATATAATCTAATAATATCATTTTTGTCTGTATTGATATATAAATTCATTTCTGTGTATGTGTTTGGGCATGTATAAACACACAGAAGAGAATGCATATGCAAATTATACACTCCACTAGAATTCTGTATTATCTCAGAGATGGCAGTGGTTCCTAATTATATAGACACATATTCTGCTTCCAGTTGATCAAATAATAAAAGTCTGCATGAGTTTCCCAGTTTTAAAGAATTATTAAATGTTAACACTAGAATGGTGGGGTTTTTTATTGTTGCATGGGGTATGTAGAGATGGGGAAACAGAACAGGACAGTTTGAGAAAGAAGGCTCTAGGACTCACTAATGAATGTTATTTTTTTATTTTTAAACCATTCTTATGTAAATTGTATTAAATACTTGCCTGTGCATGAAAAAGATTTGTATCTGGGAGGGAACCTAATATCTACAAACCCACTGAAATAAAATGCTTCATATTAGAACAGTATTGTGTTTAGTTCCCAATAACACAGAATCACTGAATTTTGTTTCTCTACACTCCATTTAACATCAATGCAAAATATCTGTAAATTTCACTGGCTTACTGAGACTGTGGTTACTCAGAAGTTAGCATAATAACCTAGTTTTATTTTACTACTTGTACAACCTCACCAAGTCACAATAGGGCCAAATTTGACCTAGTTGTTCATAGCAGGGATTTGTTGCATATAATGTTTGACATGTTATGGGAGATTTTTAAGTGTCATAATTCAGATGTATATGATTCCCTTACTAGAGTTTGCCAATGTAGATAAGCATTAATCAGTGTATATCCAGACAGATAACATTTCTGCTCTTTATTTGTGTCAAAACATAGGAAAATTATGTTCTCTGTACATTCAATATTCTCTATAACCTGTGTTAAAAAAGAAAAAATAATAAACATCCTTCTATTTATGATTAAAACTATATGAGTATTATTAATTTAAGTTTCAGTGTGGCTCAAGGTCCAAAAAAGATTTAAATTCTTCTGCAGGAAACATAATAATAAATAAGAAAACTTCACCATTAGAAAGTTTGTAGTTTTAATGCAATTCTGAAAGTAAAGAAAACCATGATAGTATTAATGATCAGACATCAAGCAACAATATTACCATAAATATTAATCTATTTATTAAAAAAATAAAATTTAAAAAGAGCACTATGTAATTTAACTAAGGGATGTATTACAGTCCCATAAATACCCTAGGGAAGTTTGTGTCTGATCTGTTTCTCTACAGCCTGTAAGGTTTTCACTGCCTGAATCCTCCACACTGCCCACTTCCAGGGAATTTTAAGGAAAACCCATTCTAACAGTGCAAACACTTCAGAATACAGAAAAAGAATAAATCCTGAAACATATAATACATAAATTAGAAGACAGATCCAATCATTGTTTACCATTTCGTATATACTGTTTACATAAGGCTCAGTAGTTAAAAAATATATCAATAAGCTCTACTAACTGAAAGCATATGCACACATTAATGGATTTTCTCATCAAGTGCCACACTGTTGCAAAATTGATGCTTGACCTCACTGACTTCATATCAACCTCTGCAGCCAAGCTAGTAACTTTCCCCATTTATGGAGTTTTCTGTTGTGTTTCCTCACTTTCGGTTTTGTAGTTTTATATTAATAAACTAACTGTATTTCAGACATATAGTAGCTTAAATATCACAGATTGAATAGCTTCTTTCTACACTTGAAAAGGGAAAAGGAAGAAGAAAAGGAAAGGGAAGAAAAGGAAGGGGACAGAAAGGTGGCTAGCACGACTGTGACAGAGGTTCAGGATTTCTTTCCCTAATTTATTTTCCATAACAAATTGAATAGTACTTACCAAGGGAGTGGCTAGTATTAAAGAAAAGGAGAAAAAATTGCCTCTTTGAAAGGAGAAAGCAAACACTACCAAGGTCGTGAGGATTGTACACAGCTCTGTGAAACAGGGTCACAGGGACTGGTTGTTAAGCTTTTGGTAGAGAACCATAAATCTTCATTAAGGATCATATATCTTCAATAAGCTATTTTTAAGGGGAAAGAGGAGAGTCTGAAAAGCTATTGCAAGTGTAGGTAAGTGATAAAAAAGGGTATGCGGAACACAAATGAGTGTCTTAGACCTGTGGGGATGTAAGCAAGTTTAGTAAAATTGTATGAGATTCACTGATTCAAGGATCAGGAACCTGGACATATGCACCAAAATTATTAGTGGGAGAGGAAAGCTACCTGCTTCTCTATGTCCCTGAGAAAAGGGAGAAATTTACTATTTGGAGAATAGTAAATAAAAAGTATAAATGAAAAAATCTTGCTTATGTTTAATTCTACATTTTTCTCCAACCTCTTAAAAAACATTTTGTTTACTTGCATAAGTGTTTAGGTGACTTCACCAGTGTGGAAAAGAAAAGAAAAATAATCCACTGTACCTGCTTATGGAAAGACTGCAGATTTGTGTTTCCCTTTAGTCAGTCCACTTTAAGTGGCACAGAGGGAAAAAATGTTTACCTTAATGTGCTGTGCTGTGGAGTAATTACAGTACGTGAGCAAAAGGAATGAAGCTGAAGGATGTCTCTGGAGATGAAAATAAATGATATTCGTCATTTATTGTTGGTTACAATGACATAGATCTCTGTTAATGTGAAAGTGGAGGAAAAGCCAATGTTCAGGGTCAAAGAAATGTTACATAAATATAATAGAGACAAAATTGCCGAGGATTTAATCACTGTTTTTTTAAAAAATTATTCTTCTTAACTGCGTTAGAGGAAAACAGCCATTAGTAAATTCAGTAAATCCTAAGTAACTGAAATTAAACAATTGGTTAACCGACACCTCATTAACAAGCAAATAATAACAAAAACTAGAGATCATCTTCTTTCATTTGTCTAAGCATATCTTGGTGATTTCAAGAAAGACGATGTTTTTAAATGGTACTACTTCATATGACAAAACAAAATAACTTTTAAAATTAAGATAACATTGGGAACTGCATGTGGCTTGTTCATCTTGCCTGTTGTGCGCTTTTTAAGGTTATCTCTGTTCAGTTCTGACCACAGAACTCGGCAGTACAAAATGTTCTTACAGGTTAATTGCTTCAAAATGCATTGAAGTCTGGTTTCCATGGCTCTCCTACTTACAGTCCAGAAACTGTACTTGGACTATTGTAAAAAAAAAAAAAAAGGAAACTCACTATTGAGTAGTTTTTGCAGTCCTGAGGAAAAAAAAAAAAAAAAA
>VXBJ01002107.1:38787-54083 GCA_013400055.1 Nycticryphes semicollaris | reverse complement strand
AAAAAAAAAAACAAACCAAAAAACATATTTAGCTTGATCTTTTAATTGCTCTGTTATGATCGTTTGCACTTTCTTGTTAGATCATAAAATCACAGAATAATTTGGGTCAGAAAGGACCTCAGGAGCTCTCTAGCCCAACCTCCTGCTCAAAGCAGGGTCAGCTGTGAGATCAGACCAGGCTGCTGGAGACTACATAATCTAGGAAAGATCATGCTACAGTAGACCCTTTAATAGTAGATCTCAGTAAATTTAAGTAGATCCTTTAATTCATTTGGTTGTTAGAACTAGCACAATCAAAACAAATATGGTCTCTGGGGTCTCAGTATGCTTATTCCTCTTCTTTGTCCAGTAACCACATTACTGAGGGTATCTGAAGCTTTTATTTTTTTTTACTGAAATAATAGAAAACTCTAGAATTAGCTGTAGAGTAAGGCCTTGCACATGGACAAAAGACACAGTGCAGCTTCTATATGGGGACTTGTTCCTGAATGAAGCTGGAGCTCCTGTTGTCTGTTATTCTTGTTTCCATGCTTGGTCAACTCGGGTTTATAGGATTCCAGGCCTGGGGAAGGCTGTTTAGGAATAGAATACAACACTGTTGAAAGGTGGGACTATAGTATAAGAAAGTGAAAAACCCAGAGGATGAACTCAGGGGACTGTATGGTTATGAACATTTACATGGAAGACACCTGTGCTTTCACTGAAAGACAAATTAACTTTTATTAAATGTCTTGGGACACTGCTATAAAATCATCCTTGGGTCTTGTCAGTCTGAAGGCTCATCCTATTTAACTTTGTTGAACAATGTTTAGTATTGTGTGATGCAACCAGCCACAGAGCTGCTAAAGATTTTAGTTTTATATTTTTTCCATTGGTGAATAAACACAAGGTAGCTATTAAAGGAATATTAGCAATTTTTTTTTCTATGTATTTCATTGAGGTAGAAAGTTTGGCAGTCAAAAATTTCAATTCAGCCTAGAAGGCATGGATAGAATTAAAGTTAGCCTAGCAAGAATGCATTGGGAAACAATGTGAAAAGAAAGACCACCATTCTTTCTTCTGAAGCAAACTGAGATTTTAGTCTCCTTGTTGGGTACATAGGAATCAATGGTTTCATAGATAGACATGCTAAACATTCACAGTTTCAAATTAAAAGAAGTCAGATTATGAAACTATGAAATTATAATGCTAAGTGCTTTGAAAAATTATTTCATATTGGACACCTAGAGATAAATTTTCTTTAAGTTGAAATTAAAAACATATTTTAATTGTCCATTTTCATATGAAGGAAAACCTTTCTGAGGCCTTCTTAAGGCTTTATCTTCCTATCCCCTTGAGAGAAATTTATCCTCTCCATTTATAAGAGTAACATCCAAATATATATGTTCACATGTATGCGTAAAGAAAGTCTTACACTAATATTTCTAAGGGCTTTATAATATAAGATATCTCAAATTAGGTATATTGACCATGCATAAAACAGTGGATACAAATATAAGTGCTGAAATGACCTTCATTTAAAGGGAGCAGTGAGAGGACTAGTCCATAGAATTACAGAACTACAGAATCACAGAATGATATGGGGTTGGAAGGGACCTCTGGAGGTCATCCAGTCCAACCCCTCCTGCCAAAGCAGCTGGCACAAGAACATGTCCAGGTGGGTTTTGAATGTCTCCAGAGGTGGAGACTCCACCACCTCTCTGGACAGCCTCTTCCAGTTCTCTGCCACCCTCAAAGAGAAAAAGTTCTTCCTCATGTTTAGATGGAACATCTTATGTATAAGTTTGTGCCTCTTTCCTTTTGTCCTCTCATGGGGCGCTACTGCAAAAGGACTGGTCCCTTCCTCTTGACACCCAGCTTTTAAATATTTATAGGTGTTGATCAGTTCCCCCCTCAGTGTTCTCTTCTCCAGATTAAAGAAACCCATGCCCCTCAGCCTTTCCTCGTAAGAGAGTTGCTCCAAGCCCCTAATCGTCTTTGTGGTCCTCTGCTGTACCCTCTCCAGCATTTCCCTGTCCTTCCTGAACTGGGGAGCCTGGAACTGAACACAGTACTCCAGATGTTTTAAACTGGAAGGAATGTCTGTGCTTTGCCCCCCACAACCTCCACAGCAAGGCAATGACCGATGAGGACCCATAAGGGGAACAATGACATGAGAGTCTGAGGAAGAGGAAATCTGCACCTCAAACACGTCTGGAAAAGTAGAGCAGTGGCAGTACAACTGGCAGAGTAGAGGTACAAGATGACCTCCCTCGACCTTCTGGTCACACTCTTCCTGATGCACCCCAGGATGCCATTGGCCTTCTTGGCCACAAGGGCACACTGTTGGCTCATGACCATCCTGTTGTCCACCAGGATTCCCAGGTTTTTTTCCTCAGAGCTGCTCTCCAGAAGATCAACCCCCAAATTGTACTGGTGCATGGGTTTATTTCTCCCCATGTGCAGCACTCTACACTTGCCCTTGTTGAATTTTATCAGGTTCAACCATGAGAGACATGAGCCAAGAGCTGACAGGCAAGGTAGTGACCTGGGCACAGTTTGGCAGGATCTGAGTAGGACCAAGTTGGTGACAGTGACCTACAGTCCCAAAGAAGGCAAGAAAATTACTCATGTCACGCATTTATAATTGGTTGAATTGAAGATGGCGGAGGCCTATTTGGGTGTGCACAAACCATATCAATTTGACATCATCTGTAAAAAATTATTTTGACTTACAAAATAAACAGCTAATGTTTTCTAAAAGAAAAGACCAAGATGCCAGGAGAACAAGAACAGAAAATGAAGAAGATGCCAAACAATCAGTACCAGGAACACTAAAAGGGTAGTAAAAATACAAATCTCAACGTATCTTCACACAATAGTTGCAGAAATGCCTCAGGAAAGCATATCAGTCTTCACTGTTCTGGATAAATTATGGTCAGTGCCCAAGATAGCAACACTAAAACTAGATTAGATTTTATTTCCAAACTTTGCTTAACCATGCTCTTAAACATTGAGCAGCGCCATCTGTTACAAGACAGAGTTCCATTACTGTCTCAGCTCATGACAGGTAATGGAGGAAGACACATCTTGCAGGGTGAAGTGCATTCAAATTGTCTTTCACTGGAAATGCCTTGTAGTTTGGTCAACTTTGAAGTAGTGGATTTCCTGATATTGATAGTACACAGACACAAGCATCTACATTTACAGGAATATGTCATGTGAAAGTCAAAGGTTGCGTATACAACCTCAGACTTCTCAGAATGAAGACTGCTTGTACTCATTTCTCTTTTGTGGGATTGCTGTGGCTGTAGCTGCAATTTTGTAGACATACTTCAAGACTGATAAATTTAATTATATTTTTACAGTTCTTAAATGCTTTTGTCACTGATTGACATTCCTATAGAGTATAACAATATATAAATAATCTTCCTCTTCTCCCAGTGAATTATGATATATTGTTTATCACCAAATGTTATATTTTTCCACATGATTGGTATGACAGATAGACCTACTTGGGAAGAAATCGATCATTTTTTTTTTCCTGAAGATATTAATTTTGAGGCAAGCATAAAGAATATCAGCCCAGAGAGTTAAATTATTGGAAAAGCTATAAGCAACTGACAATGGAACCTTTTATTGCTAAATACCAAGAAGGCCTCATAGGCAGAATGTGATAAACATGAATCCTTCAGGATATATAAAGTACCGCTGAGAGACAGATTGACAAGAGGGATTCTGATGAAGAGTAAGTAATATAACTGATAAAGCACGAGCCAAGCTAAAAGAATTATGTACCATCCTCCTAACTACCATCAAATTGTAACTAACTATAAAAAAAATGGAAATAGAAATGATGCTTTACATAATGCTTACCATAATGCTTTACAGAAAGCACAGTAGACCTCTGCAAAAAGACCTGAAATAAAATAAACATATTGGAAAAAAAAAAAAAATGTCTTGGTTACTCTAACATCTCAAGGCTTTTTGTAGATTAAGTGGACTCTTCCTCTAAACATCAGTTCTATGGACAAATGGATGCATAAGTCTCCAGGAGCAGATGGCAGTTGAAGAGAACTTCCGTGCATGTTTCAGCTTGCTTTCCTTTGTTCAGACAAACCTTCTTGACTCCATATCAATCTCATTTTATATTGATGGACCCAACCTGGAGGGCTAGAATTTCTGTGTCCAAATTCCTGTGTTATTTCTCTAGCAAGCTTTCTGATCCTGCTATATCTATTCCTTTTCTCCATTGTCAATGAGAGACCCTTTCTTTTAGAAAAAAAAGTCATAATCTGCTCTATCAGGCAGGCATTGTTATAATCTGTTAAAGGAAAGATTTGAAAAATGATGTGTGAAAGAATTGTCATCTCTTTGTACAAAGGTATTCTATTTGAATTAAGCAAGAGTTCTGAAATTTGTTTAAGTACTAGGCACAAGAATTTTACTACTGTGCCTATGGATTCTATTTCAATATAGATGTAAAAGTAGGTAATCATACTCATATTAAAATGCAATGCATATTCCAAAGTATAAACAGAGAATTCCCAGTCTCAAATACAGCTTACACATCTGAAACTATTTCCAAAATCATGCCAATTGAGGCTGCTTTTTCTTTCTTTCTTTTTTTTTTTTTTTAATTTCTGTAAAGCAGATTAGCTTCTAATATTAAAACCCCTGTAGATCTTGCTGGTTCATAAACTTCTGTTTCATCAGTTGGCTAAAGGTGAAAATATCACATTCCTCATACTCATCACAGATTTACAGGTGAAAGATATTAAAGAATGTCTGTATTTTCAAAATGTCATTAAGGATGGCAGAAATTAAACCAGTTCCGAGGAAGGGTTATCTCAGAACCTTTAATGTTATCTCTCCACATTTTGAATAAAATTATTATGGTCTTTCTGTCCTCCCTAATAAAATACAAAAACGTTTCTAGCAGGCTCACCTAATCATACAATTTTTGTTTATTTTATCTCAACCAAGATTCTGTTCTTTTCTACAATGACTGAACTAAATAGGTTGCTGTGAAATAACCCTCTCGCTCTTTTAAGTAATGTTTTTTTATTTTAATGTCTGATTTTGCAGACCCTAAAAGTGTTCCTTCCTTTCTTTTGAGGCAAATAATGAGTTTGTCCATGTTTTAATGATTTCATTTAAATGTAAATGAAAGGTTCGTGTATAAATATTTTTCCCTAAGCCTGATGAGGTTCACATATAAGACAAGGTGGAAAAGGGGACATTCATCTTTGGGAGAAGAACATCTGCAATACAAAAAAGTAAAGGTCCGAAGAATTTGTATACCACTTTAATATTAAGTAGGAAAATAAGTGAAAACAGGTTAGTAAAATAGTTCATAAGGACAGACATCAGTTACTCTTTCTGGCAGCTTTAGAAACATTTCCAGTCCAAACTATTTGAAACCTGTTTGCAGTATGGCTTTAATTGCACAAATAAGAGTATTTTAGACTTCTAGTGAGATGTTGAAAACACACACAGAACTGCTAGATGATATGGTCTAAGGCTTAATAAGACCATTAAAGGCTTACTTTTGTTACTGTGAATTGATACATTTAGTACCTCAATTTGAACTATAGTATTGTGCTTCTAAGCATTTAGGTATTATACCAACACCAGATCCCACTATGCTTTGTCCCCAAAAGCCACTGAATTTGGGATAAGCAATACAATGAAAGAAAAACATAATCAGGATCAAGACCACTTGAATAGTTTAGCTGTTGTAATCAAAACTGTTAACTAGATAGTGTGAAAATGACCAGAAAAGCAGAATGCAAGCTTAACAACTCTTTAGAATTATACTGATAAAAGCAAATATATTATTATGAAAACTATTAAAGCAGGAACACAGCATCTGAGGAAATGTTGTCACAGATAACAGTATAGCTAGAAAGGGATTTTTTTTTAAACTTTCAATGTTTGATCTTACCAGATGACTAAATAGTGATTAAAATGCATTGTTTTCATTAATCCTTTTCCTATCTGAAAAAGTTTTTCCTGGAGATTTCAGTTTCATTGGAACCTCCTTGAGAAATCACTGTTGCAATACTGGTTAGAATGACATTATAATCTGGAAAGTGACTGTCAACTTCTTAATCAATAAATCTACCCTTTCAACTCTTATCTGCTTAGTGACAAGAACAAATTTTAAAAAAAAAAAATTAGCCCTACTATGCTAACAGACTTCATGTGTGCCAAGTTTTGGGTTTTTTTCCTCCTGCTGTCCATAAGCATAATTATTTCCCCCTGTAGCTGTAAAAACAAGCTCTAGTTGATTACATCTGTGTAACCCCAACTACTTCAATTACTAGGTTTGTAGATGGATCCTTGTACTTTTCATGGGGCAGCCCACATTTCCAAATAGGAAATTTAGGGTTGGATGTAGAATACCAGGGGATGTATTATATATCCATATTAATTTCTCTCTTCATGTAGCAGCGTTACACTGGTAGCTACGTGAGCTTTTCTGTCTGTCAGGGAAAGGCATGCTAGGATCCAATGGCAGCAAAATTCTAATTGTAATTTCTAATTTATATCTCAGGTTCCACTAAAAGTAAGTGACCACTTAAATTGTTTATAATCTAGAATGTTTACTTCATCTTTTTTTTTTTTTTAATTCGCTGTCATTTTTAGCAAATGGACACAATCACTTCATCTGAGAATTAATGCATGGAAACATAAAAGAAAACAGTTTGGATTATAACAGCATTACTTTTCACTTTATAATTTATAGATATAATAGAATGCATGAATGGTAAGAACAGAAATACATTTATCATTGGAAAAGGGGTTTATATTACCCCCATTTGCACTACAGTGAAACAAATATATTCTGGGCCACATAATAGGAAGGCAATAGTAGAGGTCACTTGCTTCATTCATAGCTACCTCTGGTTCTGAGTAAGACAATTATTTCTCTTGAAAGAAATATCAGTAGTACCTGTATGAAGCTTTGCAAGCACATGGATGTAAAAGCACATTTTTTTAAACTTAGTACTGTATCATTGTGAAATATGGGAAATAATATCTAAAAATATCCAGACTCTTGTGTTAAAATTTAACTTAATATTTTTGTTTATTTGATTGGTTACTGCTCTTTTTTCATTTAAAGCCAGAAGCTAGCTAATCAACAGTTATGCAATTTTCATCTACTGGCTTTGTTGATTTATTCCTAAACCTATATATTGTGGACTCAGTATAGGACTGCTATTCATTTCAGGATTTTGAGTGCTGGGGAGTGGGGTGTGATATTTCTTTCTTTGTTTTGTAGGGGGCTTTTGTGTTTGTTTGCTTTATTTTTAAACTAATTAAAAGGTACCATTTTGATTTCTTTGTTGCTACTTATCTCCTATGTTCAATTTTTCACTTACTTGCTCTTACATTTCTTTCTCTTCTTCAAATGGAGCATTTTTTTTTCATGTTCTGCTGCAACAAGTGAGTCTTAGGCAAAAAAACCCCTAGGAATAAATATTGTTTGTTGAAAAATTATGATGCTATAAACATTATTTTACTATAGATCCTCAGCTTTGTCCAAATGCGTCCAACATTCACTAGTTGTCTAGCTTTACTAGTAGTATTTGTACAGATAAGTGAAAAGTGATAGCATCTGGTTCATATAGCTACTGGACTATTTACTATAAAAAAATAACAAATAACAAAGAAGGTGATAAATTTGACATGGAAACTCAAATATTAAGAAGCAGGTGATAACAGAGATAGTAAGAAAAACTAGAGCTCTTCAGCCACTGACTGATGGGCCATCAGAAGAATCACTCAGGAACAGGCTTTAGGGAGGTCAGCCTGAGCTTGATGACTGATATGAATGAGGAAGCATGATAACCATGATTACTGAGGGGACTCGAGGAAAGTACAAAGACATGGAAGGGGTGGGAAGGATTAGGACTGATGGGAGAGGAGGAAACATTGGAAAAATACGTGTTTGTGTCCATCTGTCTGTCTGTGACACACATTCAGCCTTGGTACTGGCTGAATGGGAAAACACAAACATCAGCCAGGACAACAGGCACACCCGGATGGACTCCACTATGCAGGCACGAGGAATTCCCAGAGCCATGGACTCTGGGGAATTTGAGAGCCACCAATAACATCCTTCACAGTTTGAAGTTCCCTCTAGCACAGTGCTATGAATGTTCTCAAAGTGTGAGAAGAGTTTACATTAAGCTTTCTGACAGAGTCAGAAATATGGAAAAAGCAGGAATACCAGGTGAGAATCAAAAGAATGAAGATCTTTTCTTGGGTTCATAAGTATGTCAAACACCAACTATAAATAAACTATACCATTTTTTGCTACAGTCACACTGCTTTTGAGAAGTCTGTAATATCCGAGTCACACAGAAGCTGTTACACATAACTTTTGAATGAAAAAAATACTGACTTTCAAAAAAAGGGGTTTTCAAAGTCTGTTTTTATTTTTGGTTGTTTTGCAAGGTTTTAAAAGTGATCTGTTGCCGTGTGGTTAGAGTACTGTTTGATGGTTTATATTTTTTTTATTTTACTGTTTGATGGTTTTTATTGTCGACAGTGTAAGAGGTCTGCTTTAATACCACCAATTCCAGTGCTGAGAGTGACTTACAATAGCCTTTTGTTTCTAGGATAAAACTGCAGTATCTAAATGAAGGGTTTTAAATTTTCTGGTTCAAAGTCAGTGCCTTTTTTTTTTTTGGTGATGAAAAAATTGTTTCCTTCTCTAATTCAAGTTTTATTTTATGAAGTATTTTAAAGTTCCTTTAAGAATCATCTGTAAATATTCATATGAAAAGACAGGAAGAGAGGAAAGCACAGGTACAAAGGTATATAGCAACATCAAGGGAGTGAACTGCAAATAATTTTAGTTGACAACTGGGCTTCACGTTCCGCTTGCAACTTAGCTGTATGCATTGTCTTCACCTAGAAAATTAAATGGCAGGCACTGAGCAGAATATTAATGTTGAGTCCAGTGTTTGGCAGGGACCTAAACAGAAAGTAACCCTAATTTGAATAGAGCATAGATCAGAAGAAAAAAGATATTATGGAGCTTTTCAGGCTAATGAGATCATATCTACCCACTGGTTCTCTACTACAAGGCCACTGGAGAGCAACAAATGACACACAGGACAACACTAACCAAATGGATGAGAAAACATTCATACTGAAAACAACTTCAGCCTGAAAGTTTTAAAATGACAGGTTTTCAGCAAATGAAAAGCCATCATCCAAGGATGGCCACCTGGACAGCTTTGAGGGAAACAGAATCTAATAGAGCCAATAAATTTTTCAAAGCAGAATTCTTCATCAGATAAAAAAATATGTGTTTGGTTCTTTGTTGGGTTTTCTTTGTTTATTTTGTTTTGGTTTTAATTAGCAGTTGTTAGTAGATTTCTGTATTTTTTTCACTGAAATAATGCTACTTTCAAAATATGACACAGAACACAGAGCCAAAGTTTGGGAGTATTGCAAACTTACCTCTGAAATATAGCTAACAGCAAGACCTTTGCAATCATAGTGATGTACATATAACAGAGTTCCTTGGTATCATTTTATATGGAAAAAGAGTATCTAACACACATCTGTTCTTGCAACTGAAGCCTCATCCATATATGTGTCCAAGAGGGTTGTTGCCTTCTTTGAAATATAGGTAATAAATTCTGGGTTATTCTTAGAGTGAGATTGGCTGAAAGAGAGGTGAGGACATGATAATTGCACATAAATGTAAGTGTCTAGGAAATGCTGACTTATGCCAACGTGTTTTCAACAAAATGTATGCATACATATGAGCACAAGCACCAAGTGTTAGTTAATACCTGGTAATATTCTAAGTGGAAGCAAGAGGTGCTAAGCTTATAAATGCCTATGACATCTTTAATAAAGATGCTGACTTACATCTTTTAGTCTTTCAATTAAAAATCAAAGTAATAACCAGTACTGTATTTGTAAGGATCTCTGCACACCTATGATCATCTTCTGATTCTTCTTGACAGTGCCTTTTCAACGTGTTAACTGATAGAGACTTGTGTTTTTGCAAAAGAACCATTTTTATTGACAGAAATATCAAAGCTTCTCGGGAACCAGAATAGTAAAGTCAACCTATTACTTCTGGCTCTGCTGAGAATGCATTTGAATCCAGCCTGGACTGACACAATCAAGACTAATTTTCAGTAGGAGCTTTCAACTCTTAAAGTTTGTGTTCTCCTGCTGCTTTTTTTCATAGAATCATTAAGGTTGGAAAAGACCTTTAAGATCATCACGTCCAACCGTTAATCTAGCACTGCCAAGTCCATCACTAAATTATGTCCTTAAGCACCACATCTACACATCTTTTAAATACCTCCAGGGATGGTGACTCAACAACTTCCCTGGGCAGCCTGTTCCAAGTCATTGGCCTTGAATTGCAGCAGTTGGTTCTGCAGTAAAATGATTATTTTTTTTTTTTCCAAAATAGAAGTATTAATAGTTTAGAATTTAAGGGTCAGAGGAGGTATAGGTACAGTCACTCTTTTTTCCCTGAACAAAACTTCTTACAAAGACAATCAGTTACCATCATGACCCATTATCAAATTATTGCTTATCTATAGGTTATTTGGAGAAATAAAGAATGAAGAACACTGTTTCATTCCTTCTTGCCAGGATCCATAAAAAGTAGGCTGCAGCACTGACAGGAGAAGTGTTTACTACAGCAGACTTATGTAATCTATTTAGCTTGTTTCCCTATGCCCAAGACTATAGGAGTTACTGTCCAGAATGCAGGTCTTTTTCCTTGGACTAGAAAGGCTGTCTATATTAGATATCTAAACTTTTACAACTAAACTTAGGGATGATGAATCTTAATTCCAGACCTTTGACATCATCTACTTGGCAAAATTGTTTTAGAAACCCAAACAAAGGCCAAAAAGTCTTGTCCTACACTCTGCTGAAGTTATGAATTACAATTAGTTACACACTCCCGTAAAGCCCTTCAAAGACACTCTTGCAATGCACTCAGTCTTTCTATCTCAGGAAAGTAAAGAAAATTAATACAATTTTTTTTTTTTTTGTGTAGTATCCAAGCTTGAATATAATACAATGGGGTTATGTCTTAATACAGTTTATTTTAATTTAGACAGAGATGTACTGTAGTGTTGAAAAATTTTAAACACTGCTGTAGCATGTTATTAACTTTGTCTGAACAATAGTCCCATCAGAGAGAAAAAGAAAATCCATTTCTTTCATAGAGGCAGCCCATCTTGAACCTGAAAATGCTTAGCCAGCTGGCTGCCTTGCAGTTTTACAGTTGAAATTAGAGTAGAAATCAATATATCATCCTTCAACTGTCAAGCGCACTGTAGACATTTTTAATGAGCATATACAGAAAAGAAAAATATTATTCTACTTAATTTCTATTAGTGACATTTACTTTGACAATGAAGCAAAAATTGTAAAGCTTTTGACAAAGACAAAAATAGAGGACTGTGATATATAATGAAAAATACCAGACAAAGACCAGGTCAGATACCTTTGACCTTCTGAATTAGCATGCGTATAACCCCCATTGTCCAAAAAGAGTCTTGAAATCAATCTTTATCAGACTTACTGCCAAGATGAAAAATCAATCCACCCAAGGGATGAACATTACTTTTTGCAAGTGATACTCTGATAGTTTGGACCATGGCATGTCATAAAGGTCTCACAACTTAGAGGAAACAGGTAAGTTCAGAACCATAGACAGGGTGAACCTGGAAGAAAACAGTGTTCCTTTAGTAATTAAATAAATAAAGTAATAGAGTTTTTTTCCAATGTATTTTGCACAATTTTGACATTTTTTTATTTTTTTGTTTGTTTTTTTTTTTAAATTTATTTTTTTATATATATAATACCTGGGGTAGAGGGAGGGCAGGTAATTTGAAAGCAAGTTACTTGCCTGGGACTGTTCTGTGAAATGCACCATACATTTTATGTGCATAGGGTATATCATATAGAAACATAAAATTGTGGAAAGTGTGTTTCATTGGTGATTTTTGGAGGGGTGGGAACCGAACTGGGTACATACATGATGCACTTCCTTCCATATACTTATACTTTTCTTATAAAAGAAAGGGAAGTGTCCTTCAATGTCCTTCTCAAGCATAGATTCTTCAGATTCTTAGGCACCTTGAAAGAAAATAAGGAGGGATTGCACAAGCAGTTGTACAGAATCTCCCTTAACAAAGAAGAAACTATTGTGGGGTTTGGTGTTTTGGTTTGGGTTAGATAGGTTTTTTTCCCACTGAGGGTTTGTTTATTTTTTTCATTACGAATACCACAAGAATCACTCAGAGGAGGAAACCACAATACATACTTCACAAAAGATCTACAAAATTTTTCTCTGCAAATGGTGTAACTAGAAACACAGCAAACAAGCTGTATTGCTTGGACTCTGACAGATTATACCTTTGTTCTGATGGAGGATTGTCTTTTCCATTTTGCAGTCAAGGCAAATAAATTCAAGTCAGCATTCTCTTTAGTCTATTTCTTTGCTGAAATACCCAAATCCTTAGAAAACTCAGTTACGGATGAAAAATTATGTTGTCCTATGAAAGTGCCTAAATATTTCAATATAAAAAGAAAAATAATATGCCAAATGCTTAGGAGGGCTTCATCTCTCTTCAGATGTTGGTGTCATGTCTTTACATGCAAAACAGTCTCCTCGGGCAGATGAGCTAAACACAAAGTTGAGTGTTAAAATGTTTCTCTTGCACATTACAGGCAGCTGACTGGCCATGCTTTGTAGAAATCTGCCACCACTCATGAAAAGCATAGTGCTATTCATGAGCTATTTTGAAGACAAACAGCAAACAATAGGGTAAAAAAAATAGGATAAAAAAAAATTTGGGGAACAAATAAATAACATTTCAAGACATAAAGCAATGGGTGTAAAAAAAAAAAATAGCCTAAGTAACTCACCACAAAGGTAAAAACGCTCTCCCCTTAGGTGGATGTGCAGAACTCAGAGAAATTGGCATGTCCTTTCTGCAGGCAGCCAATAGATGCTGAGGTGTAAAACCACTTGTAATCCTCCTGATACACTGCTCTCTACCTCTGGAACTTGTATAGCCATGTATTCATACATGTACTGAGAGATAAATATAGATAAACAAAAAAATACGCTTATTAAATTGGGATTATGGCCCCCTGGAAGGTCAGTGAAGCCAGTATGTTTGTATTACACCTGTATACCATTTTGCTGAAATGTTTTTTACTTTTGCCATGGAGAGCATATTCTTTTCTAATTTTAGTTACATTAGAAGGTGAAATTCTTAAGACTGGCAGAATATCTTTTTTCACAAACATTAGAGAACAAAAATATTTTCTCAATTGAAGCTAGCAAATATTCTGAAAGCAAAACTGAAATAATTTGACTCAGACTGTAGGTATATTTTATCAGATTTGTTTAATAATAATAAAGGTCTTCTCATCAATTAGCATTTTGTTTTGTATAAACCAACCTACTCCAGCTTCCAGAGACATTGGTGAGGAGTTCTGATGGGCTGCCATTTTGCTCAGGGTGCAAAAAAAATATTTTGACAAACCTTGGCTTGGCTTTTGTTTGGTTTTCTAGCATGCATAAAAAGGAAAATAAGCTTTTGATGTATTCAAAAGAATAGGAGAAACCAGAAGCTGACACAGACAAAAACATATGAAAAGAATGAAGGCACAGAGCTGACAAAGCATTCAACTCCAAGAACCTCTGAGAATAAAATAGGGTAATAAATTGGAAGGAATAGAAGGCAACCGCAAAAGATTACAGTTTTAGTGCTTACCTGTACATTTAAATAGCTACTAACTTTGTGAGTCAAGGGTGCTAATGCAATTTATAACAGGTAGCATGACCACTCATTCAGTAATACAGACACTTGTTGCACAAATTGCAAGGAAGCTACAATGTTAAGACACACATTATGTCTTTTTTGCCATGATCATCAGAACATCTAGGGTATCTCTAGGTCTTCAAATCTGGAATTTAGTTAACATTTTTTTATTAACATTTGCAGCAGTTCAGACAATATTTCTATTACAAAATGAAAAGGAATACTGATTTTCATTAGGTATTTAAACAATCTGTCTTTAAAATCTTTGTTTATAAATTCACCCATTTATCTTTCTTCTTTAGGCATGTGTTTTAATATTACATAAAATGATTAGACTATTGAAAAAACATATATTGCAGTATATTTATATACTTTATTGTGCAATCAGCATGCGATGAATAAACAACTAATACTGGTAATGACAAATAGAATACAAAAACTTTTAAATGAAATTGATAGTTTCACAATCTGAAGTCATTCCTTTGTGTCCTTGTAGTAAATCAGAAATTTCCAGATGAAAGAATTGTTACAAAATTAGATCTTGTGAATTTTTGTTCTGTGATCTGCATCAGTTCACTGTGTTGTTGTTTTTTGGTGTTTTTTTTAAGAAAACACACATGCCATGTTGTAAAGCAAGGTTTTGTTGCAAATAAAGCCACATTTTCATCTTTGAAGGCTTGAATATACTTACTTTTCTTTTCTTCAGTACATACTCCACCTTTAGCAATGTTACTACTATTTTAAAGAAGCGTCCTTTAGCTGTCCCTATGAGTTTGCCATATTACTTAAATAATCTAATTTGCCAGTATTCAGAAATTTCTTCAACAGCAAGATTTTCCTTAATTTGATTCAGTACTGCTATGTCAACTTTAATTTTAATTCTGCTTCTCAGAGTTGATAAGAAGAAAACTCTTGAATAACCCCAGGTACTTAGCTCATATTAATAAAACCTCTTCTCCTTCCCTGGAGGGACAGATTTAATATTTATTATTTCACTGACACTACCATGTGCAGTAAGTATAATATTCACTCCTTCTGCACCACAAGAGAGTTCAACAGCAGTTCAGAGAATTCCTAATGTCAAGTTACTAGTCATCACATTTATTTTATTTGCATTACAAATATTTTCTCCATTCAAACCACAGAAATTAATGCAGGCTGAACATAAATGATTAAACGTGATGTAATACGTCTATTTCAATTGTACATTTTAAGTTGACATCCTTCTTTCTCCCAAGAGAGTTGCAGTTTAAGAGATTACTATAAAGTTTCCCCACAATTAAGTAACATGCAATGAATGTAGAACTATAACACCTGAAAGCACCACATGCTGTTACATTATCCATTACTTCCATCAAAAATCTTTTTTCTGATTTTTTTATTAAATTTTCCAAACTAAGCTAACTGGTTCAATTTTTCCATTGCTAGTAACAGTCTCATAATGGGATTTTTCAAAGTTTTCAGTGTGTTTGTGCATGT
>VXBJ01002107.1:0-38764 GCA_013400055.1 Nycticryphes semicollaris | reverse complement strand
ATAATTTAAAAAGAAAAAAAAAAAACAAAAAAAAAAAAAAAAAAAAAAAAAAAAAAAAAACAACCTATACCCAAAGCCAGGAATCTTAAAAAGATGATGGTAAAGGTTACTTTCAGAAATGGTTAGGTTGTTCATTTAGAAAGGACTTGCAGTTTGCATCGTGGTATTCTGTAACAATCTATAAAAGTGATACTCCTGTGATATTACGTATGAAGACCTCTGATACAAATAGAGAAGAGTCTAAATATAAGAGGGAAAGAAACAGATGGTGTGACTGGGACTGGCTAGATGAGGGGAAATATGATACCAATTGTGTAAAGAAAATTGGAGCCACATTGGAAAGAAAATTAAGAGCTAATAAAGGAAAAAGATTCAGGGCAAACCATACCATATACAGACTGCAGAATGTACATCTAGAAGGGCGAGGAGAAATAAAGTAAGCAAACCTAGGACCTGTATTATGCTTTGTATTTTTGATATGCTGTTTCAACCTGTGTGCTGTCATATTTGTGCAAGGATTTCAGGGTTGCTAGTTCCTAACATATGACAAGATTAATCTCAGCTAATTGTATTCATCAGCAGAAGATGTTTATTCCAAATAATTTGTCCTAGGATTCCTCAAAACTTGACAGGGGAAAACATTGCAGGCGATCATTCTACTCTTAACAAAGCTATCTCAGCTAGTGGAGTATGAAACACTCTGGAAATGTCAGTCCTGATCAGAGAGGAAGCTAAACTATCAGTCTTTTAGGTGGCTAAAATTTTGATGAGATGAATCACATCTATCAAGAAAAAAGTTTAGACACAACATAGAGATAGAAATGGGTGTATTTTAGAATAAGGCATACAGGACACTTTAAATATTTAATTTTTCCTGTTTATAGAAACTTTTCTCTTATTGTAATATCTGAAAAGTGCAAAAACATAGATGTCTGAGTTAATTTTCCTAAGCCTTGTCACTTCAATATCTGACGTTTTTAGGAGGAATATTTTTAGTTATTTGGCTATTTTCATAGAATCGTAGACTCATCTAGGTTGGAAGGGAACCTCAAGATCATGAAGTCCAACCATTAACCTGACACTGCCAAAATCACCACTAAACCATGCTCCTAAGCACTACATCTACCTGTCTTTTGAATACCTCCAGGGATGGATTAAACCACACTTCCCTGGGCGCTTTCTTCCAATGTTTTATAACACTTTTGGTGAAGAAATTTTTCTTTAGTTAAAATGAATTGATATTAGATTATTTTTTAATAAAGAAAAGTCCACTGCTGTCCTTACATCAATGTTAGAATGCAATTCTTTGAAGATAATTAGCCAAATACATACATTTGTTTTATGTTAACATTCATGCTCCCATTTTTATTTTCTGTAAACAGTTATTCATTGACATACAGTATTTTACAACTGCAATTCAGATCACGTATTTTAAATTAAAACCAAAGAAGAATGTAAATTGTTTGATTTTGAAAGGTGGCTGAGAAGAGATACAAAAAAATCTTTATCAATCCATGTTCATCAATGCATGTACTCTTTTAAAAGAAAGATCAGAGATGAGATCAGGAAACCATTTCTAAGCATTTCTCAAGAACACAAAAACCATAAAGTACTGAAACAAAATCCAGTTCTTTATTTTGAACCACAGATCAGGGTATGTTACTCTTAGTGTTTCAAGACTGTCTTAAAAGTTTGACCCTTGTATTATGAGCTTAAACTTCCTCTGACAAATTCAACAGAAGTTTTGCACTGACTCCAAAGCCACAAAGAAACAACTGTCTCATCAATAAGCCTACAAGAGCTCCATTACTCAGTGCTGTTGACTCCACATAGACAGAATAACTGATGCCAGTTAGATCTACCTGTCCTGGTGCACTGTTTGCTAAGATCCTGTTGTGAACACGTCTGTCCTCAGATGTGTGTCTTGTCATCATCTTCTCGCTTCCTGTTCCACACGCAAGGAGCATTGAGAGGAGGAGTGGGATTGCTTAAAGTTGTTTTCCATTCTGTGTGAGGCTGATTAGCTGATGGAACAGGTGGTTTGCAGAGCAGGAGACTAGAACAGGCCTGAAGAATGAGTTTTATCTATTCTCTGTAAACATCTTGTGCTAATATTTTATATGTAGTTTTTATACACTTTTCTTTCTATCTATACTATAACAACAACAACAACAAAAAGCAATCATACAGATTGTGTCACAGACTGACGACATTATACAATCCATTTTCTCAGGTCTTATATAATGTCATCATGGCTCCAAGAATACATGGCTGTTGCCATGTAGGCACTTTACATTCTGAAATAATGTCTGAAATAATGAAAACTTTGTTTGCAGCCTATCAGTGAAGTGTTTGCATAGTTTAAAATTATGTGTGTTATGTTTTAAATGCTCTGAGATATAGCATGAAGGTAGAAAAAGAAACCTTCTAGGGCAGCACTGGAGGAACATAAAAGAAATTGGTCTTTAAGTGACCTTGTTCCACTGGGAATAACACATGGCTTTTGCCATTTTCAGTCTTTGTTGGCTAGAGCCAAAACCATGCAAATGCACTGCCATCACAATGATACATGTCTTGTGCACCAGGGCTTAAACTCATGTATTAGCCATATTTCATTTTGCAATATGGCAAGGTTTTGAGGGTGTAAAAAGTTTCTGTTTCTAACCAGAAAGAAGCATGTTCATGTAATAAAAGTCTGACCTCAATAACTCTATCTGTATTTGTCATGTTCCCCTCAGAAAGGATGTAAGTTACTCAGATTTGTAAATCCCCAGGAATGGACTAAGGTGAGACAAACCTCAAGGTCCATATTAGGTTAGTAATCAGGTCTCAACGAAGTCCACAATAATTAGTTACATATATAAGGAATTATTGCAAACAGTAAGGTATGCAAGCGCATTAATTAGCAGTAGGTATACAACAAACTATATCAAGGGGTACTTAATAACAGGTATACAATGAATTATAGCAAGTGGTATGGTATGCCCTGTGTTACTTCTTTGAAAGGAAAGAGAAAAAAAAAGAATCACAGAGTCACAGAATTGTCATGGTTGGAATGGACCTCTGAGATTACTGAGTCCAACCATACACAAAAACACAACCCACACCCTACAATCTCAGCTACTAGAGCATGCCCTAAAGTGCCACTTCTACACATTTCTTAAATACCTCCAGGATGGTGACAAAACCACTTCTTTGGGCAGGCCATTCCAGTGATCGACCACTCTTTCAGTAAAGTAATTCTTCCTAATATCCAGTCTAAACCTTCCCTGCCACAACTTCAGACCATTTCCTCTGGTGCTACAATTATTCACCTGGGAGAAGCAGCCAGCACCCACCTCTCTACAATCTCCTTTCACGTAGTTGTAGAGGGCAACTTCAGCCTTCTATTTTCCAGACAAAACATTCCCAGTTCCCTCAGCCTCTCCTCATATGACTTGTTTTCCAGACCCCTCATGAGCTTGGTAGCTCATGAAAAGAAAGAAAGAAAAGAATAGAAGAAGAAAAAGGGATAAAGAAAGAGAGATCAAAGGAGAAATTTAGAGGGAGAGAGATAAATAGATAACTGGTCCTGGTTCCAGCATTACTTCAGTCAGCGCGGGTTGTAGAAGCGCTCTTCAGAGTCTCTTCAGAGAAAAATGTTCCCAGGTCATAAATCTTCTCCCTTTTTCTCTTGTTCCTCTCAGGGAAAGTCTTCCCCTTCCCCTACTAGGAACAGTTTCATATCAAGCTTTTCCCCTCACCAGGTCATGTGCAGCATGATTTTGGGTGGGGAGACAAGAGCTATAGTCATATATGTTTAGCATGATCTCAATAATCTTCATTAGCATATGCTAATATTTGAGTCTCTTTAGGCTGCTTTCTTTAGGAGAGATTACGAGTGGTCCCTTACACTCGAAGATGAAATTAGAAGTTGTCCCTTACAGTAATCACCTTCCTTAAATATATCTTGAATTTCATCACATTTTTCACCTGCTCTCTGACACTCCTTTGTATTCTTACAAGTGAAGGAGTACAATAGTGACTCCTGAAACTGGAGCAGGTGAGAAGAAAAACAAATGGGAAGGTACAGGTTCAACGATCATAGATAAGTGGAAGCAGGAGTGCTAAATTCCATTTAACAAGGAGAGGGAATGCAATAATAATCCATTAATGCAATAATTATATATGTTTGTGCTTTACAGGCATGGAACGAGCTGCTATTTGTGAGTGCTTTGTGTGATTCCCACTTTTGTGGAACTGAGATCTGATCTGCATAAAACAACAAAAAGGAGGTAGCTTGGACAAGTGCTTTCCCCCTTTTTGTGCAGAAAGTTAATAAAGTCTTGGCAGGAATTTTCTTCAAAAATTTTTCACCAGTATGTGTAAAAGGCCTGCCTAAAAACGATTATATATGAAGCGTATCTAAGGAGTTCCACGCTGTAAGTTAACAAAAAAATGAGTTTTGCAACTCTTCTCCATTTTTGTTCCTATCTCACTTCAGATTGCATGTCTATTTTAGTCATGCTGGGAAAACACCCTTAAATCTATTTTCAACACTTAAACCAAACTCTGTTATCTATGCTAAAACATACAGCAACTATAGTGTCCCACTGTGCTGCTTGTTGTCATACATTCAGATGGTGATCACACTAGTTTGAATCCTAGGGAGTGTATTTGTAATTCCTGTAGTATTTATCCCACTATAGAGTGCCTGTCAGTTAATAGAAACCACAGTCTTGACCTTGCTCCATAGCTTGTCAATGGCTTTTTCATTTTTTTTCCTTTCCAAAACGCATGAAAAATCCTCAGTGTTGACTGACACTCACCAGGTCAAGGTGAGATATATTATCTGAAAAACTTCAGTTAGGATTTTATCATTGACACTGGGCATCTGTCAAAAGTGTTATCTTGCTTCTAGAAGGTCACCATCCCCTTAGTCCTATTTCACTAGAGAGATTTTTAAAGAACAAAATGCAAAAGCATTTGAGTGTTGTTTTTGATTGCAGGATAGAAGAGTTGTACCCCAGGGGTCAAAACCGAGTCCAATACTGTTTAATGTCTTCATTGACAGCCTGGATAACAGGGCAGAGTGTACTTTCAGCAAGTTTGCTGATTACATAGAACTGGGAGAAGTGGCTGATATGCTAGGGGGTCATGCAGCCACCCAGAGGGACCTCAACAGGCTAGAGAAATAGGTTGACAGGAATCTCATGAAGTTCTGAAAGGGAAAGTGAAAAGTCCTGCACCTCAGGAAGAGCAACCTCATGCAGCAGTTCATGCTGGTGGCCACCCATCTGGAAAGGCCACCCAGCTCTCCAAAAAAAGGCTTGGGGTCTTGATTGACACCAAGTTGAACAGGAGCCAACAAGGTACTCTTGCAAAAAAAGTTAATGGCATCCTGGTCACATTAAGGAGAATGTTGCCAGCAGATTGAGGCACTCGGCACTGATGAGGTCACAAATGGAGTGCTCGGTCTGGTTCTGGGCTCCTCAGTACAAGAGGAGATTGATAAATCCATGCAAGAAATTCCCAGTCACCTTTTGGTCTTTCATCATTGCTGCTCAATATATTCTCTTTCCTCAGTATTTAGGCCAACTATCATAGAATCAGAGAATCTCAGAATCTTCTGGGTGAGACTGCATCTGGAATTTTGTGTCCAGTTCTGGGACATTCAGTTCAAGAATGACAGGGAACTGCTGGAGAGAGTCCAGGGCAGGGTTACAAAGATGATTAAGGGAGTAGAGCATCTCCCATATGAGGAAAGACTGAGGGAGCTGGGTCTCTTTAGCTTGGAGAAGAGGAGATTGAGGGGAGACCTCATTAATGTTTATAAANGTTTCATATCAAGCTTTTCCCCTCACCAGGTCATGTGCAGCATGATTTTGGGTGGGGAGACAAGAGCTATAGTCATATATGTTTAGCATGATCTCAATAATCTTCATTAGCATATGCTAATATTTGAGTCTCTTCAGGCTGCTTTCTTTAGGAGAGATTACGAGTGGTCCCTTACACTCGAAGATGAAATTAGAAGTTGTCCCTTACAGTAATCACCTTCCTTAAATATATCTTGAATTTCATCACATTTTTCACCTGCTCTCTGACACTCCTTTGTATTCTTACAAGTGAAGGAGTACAATAGTGACTCCTGAAACTGGAGCAGGTGAGAAGAAAAACAAATGGGAAGGTACAGGTTCAACGATCATAGATAAGTGGAAGCAGGAGTGCTAAATTCCATTTAACAAGGAGAGGGAATGCAATAATAATCCATTAATGCAATAATTATATATGTTTGTGCTTTACAGGCATGGAACTAGCTGCTATTTGTGAGTGCTTTGTGTGATTCCCACTTTTGTGGAACTGAGATCTGATCTGCATAAAACAACAAAAAGGAGGTAGCTTGGACAAGTGCTTTCCCCCTTTTTGTGCAGAAAGTTAATAAAGTCTTGGCAGGAATTTTCTTCAAAAATTTTTCACCAGTATGTGTAAAAGGCCTGCCTAAAAACGATTATATATGAAGCGTATCTAAGGAGTTCCACGCTGTAAGTTAACAAAAAAATGAGTTTTGCAACTCTTCTCCATTTTTGTTCCTATCTCACTTCAGATTGCATGTCTATTTTAGTCATGCTGGGAAAACACCCTTAAATCTATTTTCAACACTTAAACCAAACTCTGTTATCTATGCTAAAACATACAGCAACTATAGTGTCCCACTGTGCTGCTTGTTGTCATACATTCAGATGGTGATCACACTAGTTTGAATCCTAGGGAGTGTATTTGTAATTCCTGTAGTATTTATCCCACTATAGAGTGCCTGTCAGTTAATAGAAACCACAGTCTTGACCTTGCTCCATAGCTTGTCAATGGCTTTTTCATTTTTTTTCCTTTCCAAAACGCATGAAAAATCCTCAGTGTTGACTGACACTCACCAGGTCAAGGTGAGATATATTATCTGAAAAACTTCAGTTAGGATTTTATCATTGACACTGGGCATCTGTCAAAAGTGTTATCTTGCTTCTAGAAGGTCACCATCCCCTTAGTCCTATTTCACTAGAGAGATTTTTAAAGAACAAAATGCAAAAGCATTTGAGTGTTGTTTTTGATTGCAGGATAGAAGAGTTGTACCCCAGGGGTCAAAACCGAGTCCAATACTGTTTAATGTCTTCATTGACAGCCTGGATAACAGGGCAGAGTGTACTTTCAGCAAGTTTGCTGATTACATAGAACTGGGAGAAGTGGCTGATATGCTAGGGGGTCATGCAGCCACCCAGAGGGACCTCAACAGGCTAGAGAAATAGGTTGACAGGAATCTCATGAAGTTCTGAAAGGGAAAGTGAAAAGTCCTGCACCTCAGGAAGAGCAACCTCATGCAGCAGTTCATGCTGGTGGCCACCCATCTGGAAAGGCCACCCAGCTCTCCAAAAAAAGGCTTGGGGTCTTGATTGACACCAAGTTGAACAGGAGCCAACAAGGTACTCTTGCAAAAAAAGTTAATGGCATCCTGGTCACATTAAGGAGAATGTTGCCAGCAGATTGAGGCACTCGGCACTGATGAGGTCACAAATGGAGTGCTCGGTCTGGTTCTGGGCTCCTCAGTACAAGAGGAGATTGATAAATCCATGCAAGAAATTCCCAGTCACCTTTTGGTCTTTCATCATTGCTGCTCAATATATTCTCTTTCCTCAGTATTTAGGCCAACTATCATAGAATCAGAGAATCTCAGAATCTTCTGGGTGAGACTGCATCTGGAATTTTGTGTCCAGTTCTGGGACATTCAGTTCAAGAATGACAGGGAACTGCTGGAGAGAGTCCAGGGCAGGGTTACAAAGATGATTAAGGGAGTAGAGCATCTCCCATATGAGGAAAGACTGAGGGAGCTGGGTCTCTTTAGCTTGGAGAAGAGGAGATTGAGGGGAGACCTCATTAATGTTTATAAATATGTAAAGGGTAAGTGTCAGGAAGATGGAGCCAGGCTCTTCTCAGTGGCAGCCAATGATAGGACAAGGAGCAGTGGGTGCAAGCTGGAACATAGGAGGTTCCACTGAAATATGAGAAAAAACATCTTCACAGTGAGGGTGACGGAACACTGGAACTGGCTGCCCAGAGAGGTTGTAGAGTCTCCTTCTCTGGAGATATTCAAAACCCGCCTGGATGTGTTCCTGTGTGACCTGATCTAGGTGTTCCTGCTCTGGCAGTGGGATTGGACTCAATGATCTTTCAAGGTCCCTTCCAATCCCTGATATTCTGTGATTCTGTGATTCTGTGATATGTTCAGTGAATAAAGACATTTCTAAACTATTCCCCAAAATTTCATTACTGTATTCATTTTGTGGCCTTATGGGATAAGAACAATTCATCACTTTAGGGTAAATACTTTGTTGGCATTTTCAAAACTGCTTTATGCACAGAATTAAAAAAAAAATACAGAAAATCCTACCTAATTGAGGGGATAATTTGAATAACAAGCAAAATATGTAAGAAAGAGTCACAGTTTATGTGAGGCCCAAATAATTATTTGGATCCATAATTAAGTTTTATTGAAATGGTATTTTTATTTCCCATAATAAAAGTCTGAAGCAAATATGATTAATAAGAAAGACACTTTATAAACCCAAAGATATTGTTGAGAGCAACAAGTATTCCACATGCAGATTTGCTAATAAACTATGTACAAGGCAGAGAACTACCCATTAAATAGTTAGGATTAAACTAAATTTAGCTCAGCTACTTCATTCAAAATTTCCTTTGCACAATAAATGAGGAAGTAGTCTTGTGATGATAAATACATGATATTGCAATTAAATACATCACAGTAAATATGCACTAGGGATAAAAGTGTGGTCAGGCGTGTATAACTGGTGTTCCTTGGTATTGTCACCTTGTTTATTTAGGCATAATAAATTGCAGAATAAAGCACCATACCTATCTACTTGCCATTTTTCTCTCTCATTTCTGCATTTTCTATAGGTTCCTGCAACTGGATTCGTAAACAGATATCTGCACCTTGCAGAGCCCTACCTCACCAAGACTATAAAACAGATTCATAAAGTGAAAGGACAACAGGGAACCTTCAGTAATTCTGTCTGACCTCTATATATCACAGACCATAGAACTTGCCCTTTTATTTGTGTAGAATGTATCTTTTGGAAATGCAACCAGTTCTCTGGGCATCAAAGTACAAGAGGATCCAACACTTTTCCTTGTTGTTTTGTTAAAATTATTTGTTATTGTTGGTTTTTTAAAAATCATCCTTTACCTTGATATTTAAATATATGCATTTTAAGCTTCCAGTACTTATTTTCTCTTTCTTGATTCATTTTATAGCCTTCGGTATCTAGTGTTTTTTCTGTGTCAGGGTATTTATATACTGCTATGAAGTTACCTCTCAGTCTTTTGATAAGCTGTGTGGGCAGAGGTCATCATGACGCCCACTGTAGCAGGTTTATTTTTTGCACCTTTTACCATTTTTAGCATCCTGATATTCTCTTAGAATGTGAAATGCAGAATGTTCAAATCTTTATATCATGTGGCAGAATAAATTTCAGAATTTTTGGTGCACAATAACACTCAATATGCTCTCACTGTGTTCATTTCCACATCATTTTTTCATTTTTTAAAACAACTTTTGTAATTTGTTTCTCTGAAGACCATTCGATTTATAATCTAATTAACAAATTTAAAAGTGTATTGTTTCCATATCTTCACTTGTTACTGAATGTGTTTGCTAGTTAAGTCACACGACATCTCACTAGTTATTTCTAGAATTGTGTTAATTTAAAACAAACAGGTAAAATATGGACATATTGATACTGATGATTATTTTTATTTCTTAAGAAGGTTTTGATATAATTTACTCCTAACTTGGGAATGGATATACCTTGGACATGCTTCAGAATGCTTATTTAACTTTTGTTAAAGCAAACAGAATAGTAGCATTTGTTGATGAGTGGTATTAGTTGTTTCAAAAGAAATGAAGAGTTACTAGAAGAGGCTGAAGAAAGTTCAACAAATGGAGAATTCTTTCTTTTATTCTTCTATTTTAGGCTCCGTGGTTTAGAATTTGTTAACCCACTGGAGTGTAGAATACATCTCTGTAGATAACTATTATTAGAGTGCTTTGTCACTGAGGCATAAGAGCTGACATTTCAGGGCATTATCCTTGTGATGTTTTCATATATATAGTCCATTGGTAACATTTCCATTTGTATTACTGACAGGCTTAATTGTACTTCTACAAAGACAACATCATACAATATGGTATCTGTGTTTTTCCTAAATAATAGAGAAATGTAGGAGCGAAAGCCTTCAGGGAATGTTTATGGACAAGTTAAAACTGAAGGAACTTTGAAAAATAAAATTGCAACTTTACACTCAGGAAAAATTGGTATCTTTTATGCACCATTTATTAGGCAGATAGGGTGTACATTGCTGGCTGACATTAACATTGAGGAATATTAGAAAACGTCAGTGAAAAGTGGCTATAGCAACAACAGTGAGAGGTCATTACATCCCTAACAGAAGTGGTGCTGGGGAGATTATATTCACCAAATGCAAACCACAGGCTTTAGAATTCCCCAGTGAAAGGTATGGAGACCTGACTGATACCCCAGCACCATGGGGGTTTGGTTGCCCATTCCCAGTCAGAAACTGCAGGGTATCAGCTGCCACATAGCTGAGTCCAGGATGAAGTGGAAAGAGCTGTGTGAGCCAGGGTGGTTTGAAGTCCACTAGGACCATCCTCTAGCTGGGGACTGTGCTTCAGCTCCCATCCTGGCCCCTGCACCTGACCATGCCCCTCATTCACTCAGTGGCATGGCCTCTCAGCTGGGTCTGATGATTACTCCAGGTTCTGCGCTTGAACTTCAGTTCTGGTTTTAGAGAGATTTGCCGTGAATCTACAGATTGACAGCAGGAATGGTTGGGGAAGGGAGCTCATCAAGGGAGTTAAGGAGTGGGTTTCATCTGACAAAGTCAGTCTCTAGTGTTAAGGTTCACATTTGAGTTACTCACCCAACAACTCCTTTAAAACGTAGGGAAAAAATATAGGCAGAGTAATTTGTCCTATCTGAAAAGAGACTCTAAAACACAATTCAGATGAATGACTATCTGAAAGGGCTTATTTGTCTCTGAGGACAACTAGAACAGAGATCAGCAGAAAGCTGAGTAAAATGAAAACATTCCAGATTGTCCCCAGTGTGAGCCAGCACGGGAAGAGGAATTTGTGAGAAGGCTAGAAAGGAAAATTTACCTTTTACACCAATGTACTGAAAGAGCAAGACAGGAAGCTATGCATAGAAAATTAATTTTCATTTTATTATTCCTGTGATCAAGAAAAAGAACTTCTTCAGTTCTTCTAAGCATTAGAATTACATATGAGAGTCTGTCTATTCATTGTACTACATCATTAGTAACTGGCATAACCTAGTGAACAAAGAATTTGGAGCAAGCAAGTTAAAATGGAAGATACAATATACTAAAGCCAGTAAAAATTAATGCTTTCTAGAATTCAAATAATGTAGAACAGAAACAGTTTCTTTTAAAATCATTACATTAAATACTTCACAGGAAGCTTTAGTACAGGGTATTGCAGGAATGTTAATAGCTGCTTGAATACCATGTTGTATTTTAGCAGCAAATTAAGGATGTGATAAGCAATCATAAATTAGTATCCAATCTGAATCCCAGAGAGGAATTTTTTTAGAAAAATAAAAATATTGAAAATCAGTTATGCCCATATCTTTGGAGTTTATAAGGTCTTTGCTTGCATCTGGCCTAACGATATACCCAGATTGACTTAAGCTTGATACATTCACCTTCAGTTCAGAAACCTAAAGTGCAGGGCAAATGAAAGTAATTACCTTGATTTTACTCATGTCTTAGACAAAAATTCCATTAAGGTCAGCAAGGAAATTTTATAAAAGACATAAAAATGAGATGAAAAATTGTGTTATTGCTTGGCGGCTTGTGTAATAAAATGGAAGAAATAAGAGGGAAGATGATTAAAATAAAATTACTATAAAGTAGCTTTTCATAAAAGAAGTATGTATGGGTACCTATAAATCAAGGAGTGATGAAGACAGTATCTTTTCTTGTAAAGCGCAGTGATAAAGTATTGTTTAGTAGGTGAGACAATAATTTTATTGAACATAAAAGTCCTCCTTTCCATTTGCTTATTGTTGATAACATCCATGAAGTGATTAGAGTATTCCAAATTCAGCCATTACTCTGGAGCTAAACTTGAAGAGTTTGAGGTGGGCCTTTTTTAATATTTCTGTAAGGTTCCTTTCATAGTCTGAAGTATCTGAAGTTATTTATGCAGCTTGAAACCCTAGTCCTTTCTGATAAAATTATCATTAAAATGTTATACAGTAGAAAACCTGGATGAGAGTATATAGAATGTAAGTCTGTTCTGGAGATTCCATATTAAATTGTTGTATATTATAAGATTGAATGTTTGCAGAGCCTCGTTGAATCACAGGAATTTTGTATAAGTGCCCTTCTGGAATGTGATTCTGAGGTTGAAAAAAGTGAGTGGTTTGAAAATATTTTTTTTAAACCTTATCTCCACTCATATTTCTCACCTAGAACTTTGAAAGTTTCAGGACAGAAAAAAAACAGGATTATTCTCCTTCTAGACATGTTGGGATAAAACTTTTATATGCTTCTTATACTCAGTAAAAAATCTCATGAAGTAAGGATTTTAGAATTTAAAGAATCATATGCAGATAAACAGTTCGTGAAACCTTCCTTCATCTAAAAAAATAATTATCATTTTTAGCAATTTACACAAAACATATAGCAATTTAAAAAAAAAAGGTTTTATTTAAAAAAATGTAAATTTTCCCATCCTATTTTCCCAGATATAGGAAGAATTATTTTTTCTTAGCTGTTTATAATTTACAGTCCAATTAATCACCGATGAAGTGCTTTATACAATCAAATTATGGTATCACTGTAATAATCTTCAATAATCTGAAGTGCTGGAACCACCAATGTTATTATCATTGTTAGTATATGTAAATTATATGATTTCACTAATTAAGATATTTTTTTCCTAATTTTATTCATCTAAAATTTATAAATTCTTACTGAGCTTCCTCTTTAACAAAGGTAGATAACATGTACTTTCAGAATGGAATTATTCTTATCTGCCTTTTATCTTTCTTTCAGGTTTACATTAATTACCTTTGGGAGATAACTATCTAAGATCAAACTTTAATATGCCTTATCAATGGCAAATTAAACTTACTTGCTGATTCTTTGCATTGCTGTAATATTTAACTTCATCCTCTGCCATACCTTTTTTTTTCTTCTACATGATTGCAAGATGACTATATAAATAAAATAATCATTATTTTTTTTCCAGAAGATTAGATGTATCTTCTGATGATATAATCTGTACAGTCATACATTGAATACAGTAAACAATTTCAAACATCTTAATCTTTGGAACGAACTACCTAGTGGAATTGTGGGTTGAAATCTTTATACCAGAAGCCTTTACAGAACATCACATTTGGTAAAACAATTTTTTGGTCATAGTACAGGTATAAATAGATGAAGGCCTAATGTATAGAATATCAGACTACAGGATTAATCTTCCCTTTCAGCTTTACAATGAATCTTTATTAATTTCTTTTCACTTCCTCCTTGATACTTAAACTACTAGACTGTGAAATGTTCTTCCATCATTTTAAATCCATTTAGATCTTCTTTATGAGAGAGAGCAGAAAGATAGGAAAAGGTGGAAGATTTTCAAGATTTTTTTCTAACAGATTGCCATTAAAAGATAACTCATACTGCTTCTGTAAAAGTGTCATGAGGTTTATTTCACCTAACATTACTAGTTTTAAAAGTGTTATCTGGTCTAAATTAGCTCTTCAGAGTCCCTTTCTCAGTCAACTTGAGGTATCTCTTTAAGGTGATGTCTCTCAATAGTTAGCTGAAATATATGTCTTATCATTATACTTTTGTCTTCAATTTTTTATTCTAAATGGAGCAAGATCAGAAAAATGGCTATTCTAAATAATGGCTATTATTTTTAAATTCCCTTCAAAAAGTTCTCTGATCATGTCAAAATTATTATTTTTCAATTGTTTTGCAACAAGCAGATGCTAGTTACCATGCATTAACATTATTTCAATTAAAATTGTGTAAAATTATAAAATGTCTTATATATCACAATAAATTTCTGTTAATGACTTAATATGATTAGGTAACTTGAGGACTGTCTAGTATTCCTTGTTTTCAAGTAAACTGAAAGAGGAACTCCTCTAAGGATTCATGTTTCTAGTCCAAAATTTCAGTGACGTCTCTTTAAGCAGTACTGTGGTGGCTGCCAGACACCCATCACAACATACCAATAAAGTCACTTTTCAAAAAATAAAATCTCCTTCTGGATTGTGAATGTTGTCCATTAGATAGATGAATTATTCTTCTCTGTTTGGTTTAACGAGTCTTCAGCTGAAGTATTTCATGAGTTCTCACATTTACAAAATAGTATAGGGAAAATGGTGAGCAAATAGCAGAACAACAATAATGACAAGAAGTTGAGAAAATATCATTGAAAATGGACAGTAAGGAATTGATTTTGTACAGTCTAGAAAGTTTCAGTTTAATTTAGTGTTTCAGTTTAATTTTTTTTCTAGTAAAGATTTGAAGGCAACCATTTCATTTTAAGCAAATATTTATATTGATTATTAGAAAAAATCTAATTACTGCAAGGGCAAGTAAACCCTGAAATTATACACAATGGGGCTGAGTGGAATATCCTTCCATCCTTATTTTTGAAGGAAAGACTAAATGGGCACCTATCCTTATTGTTTATTGGTTTTGACAAAATTGGCCTCCATGAACTGCATGTTTCCTCGGTCTGATATTTCTATGATTTTATAATTCTAGAATTCTGTAGTTTTTTGGTTGGTTGGTTCGGTTTTTGAGAGGTATGGTTTAGTCTTCAGTTGCTGCAGAAAGTGTGGCCATGAAGCCTTTCTTCACTACAAGTGAAGTACATTAGAAACCCGAAGATATCTATGATATGTAAAAGAGCACCAGGTTTTGATAAGATAATTACAGAAGTAAGTTAAAATCAAATGAGATCTATAATAACAATTTGTTAGAAGATGAGAGAGAACTACTAAGAGATTATTCACATTGAAAAGCTAAATTATGTGCAGTACAGGATCAAAAGAGTCTATTAAAAAAAAATAGTTGTATTTTCTATTACAAAATACAAAAATACTACAAATAACATCAAGGAACAATAGAATTTCTTTTTAAANCTTATATATTTTCTTAATTTATGTATTTATTCACAAATTTTTATATCCACATATATAATTCACTTTTTTTTAAATTCAGAAACATCCATTAGATTTAAGTAAACNTGAACTGCATGTTTCCTCGGTCTGATATTTCTATGATTTTATAATTCTAGACTTCTGTAGTTTTTTGGTTGGTTGGTTCGGTTTTTGAGAGGTATGGTTTAGTCTTCAGTTGCTGCAGAAAGTGTGGCCATGAAGCCTTTCTTCACTACAAGTGAAGTACATTAGAAACCCGAAGATATCTATGATATGTAAAAGAGCACCAGGTTTTGATAAGATAATTACAGAAGTAAGTTAAAATCAAATGAGATCTATAATAACAATTTGTTAGAAGATGAGAGAGAACTACTAAGAGATTATTCACATTGAAAAGCTAAATTATGTGCAGTACAGGATCCAAAAGAGTCTATTAAAAAAAAATAGTTGTATTTTCTATTACAAAATACAAAAATACTACAAATAACATCAAGGAACAATAGAATTTCTTTTTAAAGAAGTGATAGTTTAAAAAAAAAAAACAAAACTTCAGCTAATTTTCATTAAGTTCTAGTAAGTTCAGGAGTCTAGCTTTTGACAAATGCCCTCTATCACACTAATGTTTTATCAATTAAGCTGTGTCTTCTGGGAGCCTACAAATTGTTTCTAATGATGTGAGGCAGTAGTGTCTCTTCACTCACAATAAAAGTAGCTTTTATTGGCCTTTGCTAATACCAGTGAGGTCTCTCTTAGTTAAAAAAGACATGGGAAAAACATTCAATGAAAGTTATCACAGTAAAAGTCTGTAAAGCAGACTTTTATGGTTCTTAAACTTTTTAATTGCACTTACACAACCTTCTAAGTCTTATTTTATATACTATGATTTTNTTTTTTTTTTCTTTCCCCCAACAAGGTAGATATGCAAAAATCTTAAATTGTTGGACTTTAACAAAGTGTCATTTACAAACAATAAAGCTTAGGCAAGCTAGAGAATTTGACAGAAACCTCCTGCTTAATCCAACGAGATCGGTTCGAGCCCAGTCAAGGCCAATAAACTTGGGAAAGTTTCTATATTATAATTAGCTTCCACTGACCTCTCTGTACCAAACTGTTCTAGCTGTGGTCTAGTGTAATGTACATGTTTTCCTTTGATATTATAGAGGTAAAAAAGAGAGGTAGTTTAGAAGTGGCAAAAATACCTTTCCCAATAAATTAGATTAAATGTAGTAATAATGTTGTCACCATATAAAATGATTTTCCCACTTGGTGTTCTGGTTTCCAATCTCATTATAGATTCCTTTAATACAAGTGGTCTTAATGCAGGAGAGTTGTAAATTAAATAAGGCAGGGGGCAGGAGGGATAAAGTCTTTGGGAATAATTACAAGAAAATGATTGCTTAAACTTGTAAATTAAGACAAGTGAAGCATTATCAAGATGAGTTTTCCCAAAATAAACTTCCAAAGGAGTTACTGGGAGAATTAAAGTCTCTTTTACATTTTATTTAGGGTTTCTACTTTATAACATATAACAAAGCAAAAAAAAAATCTTAAAACACAAAGATTTGTTTCAGAAACAAGAACTGATTCCTTTCCACTCCTTCCCAAAATCATTAGTTCAAGATTTTGACAGAGTGATCACAGTTCCTGCTACTGTTCCTAATTGACAGATTGTTCGATGCTTTGAAGAGATGGAGGAAAATGAAGCTAAATGACTACTTGAAATCTATGCCTGCAAGCTATAGCCATTAAGAAACAAAAACAGCCTTTAGATTTATTCCTTGTCAATCATATCTTTCTATTCGACGGAAAGTACACTCTCCCCTTAATAAGTTACTTTTGTAAGTGCATGTACTGTAATTGCAAGGCTTGATTTGGATGTCACTGTGAGTTTGAGTTTCATTTTCCCTAAATATAAGCCATGAAATATAGACTGTTAGAGTCAAGTAATTTTTTTCATATAGGTAAGCTAAGACAGCCAAGCTAGGTCTCCTAATTTGGGAAATGTAAAATATCTCTGCTAATATAGTTAAGGAAAAATAATTACTTTGCACTATTATATCATGTTTAAACATACTGTTTAATAGGATGTTATTCTGTTCCAGACTTAGTGCTAGAAAATAAGCTGCAGTTAGAGTGTTAAAAAGTGAAATAATCCTATTATAGAACATAAATAGCACTACATACCTGCTCAAAATAACTAGCTTACTGCAAACTGGACGTTCTCAAAGATACTAAAGTTCTATGAAATGCTAAGTTTCATGAAGTGTGGTTGATGGCTGGGAGAGAGGATAATTATGACTTTCACCAAGAAATTAAGATGGATGCAACAGTTACCTGACTTTTTTGGCCTGCCATCCAGTCTATCACCATATTAATTTCTCATAGCCATCTGCAAGACTCCCTGCCTTTTGCTTCAGGTAAGCAAGGGTGAAAGAGAGTAGGAAATTGTGTAGGGAGATGGACATACTTCTAAAAAAACTTAAAAATAATTTTTTAAAGAAAGAAGTTGGAAGAAAAGCAGGAAGAGAAAAATTGTAGAAGAGATGTTGAGAAGCTGGGGTTCTTCTCAAAGGAAAAATAGACAGCACATCAGCAGAAAGAAGAGTTTTATTTCTTTCCACTGTTCACATATGTTACACAAATGCTTTGTATTCTTAAATAGTGTAGAATACATATATTGTCATTTGACTTTGACTGTACCAAATGTTTATATGTAGTAACATTTGTGAAACCTCCACTGGAGACGCAAAGGGGCATATATTTTTCCTACTTGAAGAATGTGCATTGCCGAGTTTTTATTATTGCACGAAGACCTTGTTCTCTGTTTAGAAGGAAGATTTACCTCCCGAAGTGTAGGCAGCAGAGAATGCAAATAAGATCTCACCAAGCTTTTCTTTTTCTTTAAGTGTGTCAGTGCAAACAATTACAAAAATTCTGTGAAAAATAAAATAATTTAGATAGAAGCATGAAGACGTTATTAAGACCTTTTTGTTAGTATTTTTGTTTCAAATTAGCTTTATGACCTTGTGGCATTATCTTTGAAAATACCCCCTATATTCAGAATTATGTACCTGTTTATTACAAGGCCATTATTACAATGTAATACTATTTCCACTTTATAGACATAATTCCAGTTTAAGATATAAACTTAACATTTACAAGTTTATGAAAACTCATAAACTTTTAGATAATTTAATCTATTACAGAATGAGCGCTGCTTTATTCTGTAACAGGTTTATTCACCGATGGTGGAAGAACCAATTCCAGATGGGGCTTGGCACTGATAGTTTCGCTGATCGCTAGAGAGCAAAGCCTGAACACTCACGACAGCATTTTATGGACCCAACAGGGGTCCTTTCCCATTTAACAGCAATTCTACCTGAATAATATCACTATCCAGGAAAATTGCATATTGATTCAATACAGAATATTTGTTTGGGTAGTTTTCAAGTGCAGTGAAGCACTGCTTGAGTATGACACACATACTTGAAGATGATATGCACAGCACACAGAACACATACCAATGATATACAATGCGCTACAGAACTTGTTTCATTGCCATAGATCTTCAGGCTTATACTACTCACTAAACTTACTGTATTTGTCTTTCCATCTGTCTTTATAGTAAAATGACATGTTTTAACAATTAGACAAAGTAAATAATAAAAAAGAAGGAGGATAAATTGCTATTTTCCTATGTTTTTTTTTATGCCTCTTTCACTCTGCTGTCTTTTCTGACTGATTTTCTTCTGCTCTGATTTATAACCTACTGACAAATTCAGGACTTTGCAACAGTTCAGGAGAAATCAAGAGAACAGAGATGCCAGAAAAGTACATTTAAAATTACATAAGTATTCTTGATCCTTAATGTTCAAAAGTAAAGGATCAGATCTACAAAATAATGGGACAGTTAAAATAAAATAAAAAAAAATTTAAAATTAAAAGGTTCCAGACTATATATTTATAGCATTATGTTATGTCAAATTTAATTTTTCACTGAATTCCTGAGAGCTACTACTTCCTTCTAAAGAAACATGGACATTCATACTCCCATGTAACTCAAGATCTAGGCCTTTAAAAGGAAGAAACAGCAGGTTATGTGAGATTCAGGATATATTTATTAAGCAGGAAATTTCCAATACATGTTCCATAGGAGTCTTTTTCTGTACAAAATATTATATATTAGAACACAGGCATTCACATTTTGCAGTAATACAGCTCATGGATGTTGTTGATGGACAACAACAAAGTCGGTGAGCGGTCTGGAGAGTAAGTATTATGAGGAGAGGCTGAGGGAGCTGGGGTTGTTCAGCCTGGAGAAGAGGAGGCTGGGGGAAGACCTTATCGCTCTCTAGAACTACCTGAAAGGAGGTTGATTAGAGGTTGGGGTCAGTCTCTTCTCCCAGGTCACAGGCAATAGGAGAAGAGGAAACGGCTTCAAGTTACACCAGGGGAGGTTCAGATTGGATACCAGGAAAAAGATTTAAACATAAAGTGTTATTAATCATTGGAATGGGCTGCCTAGGGCAGTGGTTGAGGCACCATCCCTGGAGGAATTTAAAAGACAGGTTGACCTACTGGCAAGTGATGTGGTTTAGTGATGGGTTGTTGTGGGTTGTTGGTTTTTTGTTTGCTTTTTTTTTTTTTAATCAGAGTTAGGTTGATGGTTGACTAGACGATCCCAAAGGTCCCTTCCAGCCTAGACAATTCTATGATCCTATGAATACACAAATGGCATCAACCAAGAAAAACTGGTGGCATGGTGGCATGAACTTCTATGATTCTACGATTTAACCACAGTAGGAATTTAAACCAGTAAATTTCTGATTTGTTTGCACGTTCAGATGCAATAATTGTGACTCATCAAATTTTAATTAAGTAAAGACTAAGCATATAGTTTAATTTCATCTTTCAGATTTTTTGTCTATGTAGGTATCTCTAAGGAGCAATATAGATTTTAGGATGGTTGAACTTTAACCTCTAGTCAGCCACAGAAGTGATAATGAATTTCTTGTACCTTCCCAAACACCTTAGAATATCTGAAGATGAAAGATCTTTCAGAGCTTAACCAAAAAGAGATTTAGTAATGCACAAATTCAGCAACACAACATTTACCTTTTAAGCTTCTCATTTCTGAAATGTGTATCCAAACTACCTCTATTAGGCATAAAACAAAAATATAAACTGACAACATCCAGTATGACTGTGCAATCATTAGGGGAAAGAAAGTAGTGACTATAATTACACACCCCCACTGCCCTTACAGCTCAGACCCCTAATCTTTAACTGAAGGGACATGAATATTACACGCTTATTCTTTTTTGTTGTTGTTTTTTTTTTTCCCTCCTGCCCTGAACATCAAGGAAAAATCTATATATGTGCTGTCAAAGTATAAAATAAACTAACAATCTTGAGAGCAAAAACTTAAATTTGGGTCTCCCTCTTTTAGGTGAGTTAACTGCTTGCTTAGAGGACAGAGTTGCCTCTTTCTTCCTCAGTGAATCTCAAGCACATCTTGAAGAATTTTCTGCTGGAAAATGGAGACTTAATGAGGTAATATTGAACTGAGGTTTTCCACATCTTTGGTGAGTATTATTCTCACCAGTCTTTAATGGAAAGAGAGAAAGTTGAGGCTGACTTGGGTTCCTACAGAATGCAGTGTTGCTCATATTTTAAGTGTTGTCTTTGCACATAAAATATTGGATCTTAAAGTCAAGAAAGGCAAAGGAACTTTTAACTTCAAGATCTTCATTGGATTTACCTGTAAGTTCCAAGATGTTTGGTCCAAGTGGTGTCAGTTCTGGGTCCTTGTACAAATAGAACTGTGCTAACAAAACTTTCTTTGTGAAAATGTGGACATCTTTGGGATGATGCAGTGTTTCTGAAATTTTTACACTTTGATATCTATATCTGCCCAATACTCACTTTAGTCTCCTAAATCCTTCTGTGGATGGCAGTTCTTTACCACTGCTGGTTGGAAGAGTGGTGTCAGGAAGTATCACCAAAATAACACCTGTTCCACGGGAAATAGTTAGTTGACTAAAAAATAATGTCCAGGGTTTAATATGGTGCAACAGGGAAATCAAGAGAGAAAAAACTTGGAGGTAAATGGGGGACACAAGTTATTTGACGCTGCAGTCTATGTATTGACACCTCAGGAGAGCAAAAGATGAAAAAGGAAAAAAAAGATGTATGTGTATAAGGACCAATCAAATTAAATTTTTTATGTATAATTTTTTAAAAAATAACTAAATTTTAAGAGTTTACATCATGTTCTAATTGAAATGCATTTAAAAAAGTTTTGCTTCAAAAACATCTGTGTAAGACATCTAAAATGCCAAAGCTGTATTGGAATCTAAAAATTAGGAACTTGGCAGTCCGTGGTGCTGTACAACCTATCTTGGAAAAAAGGAAAAACTCGAAGAAAATGATGTAAGGAAATATTTAGACTTGTAATCCCTTGCTAGAAGACATAAAAGGTTTACAGGAGGAAAAAAATCATTAGTTGGTCCTTCTTAAAGGATTGAGGAAGGAAAAGAAGGGTAAAGTAAATGGAAACTTTAAAGGTCTTTAGTTATATATTTGGTTAATAATTGCAAATTACTTATTTGTGTGATAGTGTATAATAATGTATCCGAGTGTTTTGAATGGTTGCATTTTTTAACATGTATTTTCAGATGGGGCAATTTTAATGACACTCTCCTGGGAATCCGTTCCACTGAGACTGTTAAGAGTGGTTCCAATTTAATTATTTTTCCTTTTGAAATACTTGTACTATGCATGAGTACACATCCACACTCCATGCTGAAGATGTAGATATTGCTAGACTATCTAATGAAAGATTACTGCACTGTTACAGAGGCAAAAATCCCATCAGGAAAACTAATGTTAACTCTGCTGTCTGGGCCAAATTCAGATTAGCATAATTTTATTCTGCCTACCTAAATTTGTCCTGCAGGGGATAAAGCAAGCAGTTTAGTCTTCATAGTCATTCAGGCTACAGCCTCATGGAGAAAGGCAGCAAAGGTGCCAACAGAGCTAATTACAAGGGATTCTCAAATGATTGCATCTAAGTGATTAGCTAAGAGTGGCTGTACATGCCAATGTAATTCCTTTACCAAAATAACAACTGTAATATTGTTAAGAAATGAATTGTCTTTAAAATTCTAATAGAAGGATGTCTGCAAATTGATAATAGTTATTCAGTAATTGTACTGAACTTGAATTGTATATCCGTGCTCTTTGCAACTTAGCTGTTATGTATGACTTTACCAGTTTATTCCTAAAACATAGACATTTTGTTCACCTTTCCCAACCGAGGGAATCGACATACAACATACAAGAGAGCACATTTCCTCAGGGAAACCTATGGTACTAATGAAGTGAAGATCTGGGCTCTGATCCTCTCCAGATAAATGTGGGCTTGCAGCTAAATATCTGCCTACAAACTAGTTAAATATTTTCTTCTTTTCTCCTGAAGTTACCTACATGGTCAAATCTCTACGCCAGAATATGCCCTAATCCTCCAATACAGGGAAACTGCATCCACACGGCCTGTGCAGGATGGCACCTGACAAGTTCTAACTCCAAAGCTGTGTGTGGTAATTTTTTGAATGAATTTTGTATGCCTCAGGCCAAAACTGAACCAGGCACCATTTAACAATTTCATAAAACTGGGAATATAATATAATTCACAGCCTGAGTCATTGACCTAGAACCATGTAATTTACTACGTCTAGCATAGCCTAAGATATTACTGCAAAGAAAAACCCTGAAATAACTGCTCAAGCATTCACTTGCCCCTTTCACAAGAAAGTAAAGAAATCAGAAATATCTCTATTCAATTATCTATTTCCCATTGTAGTTTACATAGTCTGCAGTAGCTCTACTGCAGAACGTATGTGAAACTTATGACATCTGATTTGTACTTGGGAATCCTGCAAGATAAAGAAAGAACCAGTGGAAGTAGAAAGCATATTAAAGACTCACTAGGATAATTTAGAAATCAATTATATACTTCATAATAAAAATAAAAAAAATATTACTTCACTATTATCTACCCTTATTCAAGACTTTGATTTAATCAGTACATCAAGATTATCACACTTTTTCAAAATTAAACTTATGTCCTTGGTACTGATCAATCTAATACGTCTAAAATAAATCACTCACACTCATATACAGTATACCCAAACACTGTAAAAAGAATAACTAGTACATGTAAATACCAGCTGTTCGGAATGCTTATTTGAAGTGCTCCATGAACTTTTTCTTTCTTATGTGCAATCGACTTTATCACACATAAGATTAACTTTACATAGAGACTTGGTGCAAGACATAGCTAACTGCCTACCTTGAAGAGAAATATCTCACATTTTAAATATTTCTAAAGTATATATTTTAAAATTAAAAATATAACCTGTGAGCTAGAATTGGATTTTTTTTTACATTAGTATTAAATAGAATTCTTCAAACTAATACATGCTCTAAAGAACTCTTCTTTCATAGAATCATAGGAACATAGAATAGCTTAGGTTGGAAAAGGCCTTTAAAATCATTAAGTCCAACCATTACCTTAACACTGACAAGTCCATCACTAAGACATGTCCCTGAGCACCACATGTACATGTGTTGTAAATACATCCAGGGATGGTGCCTCCACCACTTCCTTAGACAGCCTGTTCTGATTCTTGACAACTCTTTTGGTGAATAAATTTTTCCTAATGTCCAATCTGGACCTCCCCTTGTACAACTTGAGGACATTTTTTCCTGGCCCGTTGTTTATTACTTGGGAGAAGAGATCAACCCCCACCTCTCCGTAGCCTCCTTTCAGGTAGTTGTAGAGAGCGATAAGGTCTTCCCTCAACTTCCTTTTCTCCAGACTAAACAAATCCATCTCCTCCAGCTGCTCCTCATAAAACATGGGCTTTAGATCCTTCACAAGCTTTGTCACCCTTCTTTGGAAGTGTTCCAGCACCTCAATGCCTCTCTTGTGGCGAGGGGCCCAAAACTGAGCACAGTAAAATATTTTTGATAAACTTTAAACTGTTTGAAAACAATTTAAATTCAGAAGCCGTATAATGAAGTTGCTCTTCAGTATGAAATTGATTTAAGGTGGATAAATTCTCAGAAAAAATCTTATTTGATGATAAAAATATTTTGTCTAGCTGCAAAAAGAATAGTTATTATTGTTTGACAGTTTTGCTTGCTACATTTGTATCGGTGTAAACTTGGAGAAACTCCAGTAAAGTCAATGTACTTGAACTTACATAAAACCTTGATATAAAACTGGGATGAGTAACAGCAATGTCTCCTGTGAAATATATAAACTTTATAATCCATGCAAAACTTATGCTCCAGTGGTTATGGTTAATACATATTCTTGTGACAATTTGACAATTGGCAAAGATCATGAACTGGATATTTTATGATCATATTTATTTCAAGCTTCATTTGTGGCAAAGGATCATTAAGATCAGAAATGATTAAAAAAGAAATAAAATAAGAGAAAAAGAAGACTACACAGCTATTACTCATAAAATTCTCAGTTAACTTTTACCAATAGGTTTTTTGAAAATTGATTGGATTCAGTTAAAATTTCATCAGAAAGGTTCCTTAAATCCAAATTAGGATTTCTCTTTGAGAAAACCAAATAACAGGACATGTAGGACTGATATTTAAGTCCCTTACTCTGTGTATGGTTTTAACATCAGATTGGTCGTCTTGGGGAGTGGAGACTTTTTTTGTTTCCAACCTTTGTTCTACAACGGCCTCTCTAAAACCTTTGGAAATGTTTCTCTGTTATCATATTAGCAGGGATGAAAGATGAAGACAACCATAAAAGTCAGAAAATGGTGTTCCTATTTTCCACCTTGCCTCATTGAGGATGATTATCTATCATTCTGATTCAGAAATATGCATTTATTACTGTTTTATTAATGCTTACAATGCATAGGTGGTAAGGTTTTGCTAATAGCAAAGAGCTGATGCCAGATTAACTAGCTGCTTATTACAACAAAATAATTTACGTTCTCTGGGGCTTCCTCATTCATATGTCTGCCTGTTTAGCTTCATCTCCCTAATTCTTTTATCTCATGCTTGGACTTACTTCTTTAAAAGGTAAGAAAATAACACACTTATCTTGGCAAGAAATTCTTAGAGTTAGTGCTCTCTCACAAAGCAAAGTAAAAATGGAGTACTGTCTAAGGATTGAATATCGTAATATGTGTGTAGAATGTGAAAAGATAATATTAATGCTTTGTGTAGTTTGATCTATATTATACAATTTTAAAAATTGCTCAAGAACAGATTTTCAGTAGCAGATATCATGATCCCAGTTATTGAACATATACACATAAAATCTTTGCCTCTTTCAAATTAATGGAAGCATTTCAGTATCTGAAGAGCAACTAGCATTTTAACGAAAAAGTCTTGAATCAGCTCATTTCTGTCATGAAACACGAGAGTTGTAGCATCTTTTAATTCTATTATAGGCAGCAGAAGTTTTCATTACACCTGTAAAGATCTAGTCTTTTTTTGAACATGAATAATGTCTTGGCCTGAACCATAATTTCAGCATTGCTTTCTAGAGGATTAATGTACATTTTATGTAATTTATTAGCTTTTAGCATTGTTGTTCTTGTTGTGTATCAATTTTACTAGACAAGCCTCTCTTCTTGCAGTAGGAAAAGTAATATCAGAGCATCAGTTTATAGACTCTAGACCACTTGCTAGTCCATAAACCTTTGTCATATCCCTTTTTACTCCAATCATTCTATCATGTGCAACACCACACTTTTTAAAGACACATCTTTGGTAAATTTTCATTAGCCATTTTTGAGTGCATCAATTTTAAATCTGCTATCAAATTGTTTAGCAGAGAGTCACATTTAATTTGTTTTAAACAATGCTTTTTCTACAAGTAAGACAACAACTCCAATAACAACTCCAACTATCTTATCAGGTTTAGATATCCGCTTTGGAACAAATATATGAAATAAATATATTTTCCTGATTAGAGTTCAAAAGTCTATTCTGTTAACTGTCTGAAAAACTTCCAGCACAATTTGCAGCTGTATAGCAAGACAATGGTGTATTGATTCCTAAAATGTATTCAATCAATTGATAAAGCTACTGCTCTGGGGTTGTCAGTAGTCACTATTAATCCTTTTAATGAAAATTTTATACTTATTTATTCTGGTTATGCTGTGAAAATTATGACTTGCAAGGCCATCCACATTGAGGTGTATTTACAGCTCTATATATTCCATAGTTTAACATTATCACAGTTTTAGAGATATTCTACCACCTTAGATCTAAAATATTGTTTCTCTTAAATCAGTTGAATTAACTGAATTACTAAATGGTTTGTATTTCTGTATTTGACATAGCAAAGAGCTAACTGCGAAGTTTGGACTTACTTTAGTAGGTAAATAGCAAAGCAAAGCTAATTTCCTAACTGGATTTACATATTTTCTTATTAAATCTCTATTTTAATGCCATAATGTATCAAAATTTGAGTTATAATATCTCTGTATATGTTTCAGAAACTTCACTTGAAGTTTTACTTACTAGCCTCTGGAATCTTTTGACTGTATTTCACCCTAAAATTGAGAGTTGTTTGCAAACAATGTCATAAAAAAGCACAAGTTGCAAGATATATCTACTTCAATAGATTTCCATAGAGGGAGATATATCCAGTTAGTGATTTTTGTCTAACAATTCTAATAATTTAATGGACTTCTGACTTCCGCCCTGTCCCTTTGGCGGTGACACTAGACACATTTCTTTATTAATTAAATCTCCATTCATTAAAACAAAAGAAAATATTTGAATCTACTCAGGCACACAGGCAGGGACAAGAGAGCAGAACATGCTTAGTTAGGAGCTGTATATGTACTTAGGTCAGTTTCTAGTGAAAAAAGCTATTATATAAAAAGTACAAGAAGGAATATTATCCTGATAGGAAAAGGAGAAGAGCAAAAGACTTACATACAAGGCTTTTCTTGCAAATCTGGAAACTGGATAGTTCTGACATTGTGCTTTACTGGACTGCAAGTTCCAGCAGATCTCTACTTTACTGATTACAGTGGAATAAATACAGCATGAGAACCTGTTACACTGAAGTAAAAATTTAAAGTCTTTGTAACAACTTCAGATCCATAAAAACAGTTTTATTGCAATAACATCTTTTCAAAAATTGTTCTTTTGATTAATGCAACGTACACTCAGATTTTTTTTTAATTATATAGATTTTAGAATTTCAATGGAGTTGATATTTACAATTTAATACTAAGTTTTCAATATACACTAAAGAGGGAAAAAGCAAACCAACCAAAACTTGTTTAGTAGGACACACAACATAGTTTCTGATTTAAGATTTATAGTTCTGTATTCTTTATAAGGTATTATTATCAGAGGAAAGGAAGGGATTGAGCTACATGGTACCTACATCATGCTGAAAATCTACCTCTACTGTATGCATATTTCCCAATTGAATAAAGGAAAAAATATTGTCTATATTTCCCAACAGGTGGACATAATCTACATGCATGTACAATTGCTGACAGATAGAATATTAACTGGGAACTCAATCAGACCTTTTAAGTATTGTATCATGTCCTAGCTTTCCTGTGCTTTGAACTTTTCTTACTTATTCTAGTCTGATAGACATCTTTCCCAGGTTTGAACTTAACATCCAAAACTGTATCCAATAGTATGCAAGTACTTCCACTTTTAAATCCTAAAACTTATTTAATCATCCATAGGGAAATAATAACAGCAAGAGTTTGTTCCTCCTAAATCGTTCTACAGTATGTGTTCATATAATATCTAGAATAAATAGAATATTCAAGTAGATTCTAGTGGGATTTGGAATGGCTTTCAGTGAGCTGAGGCTACAGAAGACTGAGCTTCACCTACATGTGGGAGGGAGATATTTCCTGGGCACTGAAAAAGTATAAGTACGTATGTGCTGAGATACAGCAACATCCTGCCCTTACCCATGACTAATAGGGAGTATTTAGGTAAAAAAACCATACGGCAAGTGATAATTTCTCTAAATAATCCAAATATACATCTCCCTATTTTGTACAATCTGCATCTTAAAGGGACCTCTTGAACCAGAGCTTGCAATAAAATTTGAACAGGTCTTTATATGTTTCTCCTTTCCTAATTAGTTTTTAGATACAAGCTGTTAAAATTTGTGGAATCCACAGCATCGTGTGGTAGTGATTTCTGTAACCTAATTATGTGCTGGGTAATAAAAACTTTGGGATTTTTTGTAAAACTACTGATTGTATCTTCTGATGCTTATGGTAGTGTTTTAGGTGAAGTAGTGAGAAGCACTAGTCACTCATTTTCTCCAAGTAACTCAATTTTGTTCTCCTTTTGCCACATGCCCTCCTCATTCACCTCTTGTTCTTTCACATAAGTTTTTTTCATCATTTAAGTAATCCTACCCTGTATGTATATAGTATGCTTTGTGAGAAAAAACAATGTGCCTAGGTACAACAGTCCATTTCCTTGGAAGCTAAAGTCTACTCAAATAATGTTTTTTTCTCTTTTTTTTTTTTTTTTTTTCCTGGTGGAAGTTATGATAAAGAATATAATAGCAGGAAAGACACCCTGAAAACAGAAGTAGCTATCTAGAAGCATCCAGTGTAGAAAAAAGAAATTAAACGGATCAGTAAAAGAGCCATTATCTCACAGACTGTTTCATGGACATGATGACTGGGGACCCCAGCCAAGTGTGTATCCTGAAAATCACTTTCCTATTGATTAGGAGCTGTCTGGTGGTTGCAAGGTTTGCTGAAGTTCCTTAATAAGACCGTGAGTGAGAGAGACATAACAAATTTCTTGTGTTTGTCCTTATCCCTACAGATACAAAACTTAGTGTACTACCAATACCATCCCCTCCACCATCCTCTTTCTCATCTAAGTTTCTCCATGCATACAAACATTAAATCAGCAGCAAATGTAATGTTGAGGTCACCCAGCTCAAGAAATAAATGAAGAAATAATTCATAAAACTATAGTATTGCATAAAATACAGGAGATACAGTCTGTCAAAACTACATATAACCACAAATTTATCTTAAAAAAAAATCATATATGAAGTTTCCAAAGGGAATTTCTTAGCTTTCTATATCTTTTTTTGTGAATGTATTAATGGTAGTAAGAAGAGAAACAACACTCTTTTACCCATTTAGAATTCCTGTCTTTTCTCATTTATACTAACAAAATGTATATTAATTAATGAGGGAAGGAGGGAATAAATCAGCTCATGTTTACAAATACGAGGCCCCTTTGCTCATTGTAATGACAGGAGATAAATATTTTACACTGCTTCATCAGCAAAGCTGATAAGTGTTCTTAGAAAACCTGGACTAAAAATGAATGCTTTGATTTCAAATGGATAAGGCTGGGATCATTACAGTTTTAGTATGTCTATGCATTACTTTTGGAGGTGATTTACTAATAAAACCCTACAAAATGAACACTTGTAAAAAGAAATGATAAATCAAATCAAATCTTCCATGTATTCTTTTAACAATCACAATGTTCTGAAAAGGGTATCACTGAGCCCATAAAGTTTCAAAGCTCAAATGAAACCTCAGAGGCACAACTGAGAAAAAAGTCAGAGATTTTTAATAACATTTCACAATGATCGGTGCCTGTGACACTTCTGTTTTAAAGATGCAATCCATGTCAGATAAAATACAAGTTTCATAAAAAATATCTGCTGTATTACTTTTATAACAAGCACTTTTTCCCTCCTTGGCATTTCTCATATGAGAAAAAACATGTATTAGAGATTATAGTATTGCACACAGAGCAAAAAATCATTATAATCCTTGTTTGAAGCTTTGTGTGCTATACATTTGAGCACAGAATCATGGGCATCCACTTTTTCTTAATAGAACGTTTACTAAATTACTAAATAAATGGCTCAGAGAAGCAGCAATGGGGCAAGGAGGCTGCCTTGCTACTTGCTTCTTGTCTGTCTTGTAAATCCTGCTGTGGAATTCCATAGGCTCTCAGGGGTGAAATACAAACCTGCATGTTTCATCATCAGTCTGAGGTTTGCCATTGTGGGCCCTTTACCACAACTCCCTGCGTAGTGTTGCTCTGCAGCTTGGAATGTTTGTGTGTTCTTGTCTGTTCCCCATGAGTCTCTTCCTCTCTCTGGAGTGACAGCTTGGACAGGGGAACTTTGCTTACGTGCAAACCTTGGACATCTACAACTGCAATTAAGGTGTTGTCTTCCTTACTCTGAAGCCCAGATATATGTAATATATAGGTACCATCTTACTTTGTATGTGTTATGCATTCCAGTTGAAAGCAGATATTAATGTACTACTAGCATTTCAAAAATATGTAGAATGTGTAAGCATGTAAAAGGCATGTGGAATATATAGAATACATAAGTGGAACATACTTTCTTCACCATCAGCGACAAAAAAGGAGAAAATTGGAATATATAAACTCTATAAGAAGGAATATGCAGTAATGCAACAGGCAACCTAAAGATTAATAGAGCTGTGAAAGAGCTGCATAGTTCTCCTTACTTAGTTAAAGGAATTAATATATATTATTCAATTTAAAATTCATAGTTTGGTATAAACTTACTGTCAGGGTTTTACCCCAGGTGATAAGTAGGACCACACAGCCACTTGCTGATTCCCTCCACTGTGGGATGGGGGAGGCAATCAGAAGGGCATAAATGAGGAAAAACTCATGGACTGAGATAAATAGAGTTTAATCAGGTAGAGCAAAAGCAGTGCATGGAAGCAAATCAAAGCAAGGAGCTCATTCACCATTCACTCATCAGCAAGCAGGTGATCAGCCATCTCCAGGAAAGCAAGGCTCCATCATGGATAGTGGTTACTTGGGAAGACAAACTCCATCACTCAAAACATCTTCCCCTTCCTTCTTCTTCCCCCAGATTTATAGACTGAGTGTGATGTCACATGGCATGGAATAACACTTTGGTCAGTTGGGATCAGCTGTCCCAGCTGTGTGTCCTCCCAGCATTTTGCGTACTCCCATCTTACTCACTGGTGAGGTGGGGCAAAGAGCCAAAAAGGCCTTGACTGTTTAGCAACAACCAAAACCACCAGTGTGCTATCAACACCATTTCTCATCCCAAATCCAAGACATAAAGCTATAGCAGTTGCTAGCAAGAAAGTTAACTCCATCCCAGCTGAAACTGTGATACTAAAAGACTGTTTATTTACTGTGCAAATATGTCATTCTTTTCCTCACACTGCAAAATTAAGTGCATATGAGTTAAATGATTTGTCTGATAAGAAAGATAGGAGTGTTTGTAATTTCTGCTTATATTATTTCCTGTGTCTGTGGAATTCTTTTTGAAGGATTTTTTAATTTAATTGTAAGTAACAGAAAAAGAAAAAAAAAAGTGTGAACTATTGAATACTAAAGGGAGAAGGATGAATAAAAAAATAAATTGCACTAGACAGCTAGGCTGGGATTGGCATGATTGAAAGTAGACATATGCCTGTGAGATAATCACACTAATTCTTTCTGTGGTTAATTGAGAGAAATTGGCACTTCCAAAGGAAGATTTATATCTTCCTCAAATAAGTATTTGGACAAGGTCAAATGAACCTTTAGCTGTCTTTATTCCCCCATAGGTTTTAAAGGGAGCCTCAGGTGATTATGCGTAGATGGGGATGACTAAACTTTAAACATCCAACAATAAAAGAGACAATGCTCGCAATTTCACAATTATTTCAGAGAATGTAGCCATGCCGTACTAAAGAGTTTTAAAAATATTCACAATGTATTTAACATCTGTTGTAAATTCTTCTCTGGGGCAATGAAGAAATTCCATTCTGAATATATCACAAAGGTAACCTAAAATCTTAATAAGCAGTGAACAAGAATTGCCAGACCCACAAAGGAGAGATTTGGTTTTACAAACAGTGGACTGGGGATTTGGGATCTGCTTTACATTTACAGATTCTCCAGAGGGTGAACTTTTGATATACATCTGCTCTTGTGTGACCCCACCTGGAGTACTGCATCCAGCTCTGGGGCCTCCAACGTAGTAAGGACATAGACCTGTTGGAGTGAGTCCAGAGGAGGGCCATGAAGATGATTGGAGGGCTGGAGCACCTCTTCTGTGAAGACAGGCTGAGAGAGTTGGGGTCATTCATCCTGGAGAAGGCTCCAGGGAGACCTTTTAGCAACCTTCCAGCACCTAAAGGGGGACTCTTTATCAGGGAGTGTAGCGATAGGACGAGAGGTAACAGTTTTAAACTGAAAGAAGGTAAATTTAGGTTAGTTGTAAGGAGGATATTCCTTTCTGTGAGGGTGGTGAGACACTGGAACAGGTTACCTGGAGCAGTTGTGGGTGCCCCATCCCTGGAAGTGTTCAAGGCTGGGCTGGATGGGTATTTGAGCAACCTGATTTAGTGGGAGATGTTTCTGCCCATGGCAGGGGGCTTGAAACTAGGTTATCTTTAAGATCCCTTCCAACTCTAACCATTATATGATTCTATACATCAGAAAATGACATGTCAAATGGGTGCCAGATGTCCACTATTTCCTAAGTTAATAAATATGAAATCAGAGATGTTTTGAATGAATCATGAAACTATTTTTAAGTATGTATAACATGAACTCTAACAAAATTAGTTTCAGGCACTGTGTTTATACACCATATTTTGTCATACACAATTTAGACCACATATTTCTTTGCACTTCCTTTTTTCATTAAAAAAAAAAATCTACGTTTTATGACAGGATTGTGGATTATGTTGTGGCACCTTTCCACAGTTTTTCCAGCATAAAACTGACTTAACACTGGTTTAGCTAACCAGAGACAGAGAATGGTACTACTGAATGCAGCAGTGTGCATCAGATGCCTTCCTACAATAGTACAGGAAGAACAAACAGTGTGAGGATGTAGTTCACCCACACTCTCCACATCCTGAATTCTTGATACAGTTCAGAACTCATATTTATTCAATAGTTTCCAGTTGTGGCTTTAAATCTGTACCAATCACTTACTTCTTTGAATCTGCACCTGCAATTTACTCTGAGACCTTGAGACTGAAATCATTCATACCAAGCCAATAAAATTGTTCATCTGCATACATTTTTATTTTCAATGAAAATGCTCACACGGGAGAATATGAAGTTGAAAGAAGAAAGACATTAGGAGGTTATTTTTATGTGTTCAGTAGAAATTAAACTTTGAAATTACATGCAGAATCACACAAGTATGCATAAGTGATATTAAAAATTTTGACATTTAAAGGCATGATTCAAATTAAACATATATTTGCAAATTTTCATAAGTGGAAATGGAATTAATCTTCCTTCAGCTGGACTCTAAATTTGTTTTAAAATTAAATGAAGGTCTAAAAATGTACCCCTAAGTATTTAAGAAATATCTTTAAAATATATTACAGGACTTAGTTAAAAAAAAAGTGAGTACAGGTCAATTTTATAAACTGTAAAGCATAGTGAATCAGGAATTTATTTCTAAGAAAAAGTAAACAAATTCATCTTATCAAATCCATTCAAAACAGAAGTTAGGGGAAAGACAAATGAGAGATTACTGAAAATAAGTCTATTTAAACAAAGTTGATCAGTCCCCTTATGTACTCTTCTCTGAAAGCAAGACATGGATCTCTGTAGACTATAAAGTTAATTACATTCAAATAGCTCAGTCAATTAATCTAGATTTGTTCAGACAATTTGATACTTCAGGACTGAGAGGAACAAAAAAGGAATGGCAGATACAGGGACAGTATGGATCATTTCACCAAATTTTAGATGTCTGTCGTGGGATCCATTTCAAGGTAAAGGCAACCAAATAGAGATGTTTATATGTAAGCATCTGTACCGGTGTGAAGTGCATGTGAGTCTAGATAGGAATGGCAGACACAGCTCAATATCTATAGCATGTGGATGCCTTGTGGGAGAGGCAGACAGAAGCCAGGAGCTGTAGGACATTTCAAATGACATTTTATGTCTTTGGATTGATGACTGAATGGAACTTGGAATCAATAGTCAGTTATGTCCTAGAATGGATATTCAACTGTTCTCCATTAGAGCCATGATTCAGTTTGCTAAACATAGGCATTTAGTGCAATTTTTAATTGGTCTTAGACACCCAATATTTTCTCTAACTGACTTTCCTAGAGGTTTTTGGTCTGATCCCTTCCAATGCAAGCCCTGTGTGAATATCCTGAAAAACTCTCAACATCTCAAGAAGCACTAAATAATTCTTTTAAACAAATTAATTACACTGTCATAGTCTGCTTTATAATAAGATGAATTATTTTCCAAGCTCCATTCATTGTACTAATGAGATCTTCATCGCTGAGAGTGGGAGGCACATAGCATACCTCTGTGGAGATATATAAAGCTGAGCTTCTTAACCTGCAGCTAAGTCTTACTTTCCAGTGCACATCATGGCTAAGTTAGGTACTGTTTATAGAAATATATATTAAATGGAGCATCTGAGCAATATCTTATCTGATATATTTTTCACATTTATTTTAGGATGAGATGTACTTTCCCTAAAAGCACCATAAAGTGAATCTGTGCAAGCCACTTTGAGGCAGACATTTAAATATCCTCATTTATTTTATACTTTTCATTGTTCTCTAGCTCTTTACATTTTATTTGCACCAAAGTTAACACATTTTTTCACCCATTTCTTCACCTAATTCCTGATGGTTGAGTGTGGACTTCAATACTCCAATGTCAGTTTCCATGCTTTTCAGCACAGAAATAAACTTTTACCAAATCTTTTTTTTTCAGAAAGTAGACATATGTCATTCCAGAACCTGCTTTTCATCCATCTCCTTTTTAGTGAACTGAATCTGTGGTATACAAAGGCCTGAGCTCTCTCTTTTCTTGTAGCAGTTACATGTCTAGGTCAGAAAGAACTCCTGTAAGTTTTCTAAAGATGATGACCAATTCTAAAATTTTACTTTTACTCATGGTTTTCATTAATTCCTGAGTCTCCAGAGCATAATTTATAACCAAAACTACATGGCAGAAAACTCCAACAAAATATAAATTCTTATTTTTAAGGACTGTATCTCATGCATGTAGGAACAGTCTGAAAAGAAGTTAAAATCTTACAGGAAAGAGTGAAGATGAAGTTTTAAACACATTATGACACTGTGGTTATGACACTGGCAAAGTGTTTATACTTAAGTCATTTCCTATCTAAAACTTCCAATGTAGCTTGAGAAAGTAGCTTTTTCTTTACATCTTAGTAAAACAAGTGCATTTGTATTTCATTACTTTATCAAGGCCTTCTGAGGATAACCATGTCAAAAATTGTGGGAACACAAAACCATCAGTATAAATGTGAAGGAAATTATATGGGAAGATATGGACATAATAACATCCAAAATAAATATCTATGATTATACTATTTAAAAAAAAAAAATAAAAAAAGGTATTCTTCAAGGAAATGAAACACCGCATGGCTTGGAAGGTTTTGAAATAACCTAAGCAATACAAAATATGCTCCAAATAACTACTGCCTGAAGAGATAAAAGCATCAAGTCTGCAGTATGTTTTTTTTTTTTTTTTCTACAAATCACATTCTTTTTCTTTTTATGGGATTGCTTGATCTTCTTGACATTGAGCAGGATGATTTTAGGTTAATACTGTATGACCTACGAATTATTTTATTTTTAAAAGTTTGCATAGCCATATACCCTGCTTATACATAATATACCTTTCCCTCGCTCCCAGTTTGCCTTGATTGCAACTAATTATATTCTGGAAAAGAGAAAATAGGTTGTACTTAAAGTATTGTTTTATTATTGTTCTATCAATTAAAGTGTAAGAAGTACAGAAAGATGCTGTCAAACCCTCTTCTAAACAAATAATAATTATTTATAAAAGCAATCCCCAAAACAATTTGTGTGCACAAATCCAGCTAAGTAAATGCCAAAGACAGTACAAAATCTATTTTCTAATTAAATGGTACATACATATATATGCAATATACCTTTTTTTAATATGTCATGGAAAATTTTACTTTGCACCATTATTAATTGTATAAATGGTTTATAAATGTACTTTCCATTATTCTGACCTCTTTAATACTAGTAGGTAGAAACAGACTGCACTGGAATCACTAGAGCTGCAAAGATATAGGAGAAAGAAGCGTCAAAAAAAATAAAATACTGACGCTGAAGAGGAAATTCATTACATCATAATCGGGTGTTTAAGACAAAGTGGGATGAGTAGTTCTCCAGCTTTTTGTCTTTCTTTATTAGCCTTGAAAAGATCCAAGCGTAGACCAGTTTTTTAACTTTAAATTTGCTAAAGTTAGTATAATGAGTCCTAGCCTCCAGGTAGAAATCGTAAGATTTTTTTTCAGGAGCACAAGAAGCAAGTTTAAAAAGCATTCTAAAGTGTCACTTCTTGCAATCTGAGGCAGCTGTTCCTTTTGCCTTTCGTTACAAAAACGCTTCCGCTTTTGTTCTGACCTAAAATTTACTTTGAAATGTGGACCTGAACGACAACAGGCCATTTCTAAGAAAGATGAATCTCTTTTAAAATGAGACTGAAGAGTATATTACTTGACTGTGGTAAGTTCCTCACATGAAGTCTCCTTTTCTTCACTTTTTATAGAGTCTTTCTAAGTTTTCCTAAAGCATTATCATTCCTACAATTGAATATATTTCAACTGACAGCTCATGAAAAGGTTGTTGCCTAGCTGGTAGTTAAATAATGCATTAAAGACATCTTTTCTATGATACTGAAAGTTGCTTGAACTTGCCTGATTGCCCTTTTTCAAAAAATGTTTTCTTCGCAGTTTGAAAATGCTCAAAATAAATAGTGCTTTCTCTTTAATACGTGAAACTGTCACAGCTGTAATAAAATTGACTCTGGTTTACTGATGTAAAGACAATTTGCACAGTGAGTTCAGCTATTTCTAGACATATATTACAATATCATTTCCTCTAAGTGAAATTTATTTTTCTGAATTTATTTTTAATTCAGTCACTAACTTTCAAATTGTTTGAGTACAGAGTCTAAGCTGACTAGGGACAGGGAAGGTCTTTTCATGTTTTGACATTGTCAACTTGAAAGTTCTCCTTGCAAAGGTGCAGTAAGAAATAGGGTTGACTATTCTTCTCCTTTGATTAAAGGAGTCTGAATAATAAAATACGAAAATAAATACTGTTTGTGAGAGAGACTGCCTAAACATTGCCTCCTTCATTCATTTTTTTAAAGAGCAGAATAAATTTACAATATCAGGTAAAAAACTTCAAAAATGCAAGAGCTGTCTGATCTTCCCTGTTTAGCCAGGTTCAGGAATCAAATGGAAAACATTTTTACCATTTGTGTAGTAGAGTGGTAATCCAGAGTGGTAAGCCATTTTAGTAAGCAAAGCTCCCTGTTCTTAGATACTTGTTATAGACTACATTTATATCTTAACTTCTATGCTTTTTTTCCTAGATGCACCTTGTTCTTAAATAAGCATACATTGTAAATGTTAAATATAAAATGCACAAAATTTAGTAACCACAACTTTCACTGTAAAGATCTTCTGTGATAAGCTGAAATTTCATGGCTAGCTGAGCCATTTTAAGAGTTTATGATTACCATAGAAGGCATGTTGTTTCTTCTTTGCTTCTCCTAAGCCTCTTCCTTTCTTCCTCCTTTTCTGTTCTTCTTTCCCTCTCTCCAGTCCCAGAGGCATTTTTTTCTGGTTCTTCTTTGGCTAGATCCAGGTGATTAAACTCATTAATCCCTCAAACCTCATCTTTCATAGAGTCTATATATGTTAATAAACAGTAGCAAGCTAGGGTCTGTGCAGCCCAACTGTCAGGGTTTGGCAACATCCACATTATTAAACACTCACTAGCCAAAATAAGATGGTGCATCCAAGATACTTTTAAGGAATACCCCCTGCCTAATCATCCATATTAATTCTCAAATTGGGCCTGGGAACTGTTTATATAATTTTACTTCATCTCAGCAAAACCCAGGCCAGGGACCTCTCTAACAGTATAGGTAATACCATGTCTCTTTCAAATCTGTTATCTTAAACTTTAACTGTTACAATGCATGCTGTCTTATGTTGTATGGAGATAGATGATGTGTATCTATGACATCACCTATAATGGATGTTTGTTGGGTCTCTGTATTGTAGTTCTGTATTGCTGTCGCAGATGAAGTGAGGCACTTCATTTGAAAGAGAAGCAGCAATACATCTATTGATATAAAATAGAGATTTAACAAAGTTTGTTAGTAAATACAACGGTGTTTTAATCATATTCAAAACGGCAAGGCACATGGTTATCTGCTGCATAGAAGTCAGGGTCAGACAGAATTGTCAGGGAGACCCTCTCATTTAGTCAAGGCTTTAGAAAGGACCCCCTTGCTTTCTACACTCCTTTTGAGAGAGGAGTCTAGGGGCAGCTGGATCCATCCTAATTCTAGACTTGGTCAACGATTTATGTCTAAAGGAT
>VXBJ01002106.1:326010-356275 GCA_013400055.1 Nycticryphes semicollaris | reverse complement strand
AAAACCAAAAAAAACACCACAAACCCACACCACCACTCAGTAGTGCCACTATTTAAAGTATTAACTGTTATTTAAAGTATGGTAACTGTTACTTTTTTAATAACTAGTGTGATCAAGTATACTTGTTTAAGTACTGCACAAATAATTTTTTTTCAATCCTTACAACAGAACTATCTACCTGTGTTAGTTTAGAAGTAAGAATTCTGCTGAAATTAGAAGATTGGATTACAAGTCCCTTTTCAAAAGGGCCAAATGTGTATGTATGGGAAAAGTATTAAAAAGTTGAACTTTATATTAAAGTAAGCAGTATCAGTACGTTTACCATATAAATACACTCCTAAATCCATTCTTTGGTGAATGGTTACAGACTGAAAAAGATCCGTATCAAGTTAATGAACTCTACTCTGCTGACTTACAGAAAAGAATATAAAATAGAAGAATCTACATATATTATTTAAAACTGCTTATTAGATAGACTTATCTATAATATATATATTAAGCACAAATTACATTAAAATAACATTTACAGAATTGCAAAGAAAAAGTTTCACAAGTTAAAAAATGGGGCAAGTGGAGCAGGGGAGGAATCAAATTTGCCTGCATAACCTCAACTCACCCCTTCTTCTTAAAACAGTATTTTGTGATCTGTAGTTAAATCATCTTATGACACAGCAGATGTGGGAAGTGAATACAGAAGAACAATGCTAGGCAGCTAGGAGAAATGGAGCAAGGAGAGACTGGTAACACTTACCCATAAGCTGGTACAAGCAAGCACAGTCCTGAAGCAAGCAGAAAATACTGCTGCTTCATTAAATCCCAGACCTAGAAATCCACAAGAGGAGTTTGTGGTTTGTAATTCCCAAAGTACAACGTAATTAGGTTCAATCTAACTTGCCTAATGTCATATATGATTCATTATCACAGTCTAGGTAGAATAAAAACCAAAAAGTCCCAGAACTGCGGAGATAAATCAGTGCCTAAAAGGTAGGGGATTTAGAAACACAAAGCAGAGGCTTCAAAGAGTTGATAAATTCTTTTTTAGGAGCATGGCCACCAATTTGCTGAGAGGGAAAGCTAATGGGGCTGGACAAAAGGGCTTTAAATTAGAAAGAAAGAATAAGGTGTTCAGCAAGAAGACAGAAAGAAACAGAAAGAAAAACAGCTAGTACACAAGAAAATCAGCAGGAAAGGTGTATCAATAGAAAGGAGAATAGAGGGCACCAAACTGGGATTTAGCAGGCAGGTAATTTAGGGTGTTACTACAGAACGGCAAGGGAGATAAAAGCAAAACTGAGCAAAATGAAATAAAAAAAAAGTACACACAAGGCCATATGATAGCTCTGTTCCAGTGAATTGAGATGTTCTGTTTGTAAAGGCAACACAAAAACCCAGAAAAATCTTACTGTGGGATAAAAATAAGGAATAGAAATGTCAGTGAAGGAAAGCATGGCCCATGACAGAGATGAAGAGAATTGACTGCTACATGTGTAAACTCGTGAAGCATCCCCTACTGCAAGGTAGTCATAGAAGTAGGAAGAAAAATTATTTTTTTAATCTCTGGGTGAAAACAAAAGCAGACAGAGAGAGAAAGGCAGTTTTCTATGAAGCATTCCAGAAGGATATATGTAAGATGGAGTCCTGAAGTAGACAGCACATACTGAAATTAACTGAAGAATCATTAAAAGCCACACTAAACTTAATAAATAAATTATCTTAGAAATAGAAATACACAGAACAGAACCAATTATTCTCACATTAATTTGGCAGGCATATTTCCTATAGACAGGGATCCTAGAAAATATATTCACAAAGCAAACAGTGTTAAAGAAACATCTAATCAGAAGACTCAAGGAAAAATGCTTTTAAATGCGCTTTCTCTCTCCACTTACAGATACCTCTCACCCCAAGCAAGACAGTATCATTGTAGTCATACTTTGTAACTAGATCTAAAAACTAAGTTGCTTTTTTTATTATTATTTTTAAGCATTATAATTACAACAGAAGGAGGAAGTGTCTATTCACCAGGTTCGCTCTTACCCCACATTTGCTGAGGAGAAAACTAGTACCCATCTCCCATTAGAAAATCAACAGAAATCTTAAATCACTTTCTTCTGGGGGAGTGTTCCCTCTGTGAGACAGGTGAAACAGTGTTTCTGACTAATTTAATAATGAAAGTTAGACTGTAGAAGATAAAACTGCTATAAAAGAAAGCTTTTTGGGGATCCAACATAGTGATTAAAAACTAAAAGTAAAGAACAAAAGCCGTGAGTTGGGGTTTTTTTTGACCTGGAGATATAAGCAATTCAAACAAGGCAGCATCTCTAATTAACTCAACGAGGTCCCATCCTGGGACTTGATTTGCCACTCTTACTCCCTTTGCCATATAAGACATATAGATGTGTAGCTCCAACATATGGACTCCTTTCTGGAGGCTGGATTCCTGAAAATCAGCCATTCCAGTCCTTATTTCTTGAATATTTTTGGTGACAGTTTGTTAAGTCTATCCCACCTGCACCTTCAGCTGCAAGTGATTTCAAGGAGACAGGTGTGAATTCAATAAAAGTCTCAAGGTACTGCAGAAGCTTCAGAGGGAAAGAATAAAAAAATTATCTTTCTTAAAAGACATAGATTATGTAAATTGATCAAAAAGTTCCCCCTGCAGTTACTGGAATTAAGCAAGGCACCATCCATGCAACAGTTGCACAGCGCTATCAGTAAGGAACTATTGGGGTGATCAGCACAGAAGCACATCTATGGCACACGTTGCTGAGAAACAGCAAGTTATCTGATGACATTTTTTGCATGTCTTTTAATGTGTTCCTCAACTAACAAATTCTTCATCTTAAATATAACTACAGAGATTTCATGAAGACCATCTTATGAAAAATATATTCTAAGAAAAAGAAGAATCTTTAAATAGAGTGGTTATATCAAAAATACCCACACTAACATATCAAAACACTGCTAACATGATCAAATAGCATCGACTGCTACAGCAAACTGAACACCTCCTTCCAAATCAGAAAGGCCCTTTGACCAATGCAATACACTGACTTACCAGACTTTTCCAGGAAGATTTTCATTTCAAGAGAAAGAATTGCAAGAAAAAAGGGATAAGCATATCAGAGACTATTTTAGGAAGCACATGTTGTCTTAAAGGCTAAATTTTTACATTGCTTCTGTAAGATATCAGAGTTAATCAGCTTAAAACCCCAAGCATTTGATACTTTCAAGTTCCAAACAGTATCTATGTCATTGTAATGTATTCATGTTTGAATTAAGAGATATCCAGAAAGAAGGGTCTTTTGCTGAAATACGAAGTGAATTTTTGTTTTCTGTCCCCTCTCTGACTAAATTTTTAAAGAATTACTTTGTTTAGAAGCTGAGGGCCACATACACTGAATCCACAACATATTTTTAATGATGCTTTAATGTCGGGGTAGGTAATCGCTTGCTCATAATTGGTATAAGGAGACCTTTGTCAGAGAATTTACAGTTCAAATATGGTCTGGAGTAGAAAGAAAGTTTTCCGATTGATTTATACAGTCCTGCTGCCTTCAAGATCTGTAGGTGGAATTCTAGTTACATAGGCCCACAAATACTTCCTGATCTCATAAAATCTGGCAAGATTGTCTCAAAGTATCAAAATTTAATTTTGTTTTGTTCACAAATCTATACAACTTCTTCACATACCTAGAATATTTTCCATTTAAAAGCATTTCCCATCAGAAATTCATCTTTATTCCTCTTAAAAAATATATTTATCCCAGGCTACGAAGCCTTTCTAAAAACATCTTGCAGTCTGAAATTTCCTTGGCTGTGTTTGCATTGTGCTCATATTTGTCTCTTCTCTGCAATCAGACATAGTCTTCGTTTTCAGGTTAATGGTATTGATTAATAGTTTTGAATTACATCTTATTTTTGTGGGAGAATTCCCCTTTAAAATGCCCCTGCACAGTGACCTGGTCACAGCCATATGCGAACTCAAGAAAGACCATGACCTCTTGTAGATCTCTCTTATTGTGACCTCCTTAATTGCACATAGTAGGAGACACCAGTGAGTCAATAGCCATCAATCTCCTTATTCTGTTCAACTTTTAAGGTCTTATTTCAGAGTGGTCCAGACTCCAGTTCAGAGAGTTCATTTTTACTCCTAGATCAATGACACTTAAGCATATTAAATATTTTCGAAAACACGCAGCAGTCTGACATCCCATCAAACTGGTCCTGAAAAATATTACTGCATTACCTCTTGCATGTAATGTCTGTGTAGAACTGACAGAATATACATATTTCTGTTATATGAACCTCAGTAAACCCAACCTATTAATAAAAGAAGATCAATAATGTTCTCACTGTTTGAGGGTCACATTCTGATAATGTTTCTGATAAAGTAAGAAAAGAAGAAAAATATATGAGCTGCAGGTTGTTCCACTGGATACATGGCTGTATCTCAACTAGCATTTTGACCAAAATCCAAGCACTGGCAGACTGCATTTCATCTGTTTCTACTTTCCTATCAGTTCTCCTTACTGCTGTCTATTCCCCTGCATATTTATTAGGCTGAGTTTTCTCAAGAACAGACTGTAGTAGAGCAGAATATTTACTAAGTGTACTGTTTTTTAAAATGCCTCCTACGTGAAGAATCACACACCAGAAGACTAAAAATTGGTGAAAATGACCTTGCACAAATCGGTCTGAGGTTTAGCTAATGGTTCTGGAGTTCAGTAACTTGCCTAGCTAGCTCTACTTCTTTTTTAATTATTTAGTTTTTATGAGGAAAGGGAAGTGACGTATCTATAGCGAGATTCAATAACTATTTCTTATCAGGCCTGAAGTTCTGCTACTCAGTACGTCACGTCTTCTTGTAATTTTTTATGTAACTGCAGAATTCACACTGCTTCTTGAGTTTCAAAACTAATTTTAAAAAAATAATAAAAAGGAATTGCCTATTTAAATTGGGATTCATTTCCTGACTTGTGGAACTCTGGTATTGGTGTGTGGTTTTATAAAAACAGTAGTGTCTCAGTTCCCAGATCTGTTGACTGTGAGTATCATGTTATATACATTTGCTTAAGCTACTAATAATTTATCACCATTTCCTATATGCATAAATATACTGAAAGCATGGGTAAACATTCAACTCAATGAGATTTTCATATTATGCATTTTTTCCACAAGATTTCTTATCTAATCTGTAGCATTTTCTTGATCTGGACTGAGTGGACTGAGGACAGGACTAGTTACAATGAGGAATATTTTGGTTTACTCTGCCTTTTTTATTAGGAAGATGTACAAGAAACAAATATTCTAACTTTTTCAGGAACTTTTATTTAACATTGTTGAGTTTTCCTACTCCTTTTTGACCATAGCATTATTAATGTAAAAGCTAAGTACACTTGTTAGTATTAAGTAAACTCTAAATCTATGCTTCATATATTTAAGTGGGTAGTAGTAAGACTTATTATGTGTTGCCTACCACAGACTCTAACAGAAGCTGACAGTTATGAAAGCAAACATTACCGAAAAGAGCCCAACCTGTACCCTGTAGTTTCTATAACCTCCAGCTACAGTACAGAATCAAGGAATGCAATGAAACCCTAAAAACACCGAAAACCTTATGGAAGTTCCCATTACAAGTTACGCTCAAAGTCACAGAAAGGACACGATTAGTTCAGTGCCCATTTTGAAGCAAAAGGCTCATCAATTTTGCCAGGACTTCAGTTCTGATATCCCATTTGTTATTAGCGAAAGAGGGCTTAACTGTTTCAAGAAAGGCATGCAGCATAAGACAGCATGTCTGATGCTAATGATTTCACTGCATCTTGCAGGCAAAATAATCTCAGATTTAATGGTAAAGAAATAACTGCTAGAAAAGCAAAATTAATCACCAAGATGAAGCTGCAAAATACTGTGTTTATCTTCTGGAGTAAAGGCATGCGGTTTGCAAGTGAAAAGGAGACTTCAGCTGTTTTGATAAATTTCATTCATGCATACTTGAACTCTTTAGTAACGTTTATGCTTTTAATGAGCATCATTTCAAGGATTTTAACATTAACAGCTTTAAAAATTATGAAAACTCATAGAATCCTGGAATGGTACAAACGCTAAAACAGTATTTTTTAAGTAACATAATTATCAAGCAAAACCTTGGATTCTGACTCGGCTTTTTGTGGTTTTGATGGTGCCAAAGGCACAAAGAGAAATTTCAATGCCAAATAACAGAAAACAAAGATATAGAGCTTTTTCTACTCACATACTTCACATGTTGGCCTTTATTTTCAAGCCTAGATTTCTTATTTAGCTCTAAATCTTATAGTAAAATTTTAACATATCAGGCAGTATGGCTTAAGAAATTCCTTTGCATGGAGTAAAAATTATAGACAATGTATTACCAAAGCAAGACCAAGCTGGTGTAAGAATAGCAAAAAATACCAGCTCTTACAATATTCAAAGCAGACATGAGCCATAAGCAAAACTAAAAAAAAAAAAAAAATCTTAATCTGGCAGAGCCAATATTAATTTCTCTAACAGAGATGGATAACTTCATATTAATAGGAAACACGAATAACTTATATTAGTTGTAGTAAGAAAAGGACTTTCTTCAGGGACATGTTGTTTATTCATGCTGCTATTTCTACCTGCAGATTTAGTTTCAACCTCTTCTTCTAGAAAACCAGAAAAATTTGGATTTTTGACCTCTGAGTGACAGTATTTAGCTCAATATATATGGAGTTTTACATATATTTTCAATCTTTCAAGTAACGGTCTCAGAGATGACTGCTAAACAAAACTGTCCTGTGCTTCACATTGCTTGGATACCCTCAGCTTTTACCTCTTTTCTCTCTTCCAAATATGTATTGGGATCTGCATGGTATATTACTTGCTAAATTATTTCATGACATAATAATGGTAGTTTTAATTAAAAAAGAAAAGATAAAAGATAAAAAATATTTTAAAATATGATAAAAATATATAAAAATATGACAAAAATATGATAAAAATATGATAAAAAGCTCCCCTTATATTCTTACTTTTTTCAAAATGTTTCTGAAAACTATATATTTTATTTCAATTTCCTCTGCAGGAAAATCTCATAAGATGCTGTTGGGTGAGCTTTTTGGCAGACTTATTACAATCTTTTTTAAGATACAGTTCACTTACGTGTTGAGTCCACCACAACTTATTTTATCTTTAGACACTTTGAGTCTTTGTATTTTATAAATTCAAAAAGGGCAGTAAAGTGGCTTGATGGAACAATTTAGACCAAATGCGGGCTGAGTCATAACCTTCTCTATCCCAGAGTGGAGATCTAGTAACTCTTCCTCCTACGTTATCCTAAACACACTCTCTATGAAGATAGCAGAGGAGCAAGGAGGTCCTATCTCACCTGGTAAAATCACAGTATTTTGCTCAAAGGCATATTTCAGCCATACTTTCTATCTCTCTACTTGTACAACTACTTCACAGGCTCAAATTCCATTTTCAGGTGCACCAAGCGGCCTGAGATCCTAAAATATTGACATAGGCTGAAAAATATTTCAGTGCTAATGAACAAGTCACACACAAACTCCATGCATAGCAAACATGGGTGTTTGCAAAAGTGAGAACGAAGGTGCTGTTGTAACTCAGCTGTTCGTCCTTGCCCCATGGTGCTGTCATTGACTCAAGATGAAACTCAGTGAATGATGGTGGTCCTAGTAAGTTCCCATGCAAAGCAAACAAGCTTCAACAAATTATTGCCTTTCATCACCTGGCTATTATCACATTGTCCAGCTGCTCTGGACACAGCTTTGGGCACTGCAATAGCTGCAGTAAAAGACTTGTGGATCTATAGTGGAGAAAGCTTTCTTATAATTGTGTAATAGGCAGCAACAAGAGCCATGGGATAGATGACTCACTACTCTCTTAAAAGAAGATTTATGTCTCAGGCACAACCACGAGCAATGTATTTTGAGTGATTTGTTAGAAGTGTGATAAATAACCTTAACTGATTAATATGAAGTACAACCCTGAAAGTGCTCTAATAGTTTTCATTAACATATAACTGGCATACAATTGCAGGCAGCCAGAGGGGACATACGTGGTCAGTAGAATGAGCACATAAAGACAAAGCTCTATATAGAAAAAGGAAAGCATCTCTCACCTCTGCACAGACATTGGAGTGGAAGCACCTTTGCAAGTAAAGCATAAAATAAGCCTCTGACCAAGGGGTGTAATACCCAAAACCTCCCGAAATGGCACTGTTAGTGTCTTGTTGCTCAGTTCTTCTCCCAGCAGAGGACAAAGAAATATGAGGTGATGGTGGCTTCTATTGCTTATTGACAACTTTGGTTTCACTTCATTACAAACTTGTTCATAAATTGCAGGCGCATTATTACAATGTATTACTACAAAGATATTATCTCAGTGATATGACTCAGAGCGCTTAAGTAGATAATAATTTCTTCATGACAGAACCTCACCTACCCTAATCTAGAGGTTAACTCCACGAACCATAGCATGCCAAATCCTGTTGTTAAACTGTAATAAGTACAAGATACAGATAAAGCTACAGTCTAAAAGGTCCTGCAAACACCTTTACAGTCAGTTGTGTTTCAGTCAAAGGGTGGAGAATCAGCAGCTCCCAGCTGGAACAGCTATGTCAATCTGAGTGTTGCAAAGTTCAAATCACACAGAACAATTACTGTTTTACCAAAATTACATTCTGTCACCAAAAATTTGCCTTATTGCAGGTTAGCTGCATAAGGAAGTCCCGGTTTCAGGATGTTCCTTGTGTTGCATTAATCTGCAACCCACCCTTAAGTATTCAGCACAGGCATTTCAATGCAGGTTCATAAACCTCAGGACTAAAATAACAATGCTGATAAAGTCTTTTAAAAAAAATTATATTTTTTTTAAATCATGTTTACCTTTCCAAACAAAGTCTGTGAAGGCATAAATTTGTTCTTTATAAATAATTTAGGAGACTGAAGCATCAGGAGGAAGAAATACTTTTGAAATCAGAAAAATCACCTTGGCGGAAAAAAACTGATGGGGACAATTAAGCATAAGAGGAATGTCTCTAACTTCTGAACCTGTGAAGTTCAGTCCTAAGCAGGACTGAATAGTATCCAGAGCATCTTTGATCTGTTTATGAAAAGGTTGGGGTGATATTGCTGTCTGAGATAGCAGAATAGAGGGCTTGATGATCGCTTGCAGTTCTGTGCAGCTGATGTTAAAACAAACCAATACAAAAAACATTATACAGATTACTCTTTTAAAAATACCACAAGCAAAAATATCATGTAAAGCAAATTGTTAATGAGTTTATACAATGAAACATTCTACAGAGATGTAGTTTAAGTACTGTATAATTCAGGGTAAGCTGGCACTTTCATTATGAAATCTTCGTGCTCAGCTTCAGAACGAAGACCTTCAGCACATTTTGTGTCAGACAGGCAAAGCTCCATTTTTTTTTTCCACTGCCTGAAACACTGGCCCTCGCTCTTTTCAGGATATGCAGATACCATATTTTCCACAGTTTGGCTTGCTTTATGTTCACATGATCAAATAACTGTCCTTCAGATAAAATTTTGTCATTGGTTATATCATCTGTGAAGAAGTGTTGCCTTCTGCTATGAAACACTGAATTTGTACACCTGATGTCCAGGAAGATTGCTTGATGTGGCTGCCATGTCAATAGCCCTCTTTACACTGATTCAATTATTTCAGTGTTCTATATATTAGTGGCAAGCAGCGGGTTCCTTGGAAACTAGCTGAAAGAAATGTAAATTTATTTAGTTGGGTCTTTTCACCATGTATTACTCATGGGTGTCATAGAGGGTGTGATGTTTAAAAATACAAGTATCTATACGTATATATCAAATGCTGACTAATCTCACATTTTCAGCCCAAAGTTTATGCCTTCAGTTAACTGGAATCATAATCATGTGGCAAACACATATATGTATATTACATTTGTCACCAGACCCTAAGGAAGTAATAAAGTACTTAAAAGTGATCATGTGCCCACTGTTTACTATATACAGCAACATGCTGCCTTCCCTCCTCCTTCTCAGTTTCCAGATTAAAAAAACCCAAACCAATAATTAAGGAAAAGTTAGTTTCTAGACTGCAAATTCCTTTCTTTTTTGAACTTCTTCATTTTTGTCCATGAGCCACATGAGCTCCAACCTAATGCTAAATATCAGCCTACATACAGGGAACCCTTCATGTTAAATGAAAGGTTGCTTAAAGTCAACAAGGTGTGATTCTGATAACTTTCAGTATAATGGAGGTTCAGCCTATTTAAGTGAAAAGTGGACTTTCTTGGGTGGTTAAAAAGGGTGACCAGCATCACAGCATTAGTCACTGATGCGTAGCCTGGAAAGTGCAAACCTTGTTCCTTCAGAGAATTCTTGTGAACTTCTTGTGAATGGAAGTCTAAGGCGCATTGAAGAGTGGTCTTAGTTTTTCAGTATTATTGAAAATAGTGCTCACAATATTTGCATTATTGTCCAGAAAAGTTACTACTTAATTGAGTTGTCTCATACTTGGACCCACCAGCCCCCATAATATTTTAAAGCAAATAGGTATTGAAGAAAAGGTTCACTAAGTCATTTCCTTGGTAACATAATTCCTAATGAATCCTTTCATATAAGCATGCATATCTTTGTAAATATATCCTGAGCAATAAACCATGATTGAAATTAAGTAAAATACACTCTTAAGGTTGATTTAATCTCTTTTACTGAATAACCATTAAAATGAAAATTCTCTCACAGGATGCTCAAGTCAAAATGAGGAACATGATAATAAACAGTGGGTAATAAAAATAAATTAAAAATCAAAGCTTTATGATATATTTTCCTATCAGAATGAAAGTGGCAAATTGAAAACAATAATGGTGTTCTGTAAGAACTGTAACTGTGGATGAGCATCTCAGAATTTGATTTACAATTAGTGGCATCTTGAAAATGAGCCATCATTCTACATTTAAAACCGCTAACACTCAATTCATCAAGTATTAAAATCTTGATGTTGATTAATAGCATTCTCTCATGCTGTTTCTCTCAGTGAAGCTTCTCAGAAACCAAATCACTGTTCGGTACAAAACTGGTGTGTTATAAGATCACATACCTTCTCCATGGCCAGTTCAGTCACTACCTCTGTGTTCATAAGCGGCAAGTATGCAGTGGTTTGAGAAATGTTAGTGTCTTCACTAGCATATGAGTATAGGACATACATTTTGATGGCCTCCAATGTTATATCAGCACAGACTTCAAGCACCTGGAGCAAGTAGGCTGGAATGTACATACCAGCTGCAAGAAGCAGAATTCCAGCTGTGACGCTCTTGCCTAACAAGTTGCAGTGACCGAGCAGTACCATGCTGTTTTCCTACAGAAGCATCACTAGCAAAAAAAAAGGGCTCAGGAACTACTAACATCCCTTGGAATTTGTACCCCTTTTGCAAGATGAAGGTATAAGGCCCAGTAGCATATGGACTGCCCTAAGCAGTGTTCCTAGTGGCATTTCGGCTTTATTCCTCCTGCTCGATATTCCTCCTGAGCTATGAGGTTTCATATCCCACCCAAACTCCTAGTACAATGGTCGATATTAATCCTGCATATTTTTTTTATTCACATTGATGGTCAGTCCCACTTGCTGTTCATGTCATCCCTATTTATGGATAAACTCAAAGGAATGTAAGCCCCATTTAATTTTGCTTCCTCTTTCATTTATTTTATGGGGGAGCCTCCATCCGGAGAACATCTTAGAGATCATCCCTAGAAAATCTTAAAGAACAGTGAGGAGAAAGTAGAACAGAATACGGATATCTTGAAAATTGTACCTGTTAGATCAGTCCAGACTATAACTGTTGCAGTTTCCTTTAATTTACAGATAAATAGTTAACAGTAAACATCTTTTCTAACTCCTATTTCTTTTAAATGTGGATATGACTCTGAACATTCACAGGTTGCCCATTTCAAAGAAAATCCAGTGTAGTTAATAAGCTTTTGACTTGTGTGGTGACTGAGACTAAAATCTTTTTTCTGTCAAAATCTTCAAGAATCTTTAACACATAAGAACAACTAAGTACAGATACTCCAATTTAATTAATAAAAAAAATAAAAGAAGAAAGTGTTTAATAAATGCCACCATAGTTGAAGGCTCTTTATTCTTTAATGCTTAACAGCACTTAGGTACCAAGTATCTCCTTAGAAATACGCTTGGACAAAACACATGATTTTCAGCATATGTAATACTATGCAAAAATAAACTTGAATTAGAATATTTAGATGCCAAGATTTTAATTTTTTTAATATTTTTTTAAATGCATTTAACAATAGGTATAAATGCCATTCCATCCTAAATGTTGCTTACTCATTTGAACTGGCTTTCCCAGATTACAAAAAATAACTAAAGTATAAAATCAAATTAGTAAATATTAGCCAAGCTCTTACACAATCTGACAAATTAATTTTGTGCATTACATTGTGACTGGATCAATTAGTATAAAATAAACAATGAAAATGTCTATTAATAGCTCTGGAAAGACACTCTGGGTTGTTTGGTGAGGGACCCCATTTCTAATCCTTAAGGAACTTGGACATAGACTTCAGTGGACAGATGGTGAGATATTCAGTGCTTTGGAAATGGCTCTTGTAAAATTTTTTTCAAAAGAACGATCTGTTTTTTAAAATGGTAATGTGCAATAGTTGTGACTAAATAAACAAGAAAACAGCTACACCCTTTTATTTGAAGTGACAAGGCCTATGATTAAACAGAAAAATTTTGCTTCTCTAGCATAACAGACACACCAGCAATGTGTTCTCACATTTTCTTTCTTACTATTATTACCTTTTCACATATAATTGCTTTCACACATTTTTGAGGAGTCTAAGCTGAAAGCCATTTGTTTTCTCCCTTACATGCCCAACCCTGCATCGTCACAAAAACTTTTAAAAACATTCCAGTACTTCAGTGTTCATCTTATGAATATTTTCCACATCTTTAACTACCGCCACACTGCTTTACCTCTGTAGCAAGTTTTTCTTTCAATATTATACTTCCTAATATAAACCTTCCTTAATACTGTTTCAGTGTACCAGACCAGCCCCCAGCACTGTCATATACTGTTTCACTCCTTTAATCACCAATTCTTAATCTTTTTGAAAGAAAGAAAAAGGAAAATGACTGTTAATTGCTGAAAATAGGATTTGTAATATGCACATATAAATTACACAGAGCACACATTAGTCTTCAGCCTAATTCCTTTCAAAAAACAAGAAACTTCAGAGTAAGAGTGGTGGAGGGAGAGAAGGGATACAAGGAAAACCAGAGAAGGAATCAAAGAGAAAAACAGTCTTTAATTTTTATTTCTAATAATCCATAAAGTGTAGTACGAGAATTCAATTTAAAAAAAAAAAAAAAGAAACTAAAAATCCTCCAAAGAGAACAAATATGCAATCAGAACTGCACAGGAGAAGACATGATCCACTGGAAGACCAAGGCGGTGACAGGGAGGTTGGTATAGCATGAGACAGCATGTTCTCCTGAGTGAGAAAACAGAAGGCCCCAACAATATGTTGGTCACGGTCTCAAACCCAAGTGGCAATGCTCCAACAGTATCTAATACTAAACTTTACCTTTATTCATAGCATATATGAATGTGTAGTTGGGGTTAAATCCATAAATAGGGTAATATCTGATATAGGCTGTAACACATGTATGCAGTGTCAGATATCATGCATGTTTAGAATATACATAACATATATGGCAAAAGTTTCTAATATTTGTGATATAGTATATACTCATTACTTGCATATATTACTAACACATATACAGTCCTCAAGTGATTAATTCACATCAGATTTTTAATGCTTGTTTGGTGCCTTAGAGTCTAATTAAACAGAAAAATCATCAATGTAATTTAGTAAACTTCAAATGGGCATAAGTACTACCCATTGGTACTTAACAGTAGATGGATATGCCAGGTGCTACCCCTGAAGGTGGAGGACACAAACACTGCTGAAGACCCAGGCCAATAGAGCTGGGAGAGACACGAAGCAGGCTGAGGCCAATGAAGACAGATGTGGTCCTGCAATTCCTCCTCCCTGCAACCGCCACAAGTCTCCTCCGCTCCAAATACAATAACCAAATAATTTTTGGTGTTGCCTAAATGCCTAAATTTATGTCTCGACCTACATATTGTTCTCGACTCATTGCTCTGGGTTGTGGGTACAGGACAATGGTGTTGCACTGCAAGTCCCAGATTAAGACAGCCAGATAGCTGCCAGCCACAAAATGAGGGAGAAAAGGCAACTCTGACATGAAGAATGCAGGGTCCATGTTCATTCTCTCTCACTATTGATAGAAACAAAAGCAGCTGGAAGTCTGCTCCCCAAGGGAGCAGAAAGAATGAGCAAGAAATATGACAAAACCACAAGAAGTGAGAAAGAAAAGCCAAGGCTATCAAAGTTGTCACAGAGCCTGCAACTGGACAGAGGAAGCTCCACAGCAATTACAAGCCTAAAAAAAAAGTCTGAGTAATAGCAATGGGAGAGCACAGAACAAAACAAAGGGAAGGTCTTGGCCAAAAAACATCAAGAGAAAACACAAATATCCAGACCCTACTACAGAAACACGTAAAATCTAGTCAGCCTTGCTTAGCTATGTTTTATTTATTAACTTGCTTATTCAATAAGTTACCTGTCCATGATAAGAGGCATTTGGACAATACTCTTAACATGTTTTAACTTTTGGTTAGCCCTGAAGTGGTGAGGCAGTTGGACTAGGTGAACACTGTGGGCCCCTTCAACCTGAGATATTCTATTATATCTTAAAATCTTAGACTTTGATAACAAAGTCACATTACAGGTAACTAATTACACTGTGTATCATTCCATTTCCATTTTAGTGTCTGACAATAAGCTAGAGTAACTTTTGTGCCCTTGTCAGGATGATTCCCTTGCCATCCTCCTTTATGGAGAAGACTAAATTAATCTTAAGTCAGCTGGAGTCAGGGGGCAAATGGTGGTGGTGATCACCTGGAGTGCAGCTCCCCCAGCCACCACCCTTATGCAATGCTGGTGAGAAAATTCTCGTGGAAGAGCTAGTGGAAAATCACCTCTGTCATGTCCCCTAACTGCCAGATGGCACACCAGCTTGAAGAGACAAAGGTTCTTATTGGAATACTCTCTGGAGGAAAAAATCTGCATAGAAGCAAGGCGGAAGATGTAGAATTGAATTACCTGCCTGGAAAAGGTGTAAATCTCAGGATTTGCACTTGCAGGTGCATATGCCATCATATACAAATGCTTAGTGAATAATTTTCCCAGAAGTCCAAATTCATAGCAGGGGTTATTAACCCAACAACAGCATCCTGTTCATGTGGTAACATGGTTTCTGAGAACCCTCATATATAGAGAGATACTCTAAAATTATATGGCAAACAGAGCAAAGAAGGGGTTGTCTAATGCTTCCAAAATGCAAATGAGACTGAAAAAGCCCCAAGCAGCAGCCAGTGCTTTTAAATATCAGCATTTAAAAAACAAAAGCCCCACTTATTTTTTTTCTGAATGAATACACTCAGTATAGCTGATGACAGAAAAACATTGATGTGGAACATTATGACTTTAAATCTGTGAAATCAGGATTCCTTCCCCACCCACACATCCCTCTAAGTAAAAAAAAAAATTCTCTAAATTGTATACTGATGACACTGGGAACCAAAGCCACCTAATCATCCTTATGTTTCCCTGTCATGAGATGAAAGAGTTCTATACAGCTTATACAGCCATACATTCAAACTATCTATCAAAAACTTTATTAAAGGACAAAATTAAAAATAAATTAAACACCATTTTGTAATCAAGAAATTAGCGTCTCTGCTTTTCTACCCATCTCTCAATATGCAGTTTCAAATTCTCTTTTCCTCTCTAGCATCTGTTTTGTTTCATTGCTAGCTGCTTAATTTCACTGAAAATAAGGATTTTTCTCTTCTTAAAAAAATGAAAAAAATAAACAAAAAAAACCCCCCAGCAACCATTTGCCAGTCATTACATTTCTTTAAGCCTCATCATTCTTTTCCCTGCATCAACCATTTTGTCACCAAAATTACTTCCTCTTATACTCTTCCTTTACAAGTAATAGTCCAAATCTGATGATCTTTTGGAAAACATTACCTCTCATAATGGCATGTATGAGTTCATTACTTTATCTCTCTCGGTTATATTACCCCATCACAAGAAACACAGTGACTTTTGAACTTCAAAACTTTCTCAGCCAAACAGGAGCTGAAGAGCAGAGGAGGTTTGCTTTGTCTTTCTTTGCACTGAATCAGAATAGGTTTAGCATCAGCTTGACCTGGAGATTGAATCGAATCATTAGGTAAAATTGAACGCTTGTAGAAAATATGTAAAGTAGTGTAGTGATATATAATGTAATGGACTCCTTCAAAAGCTCTTCTGCACAACTCTGCAGACGTTAAGAAGGTTATTTATTTTGCCTCAGACTTTCATTCCGTTTGTTCTTTATGAAAGCTTCCAGGTAAATTCATGTAAGTTCTAGAGAGACATTTTTTAAACAGAATTCTTTGTAGTATTGTCTGTGATGCTTCAGCATACTTAAGAAACAAAAGGGCCCATTTTCTTTCTTTCTGAAATCCAAGAATTATTCTCTACCTAGACTAATACCTATAAAAGTATACATTCACCATAAACTTGTGTGTACTTTTATAGATTTCTGAAATAGACATTTAAAATGTTACTAAGAAAAAGCCAAAAGTACTTAAATTCTGTATAAGATACCAATTTACCTGTCTGGCCTTTGATTAAGTATTTCATTAGTCTCTCAATCCTATCAGGCAGCATTCTTTAGATATAGCACGTATCATCTATTTCAGGAAAAGAAATCCAAGATAAAACAATTTTCACATCTTCTAATGACTTAACAGAGAGGAGAACCTTCCATAGATCACCTGATGGTTGACATAGTTCTTCGATTATTCAGTGGTGGGATTTTAGTTGTTACTCATTGGAGCTTCTTTATTTATTTATAATTTGTGCTAGCAGTCATGGTAGGGTGATGTACTTTCCACGATTTTCTAATCAATATGAGTTCTGTAGAAGAAGGGGTGATGTCTTACACAACTTCATTTCCCATCATAGTCTCTATCTCTGATGTCATCAATGGCTTCTTGGAGCTGAGAGGAAACCACAATACATTTGCTGCTGTGTTAAATTTTTCCTCAGTTTTGCTTTCAGGGAAGATTTGGGATTCTTCCATCTATACTCAGAACAACAGCCATTCAAAATATCTCTGCATGTTTTAGAGTAAGTGTAAGTGCATTAAATCTATTAAACACTATTGTCATAGATCTGGGTTTACTTTTTAAGAGGTTGCTTTGCATCCAGCTTTTACTTTCAATCTTGCTTTCTTATTGCATTATAGTTTGATTTCTGATGCCGCCTTCTCAAAGTCTTACAGTACTGTCTTCAATAGAAGTCTTTTGAAAGCTTTCCTATCTGAAAAATCCCTTCCTTTCCCAGATTTTCTTTCTGGGTGCTACTTCGATGAACTGTCACCCTACCTTCAGCAAACAACTTGTGTTTAGATTCTTCCAAGCAAGTGCCACCTTATTTGTTGTAGTACTTGTAACATACTGTGGGAAAGCTAACCTCATCCAGACTCAGGCTGAGCACTGCAGTCCAATATAAGTAATGTAACATGAAGGAAGACCATAATGTTAACTTCCAAACTCTGAAGAAGAATGCGCTGCCTTTTAGGAGGATATTAATTTATCCAACTGCCAGCAGTTGTTCTAAACATATAGAAGACAGAAAAGGAAGAATGCTTACTTAGGTTGCTTCATTATATTAGTTAATGAACGTTATTAATCCTTCCTTAAAGAAGAGCTTCTGTCAGGCTCTACTCCTTGGTAACACTTCACACAGCCTTCTCAAACAAGAAGGACCAGAAACCAGTGGTTAAACACTTCTTATATGAATCACAAGCATTACCAACCTAAACTGCCAGTTCTTGGGAAAACTTGTAGAAAACTGGTTTCTGTTCAATTTCATCAATGAAACAAACATAAGGGACTGGACTACCTGTTCCTTGTTACAAGGACACATTTTAACTATAGTCTCTTGGGTTTAGTTACATTACTTTCACATGTGATTGTCTTCAAAGCCAGTTGGGCTTTCTGGGAGAAACAAACCTTTATCCTTCTGAAGTGACTTGCAGGTAACAAAAATACAGGACAATTCCTTTGGCTAGAAAAATAGATCATTATGCTCTCATGTCCTGATATGAGTAAACCATGCAACTAATACATTTTTTGAGCTAGACAAGTTAACCAAATGGACTACTAAAGTACTTCTAGGGGAGTTTGTGTCTTACATCCTGTTGCCCATCTCCTCCTCTCAGAGCAGAACAACCTGGCTCTTTGCCTTAGTGTATCTGAGATCTCCTGTTCTAGCAGGATCAATTTTTTCCACATCTCCTGAAGTGAAATGTTTGGTGAATACAACAAGGGAAGCAAAAATATCTGAAAGAGACCAAAATAATGATTGTAACAAAGACAACTAAATTTGCTATAACTAAGCAAGCCTATTGTACTCAGCAGATGTTCAATAACTGGAAACACTTGCAAAAATGCCAGCTTGCTAGTTATGTTTTTTGTACCCTATAGGAAATTGCTTAACTGAAGCTAGTATTTTTACAAAGCCTTCTGCCATTTTTAATGGCAGACACTTTTTCGTATCTATTTGCATGTTCTAAATCAAACTGAGACCTGAAAGTGTATTCAAGAAATCTTCTTCCAGCTGTTTAAAATTACTACTTGCAACTAAAAATCAATGTTCTATCAACAACCTGTTTTAGAAAAGTAATTTTAAAATACAATTTCAACTGTTAACTTGAGGCTGCCCTTATATTCTTTCTCTGTGGCCTCTTCTTTCCTTAAATCTGCCACCCATTCCATCTCAAAAACTGAAAATTAACTGAGATATTATTGCTTAAATGCACTGATAATGATATTGTTTAGATTCAGCAGTGATTACCTATTGCCTTCTCACAGTCAAACAGGACTGGAGTTTGTTTCTTGTCAGTGCTTGCTGTCATTCCTAAAACCTGTATTTCCAGCTGTGAAATAACAAATAACCAATCTTCACCCATTCTCTAGCTCCTGAATTTCCCAGAACTTTCATATGTGAAAATTAAATACCTTAAGTGTGTCTGCAGGCTCTCATCTCATTAAGATTTTTTTTTTAGTGAACAATTGTGGAGAGCTGTAACGTCAAATGTAAGTATGAGTGAGAAAGGAAGGGAATAGGATAAAGTGGGGAAAGATATCGGCTGAAAAGGACTCTAATACACAATAACCTTCTGTCTTCTCAGGTAAAACTCAAGTCTTCAATACCTACATTAACACACAACACCTCCATCTAGCCTGAAAAATATATTGATCTCATTTTTTCCACACCCTTACCCTGTTTCTAACATTGGTCCAGAGTTGCCAGTCAAATATGTCTTCAGTAATGCTGGAAGAATTCTGCTGTATCATCTGTAAGAACTCCAGATACACCACACATTGTCCTCACACCCATGTCTCCCAACAGCCACAGGTCCTCTTACATCTGAGAGTGGAAAAATTAGCTGTTCTTTCTGCATGTCCTGCAAAAGCAGATCTGTGTCTAATGAAGAAGTTGCATATGTGCTGTCTACCCCTACAGAGTTAGTTGCAGAACTGAAATAAGCATCAATTGAGTATAAAGATGCTTTTCAACCCTTTAAGATGCAGTGTCTAAATACTTTTTTTTTTTAATTAAAAAAAGAGTCTACACAAGACTATTTAGCTGTGAAAGCAACTTCATTTTAACCTGTGAAAAACAGAGTGAGATACAGTATCTAGAGACATACAATGATGTATTAGCACCCAGCTTGGAAATTTAACAAGATTTGTGATACTTCTGCTTTAAAACTGCCCAATGACTTTTTTTTTTCTGTATTTTCTAAGTGTACAATAGCTACCTAGCAAACTAACTGCTTGAGTGAGGAAAGTGCTTTCATGAGATGATCCTTAAATAATGAAAATCCTTAGGTAAAGGCCTTGTCCTGTTCCTACATTTATAAAAGGAAGATGCCCACGTGCTATTTTAGCTGCATTTTAGATACTTTTTATAGCAAGTAAAACTGCCTACAAAGTCAGCAAGCTCCCTGTAAATTTTCATCATCCCTCATTTTAGCTGTTGGTTAAACTGTCTTTGAAGAATTAACAGAAACTGCTGTCAGTGAGAAACCAGTGGATTGCATAAATAAACTTCAAATTTACTTCCAGGGGGTGAAAATGAGAATAAAACTTGGTTCTTTCAAACAAATGATTTTTTACTCAGCTAAGATGTGACCTCTGGCTGAGTCACCACTGTGAGCCCTGTAATATCCAAAAAGGAGTTAATCTGCTTTCAGTAGTGCTAGAAGCATCACGTTGCAGCCCTGACACTATCAGCAAGTGACAGTATAGTCTGGTGATGTAATCCTTCTAACTTTGTCTTACATCATTACATCAGAGCACCCTGCCTACACAAGGACAGGGGTAGACAAACTGCATTTTCAAATCTGTTATTGGTTGTTGGTACATAAACATCCTCCAACGCAACATTAATTTTGCAACCTTAATGACAGCTGATAAATATACTGGGAGAAAAATGCAATAGTTATTAGCACATTAACTTTTATCTGAAATCACTACACATTTTCACATTTGTAAATATCAAGGCACAACATTTAATTATATTTTAATGGTGTTTTGGAGAGAAAATGTGCCATTTTTCTTTACAACTGCACTTATTTTGCACCTTATTTCATATAAAACTAAAATTAAAATGAAATCTCAAGAAACACTGGCTTAAAATTACCAAACGTAGAAAAAATTCTTTTATGGAGGAGAAGGAGAAATTCAGAATTGTGACTTGAGCATGACTTTGGGGGGTGGGGGGAGGGGTTGTTATTTTCATAACTACAGAACATTCATAAGGCTCTAAGGAACATAATAAGGATTACAACAATTCTCACTTTTTCTTCACACCACTTCAAAAATCTGCAAATGAAAATGAGGATAAGATACTTGCTGTTAGGAACCTGTATTTCAAATACACCAGAAGAGACACCAGTACTATGTAATTTACATTATTACTTGTACAGGAGCTACAATCTTGGTTTTTAACGTGGAGAAGCCTCCAGGCAGATATTACAAAGAATTCTGAAACCAGAAGTACAATTAGGCCCAGGGCCAACAGCCTGAAGCATGACTCAGACAAGGGACATCAGATCATTGATCAATACCTCTGATAAAAAGAACAAAAGCAGAATTAAGCAGGCTGTGTACAGGCAAAGAAGTAACAAGCAGCAATATTTTCCTAGCTGGAGTTTGAAGAGGAAAATAAATTACAACAGTCATATGTTGATATTATTGCTATATTCTTCTGGGGAAAAATAAAATCCTTTAAAAATCAAGCTAGGACTGTGCTTTTTAATACCTCTTTACTAACTGTGAACCTTAATGATTTAGTGTCATCTTCAGACCCTATAACTACAGACCCATATACATAACTTTACTCACGCAAATAGTCTCCAAGATTTAGAGGAAAATACACATACTGAATGCATGGCCAGTATTTATCTGCACAATGTAAGTAGACTGTAACATGAATAAATAATGTTTAATGAAAGGTGGTTTTGAGGGAACCTTGCTAAAAAAAAAAAGAAAGAAGGACTTAACAGGTCATTTGTAAGACAAGCATGTTCAAATGCGAACAGGAGCGATCTGCTGGGGTTAGTTATTTTTGCCTCCATCGCCTCAGCCAGTACCTGGGAGGGAAGGGAAGCTGCTGAATTTTGACACAGCTATTGCATAGAAAAGAATATCTGCCATACAGACAGAATGTTTCATCTAGTGCAAGTCCTTTCCTAGGCTAAGAGGAGCAGTAGGCATTGCAAAGCCAAGAGAGTTTTTGAAGGAAGCAAGTTTCTATTTTCCTCTATAGAAATATGACAATATTCCACATTAAATAACTGGTGTGGTTACAAATCTCCTTTGTCTTGGAACTTGCCTTAAGCTGCTATTAGAGTATTACTTCCTTTTTTGACAATTTGCTGGCATCCTGCTAGCATGGGTGAAGTTATGACTTAATTCCCTTTTGAGGACTCACTCTAAACCCGATGGGAAAGTAAACACCTTTGCGCAACTTTTTTTTTGCTTGTGTGTTCCTCTAGTTGCTTTTGCAACACAAGCAGCTTTGCTCAGCAGCAAATCCTATTCAAGCAGTTATTGTGATTGCCTGCACTAACATGACACACACATTTAAGATTACAAAATAATGATGAAATTGCAGCATTATAGCATCATAAATCTCATTGGTGAGGACAGAAAGGAGCTCTCAGAAAGTAACACATTGCTATTTCAAGTTTCTCTGTTTCCATTACCTGACTTCTCTGAACACAAGGTAACTGAAATATTTGATATTTTAAACTTAACTAAATACTTCAGGGGTAGCTGTGTATATTGTCTATATCGTAGTTTAGAAGTTTAGTTTCTCCCCAGAGTTAACAAACTAAGAGCAGGTGATTAAAATGCTATTTATTGTACCAGTAACTTGTTTCATAAGCAGGCATGCTGGCACTTAAAATTACCTTGCAATAGCTAGGCCCTATCAGCTTGCACACCAGGCATTTTTGTACTATACCAGGTATTTGGATTGGAAGTGTTTAAAACTATGAAATGCCAACCTGTTGAAAGATCCAGTAAGATAGTCAGCACTTTAAAATTATATATTTTTAGCAAGTATTCAACAAAACAAAGTCATGAACTTATATTTATTACTGTAACCAGACTGGGGAAGCACAAAATCATGGGATTTAAATGTCAGGTTGCTCATAATGCTTAGCTGAGATGCTCAAGTTCACACAAAACTGAAGACAAATCAAATTATCTAAAACTTCAGCCCCATCATGAGAGCAAACCTGCTGATCTCGCTGCACAACACCTCACTCCCTGCAGATACTGTCAGCAAAATATTTCCCTTTTCCTCCCCTTAATTCCCCACTCTTGAGGGGTTTAAGCCTTCCTGTGCTGTGCTGCAGTTGCATGCTCTGCTAGGAAAATGGGTAAGCTGGCTTCCTACAGTACAGTGTAGTACATGATTCAAAAAAATGGCACTAATTACATTTCTAGCATCCTAACAGTGTCATGAGCTACTGAGCGTATTCAGTGCTCTCACTTGGCCCTGATACCTTTTCTGAAGCAGTTTATATAATCAGCTGAGCAGTTTATGCCCATATTCACAAGTGGTTCATCCACCCAGGCTCTTAGAGTATTATAAAACACATTACCACAGGTATAAGGTTTTATGTACAGATATTACATACCCATTCATACATAGATATGTTTTAATTTAACGTGCTTTCTGAAAAGGACAAATCTGAGGAAGTGAAATCCTTCTCCTATTGAAGTTAATAACCTCAAAAGTAAGCCAAGATTGGGACATAATGAGAAAAACCTCTGGACTCCTTTCACAATTAAACCTAGGTGAGGAGCTTTTTGGCGTGGCATTTCTGCTGAAGCTAGTGGAAAGGCTGGATGGGGCTTTGAACAAGTTGGTCCATTGGAAGGTGTCCCTGGCCATGGCAGGGGGATTGGAACTAGATGATCTTTAAGGTCCCTTCCTTCCAACTCTAACCATCCCATGATTCTATGAAATAAATGGTAGATGATGACAGAAGTTCACTACCTCTGCCTCCACATTAACCCTCAGAGCAGGGCAGGTACCCCAAGGACAGGAATCTGCTAGATAAACTGCATATCTTATACAGAGACAGGACACAAAAATACCATTAAAAAGATGTAGTTATCCTTTCTCATTTATCAGGAGTATCTAGCCATGAATATAGCTCCATCTGAGTTATCTGTTTAGGTAAATTATCTTGAAAGGATTTTTCTATTACACAATTAGCTGAGAATTGGGTTGCATCTCTCATGGGTAAGGCAGCCAACAGGAGCACATCATGTCTGAGCTTCAGGCTACAAGTCTCTGCTGCCCCAAGACTCTCTGTTCTGGGCCTGAAAAATAGGCAACTATTATTAAGAAATTATTGACTCAATTTCTTAAACGTTTCAAAAAGGTAGTGGCAGAGTGTGAATTTCCATAGCCCTCAGAGCAGTTCTTGCAGAGAGTGCTTCCCCATTTTGAATTTTGTCTTATTTTCATCCAGAAAAGGGAGCATGTTTTTTGATGCAATGAGATACTTGGAGGGATTAAGTGACAAGGAACCACCCAAAGCATTCATTTTTATTGTAAGACACAAACACTTTTCAAATTCTTGGCCTGGTGCTCCTATTCCAGTCAGTTTATTTTTGAAGTAATTTGAGAAAATGCATCTTTGTAACTTAGAAATATGCCCTAGAAATAGCCTTTATAGCCAAATTTTAAAACAGCCAAACTTCTTTTGAAAAAACTTATTTACAGTATCCTATAGTTACAAGGAGCATTTCAACATAAATGTAAATATTTTATATTTAGAAAACAAAGTTAAGCAAAACATTGTTCTGCTTTCAGATTTCAAATGAGTTTTGGCAGACAACATATGTTCCCCAAAAAGGTACTTTGGGGACTTGGGCCTTGACAGAAGGGAAGGACTAAAAGGATGAGCAACCAAGTGATATATTCCATCTCTGTTTTCAGTAACGCTATTGTTTGTAACGTTTACAACAACAACAACAAAAGATCATTCACAAAGTAACAGCTGTCCTTCTCTTCAGACTACTCTTAAAACTCACCTCTGTCAAGATGTTTACAAAAATTTGACAACTGTAATGCAGATGATATTCTTCAATTGCCACTTATTCCAGAGATGACAATCACTTCTTCCCTAACTAGTATTTCTTCTACCTCCTTTTGGCATCTGCCTTTGTGTACAGGGACTGTATTTTGCTATATGTTCCAAACATATAGAAACCCTAGATATTAAAAATATTAAAGAAACAGTGAATAAAGTCATGTTTATTTTTACACTAAAGCGCAAGTTCTTGGTTAGAGAACTACTCCAATGACAGAAATGTCTCCTGTATTTACACTAGGTAATAATTCACTCCAATAAGGTATGAAAATACCTCTAATTGTTTCTCTTAGGTAACTATACCTGATAATAATAATCTCATATGTGAAATCAGTTGAAGCACCAAATTGAAAGACATCTGCTGAACAGGTTTCTCCAGGTATCATAGGAATGCTACTATTAAACTGCATATAGGTACATAATTAACAAAAAAGAATAAGAAAATAAAAAAAAAGGCATTTCCAGCATAACCCCTGGAATCATTTTTGGGGATGGAACGCAAGAGAATTGCAGGCAAATAAAGAAATCTTTAGATGTATTGCTGAGATTCAACAATATCAAAGCAGCCAGTTTTCATCAGCTACCTTGAAACCCCTTAGCTATCACTGTTTCCACCAGTAAGTCATATAAAAACACACTTCATTTCAAGACTAGTATGTTTACAGCTCCAGGGGTAGAAGCAGCAAGATTCATCTGTCACCTTGTCTCCACCTAGTACAGATCTATCTGATAGGTGTTCTCAAAATATCTTATCACACTGGATTTCTTAACACACAAACCGTGAGGAAATGTGGAGGTGAAAAAAAGCTGTCCTAAAATGTCAGTGCTTCAAGAATCCTTTTGAATACTGAAGAGTCAGGTTCAAAATTCACTGAAATTTGAAGTGCGTCTCTCTGGGACAGGGATTTCTAACTCCCAAGACAACAGCCCAATCCTCAGGCCATGGACATGCTCTGACAAAACTGGATTTCTCCAATTCTGAACATCTGGGGACAGGAAAGAAAGGAAAAGAAATGGAAATACATTCTCCAACCATCTACAACAACCCAATAATCAGATTTTTTATTCATATCAGTGAAGTGTTAGAGAGCTATATAGAATATTCTAAAGATAAAAATTTCCTCTGAATATGTATATAAAAGCTTGAATGATTTTTTGAGTACTTCAACAACTTCAGTAGTAACCCATGAAGCGCTGGGCTGAAATTGTTCAAACAGTAGCTAATATTCAAATAACCCATCGAAACTGTATTTGCAACAGACTGGCATCATGAAAAGAATTTTGGATAAAGGGGAACAGATGAAGAGAAATAGCAAAGAGAACTCAGAGGAGCTGTCAAAGTCCCCCAGGACAGTTTTAGACAGAATTAGGACACCATTTGTAGGGAAAGTTGTTGTTATGGACACTGAAGGCTCAGCCCCAGCTCCACGTGAAGGAAGCAGTCAGAGAGGAACCTGGCTGTTTAGCTATGATAGGAATTAAATTTACATTTCATTTTCCTGTAACCTGTTCACTCCAAATTTTAAAGCAGAGGTCCAGCCTCAGACCAGACTCTAATCTTGGATACACAACCAGGTGAAAGAGAAAAACCATGGGGAGTGCTCTCCCTTGCAACTCTAAACAAAACTGGGATATGGAGGCATGCATGGGACACAGCTCTATGGTTCAGTGAAATAAGAGTTAAAAAATGACACTCTAAGTTAAATACTGACAGATAGCATTGGGTAGGTGCCAGGACAGGTAGAAAGACACCATCTGGGAGGCATAAAGTGATACTTTGGCAAAGTATATCCCCCCACTGCAAAGAGACGATCGCACATGGCAGCTTCACAGCCTCAGCGTGGTGTTTCAGAGCTTATCTCAGCATCCCTGCTGCTGAATCCCAACTATAAGTCACAGCACTGACTTGTACCTGATTTTCCTGTGTCGTTGGTGAGTGCTGTAGACACTTTCTCTTCCTTTTCTCTTCCTTTTTTCTTCCTTTTCTCTCCTCTACAGTCTACACGGCCCAAAGCTTGATTAATTGATTAGAGATTAAAAATAGTTTTAGAAGAAGTAATTGAGGCAGATGGTTCCCAGAATACCACAGACTGTGGTGTTAGGATATTAGTGGTGTGGTAGCAAAATCTTTTCAATTCTCCACCAAATAAGATTGATTTTTTTTTTAATTCCAGTGGGACATTAGATGATAGATGCAGATGAGTCTTTTTGTATTTAAAAGAAGGATAATCTGACATGAGGTCCAAGGGGCACTATGTTGTTAAGAAGCTCCAGCATGGCTGGGCACAGCACACTGGGAAGCTGGACTCTGACTTCTCAACTCCAGCACTTCCTAACAGTTAGCTTCATACAGCTTCCCACCCCAGCCTGTGAGCCCCTCAGTATCACACTTTTAGGGACATTCCAGGGCACAGCATGAGGTTACTCAGCAATATGGGGATCAAAATTTCAATCAGTGATGCAGTATCCAAGAGTTTGGGGACACAGCAACTTTTGTAGTTTGAGCTGTGCCAGTAAATAATTATTGGTTTATTCTGTAGTGATACAACAAGTATTTTGAACCATCTGCAGAGTAGGTATTATTGGCTAAACAATCAATTTATCAGATTACTGTATTTCAAGATTGTGGAGTCAATATACTCTGGCTTTCTGACAGAGAGTGGGAGTAGGAGGAGCAGAGTGAATATTCTCCTTCGTAAGTATGAAGAGACATCATTATAAATACAAATTCAGAACACTAGAAACTAGCAACCAATTAAATTCCTTCTATCTCTCTATTTCTTATCTCTATCTCGATTCTTATCTTATAAAACCTTTGAATAGAAAAGGAAAGACTATTCTAAAGGCAGTAAGTGGAATTTGAGGTAGATAACTGATTATAAAGTCTCCAAAGGCACCCGGGGCTCTCAGAAGTAAGGATATAATTTAGAAGTTGATAATCTATTGCTGAGTGCCCCAGCCACAAAACTCTCCATGTTGCTCTAGGTTATCTAGAGATACTGGCAGCAAGATAGTCGCCTCGGTTCAGACCTCCACAAAATTGCCTTCTTCCTTCCAGAGAAGGGAATCTTGCAACAGCAACATACTGCACCATATGGAGACCTAAAAAGGCACTTGGCCTTTCAGTAGTAACCAACATGTTAGGCCAGTCAGCTTAAAGTACTCAAATCAATTGGATAAAAGTGAATTGATGGTGCAAATCCTACTTTCACCAAAAGAAAGAACTTCAGTAATTTAAGTCAGTGCTTACTGTATAAATTTTAACAGAGGCTCACTGGCTAAAGGGCAGCTAGATACCTAAAGCAACCACAGGCACAAAACATTTGAGCAAAATGCTTCACTTCTTTAAATCTGGCTCTATAATTACAGTACAATACAACAAGGGACCTGCTTTATTTTATATATAACCTGTCAAACTATGGCAATAATTTCCCTAAAACCAGAGCTGGTAACACACTCTACGTCACTGGCTTGCACAAAACACCTCTTCTTCAGATGCTTTAATGTACCATTCAATAAGGCATTACAGGCCATTATGAATTCGTGTGTATTTCAGGTAGCTGCTGTTAGGGAGATACACAGGTCTACATGTAAACATCCTGGAAGAAATTAGCACAGCTCAGACCAAGGTACACCTCGTGTTAAAGGAAAGAAAGGAGATTTAAAGCTAGAAACTACACTTTGTTAAAGTAATGATGTAGACTTAGCGCATTTTCTTCATCAGAGCCATAGCTTCAGTTAAAGAAACTGACTGGAAATAGTGGTGCCTCAGTTTATGCTTTTTTTTTTTCCCCAACATGCAGCCTCAGGATGGGGCAAAAATGCTGTATTCAAAACTATATTTTAATTAAAACAAGATAAAGGGGAAGAAAATTTTATGCATAAATAAAAATGTTAAAGACAGCAACACGCCTGTCTGATCCAAATTCCAATTAGATTGGGCTCAGTTTGAGATATGAATTCTGGTTAAAGCACAAAGGTTTAAAAAACTCTTTTAAACTAATGCAAATTTAGGCACCTCAAGGAACAAGTTTTACCTGTTCTCCAAAGCTTTCTGGCTTTCTGGATGAAAATCTGAACTTGGTCATTCTGAAGAAAAGAAATGTATTATGGAATTGAGACAAAAGTCTTAATGTTAAGTTCAGGCATTTAAAATTTTAAAAGCTGAAATGCTATTCAAAGCTAGTCATGAAATTCTAGAAAACTTTTACTATCTACTAGTTTGTGGCAATTAAAAACAAACAAATAAATAAATCCTCAACTGTTTAAGTGTTAAGAAAACTAATGAACCAGAATGAGCTCTTGAAAGAGAAGGATGTATGTTTCAGAGAATTTGTGCATGCAAAAACTTCTAAACAAGCATTTACAAACTTCAAACACATTTTTATGAAAAAAAATTTTACGGAGAGATCTAAAATCTCTATTGTCCTGTTGCCTCTCTCCCTGTAATATTGCCTGTATCTTCTGAGTATAACATCTAGACCTTAGTTTAGCTTTAATGAGCATTAAAGTAAACCAATTCCTCCGTGTAGAGCCACAATACAGATTGAAACTGGGACTCAAATGAAACGGCTAAATTCCGTTGCATTCATCCACCTTTAATTAAGATCGCTGTAAGTGTAGGTATTCCCGAACTGTCCAAAACATGACCTGCTGAGGAAATCAAGTAACTTGGGTCAGAGATTCTAATTATTATTTTGTTTATTAGGAAGATAGAAGATAAACATGGCTGAGAGATGGCTCAGATAGAGAAAAGCAGTACCCAGGCAAACTCTGGTAGGACAGTGCTACAGGGGATCCCTTGGCAGAGGTGGGGGCGGTGAGAACTGGAGCTGTGACCAAGTGCCTCCTTCCTTCCCATGTTCAGGGAGGAACATTTCTGAGGATGAATAGGTGAGCAGCAAAGGTGGTTAATCCGGTGTCACAACACAATATACAATGCCTTGACTGCTGTCTGCCTCTTCAGGTTGAGGAGCTAATGAGGAAGAGACTGATGAACGCCTGGGCACTTTCAGCTATTCACATCCCCTTCTCTCAAGTATATAATTGTACTGAAAAAAAAATGCAAATACATTTTTAGTCATCTTCACACTGCATGCACGTACATATATAAAAATACACACACTGACACACACACACGATGTCTCTTTGGAAGCCATAAAAATGGATAAACCATTCTTAGCACCACTCCAGAGTCTTCTGGAATTACACTGATCCTATACACGTGCACTCGGAGAGGATGCCATCGCAGCAGAGATGCACTCAATCCACAGCTCACCAACAGCCAAGCAAGGGGCAGACAGGAAATAAAACTGGGTTCTCACTCCAGAATGCCTGTAACTAAAAGGCACGATGCAAAGTAAAACTAAAGCCTCATAGATACTGA
>VXBJ01002106.1:292450-325961 GCA_013400055.1 Nycticryphes semicollaris | reverse complement strand
TGTCCTGTTCCCAAACTTCTACTTTAAATCTATAAAATGGAAACTATTGATGGACATCAGGTTGTGTGTCCCAGGAACGAAATATGGATCTATAGCTTTTATGAAAATAAAGTATTTCAAAGGGGGCATGAAGGAGAAAAGACATTTTAAATATCATGTCTCTCAGGAAGAATCTCTCTGAGTATCAGTTCATGACAGTGCAAACTTTGATACCACTTCAAGAATTATTTTCTCTATGGTGAACTATAAATTGCTTTAGTTTTACCTTTTTTTCCCCTTATAGTTTATGTAGGAATTACACTGCAATGGTAACCTCTACGCCCTCCAATCATTCAGAAATGGAAGAATAAAAACTATTTATTTATATCAAACTGCTACCACTTCTTATTAAGGTTATTCATGGCACTATCTCATGACAAAATATCTTGTTCATGTAATTTTAATTTTGACTTGCAAGAAAGAGCAGAAGTAAATAAGATACACTTGAAAGAGCAGTGCAAGTTGCAGTTCTTAATTTCCTTTAATAGAAGAAAGGAAGAAAGGAAGAAAAAGGAAGAAAAAGGAAGAAAAAGGAAGAAAAAGGAAGAAAAAGGAAGAAAAAGGAAGAAAGGAAGAAAAAGGAAGAAAGGAAGAAAAAGGAAGAAAGAAAGAAAAAGGAAGAAAGGAAGAAAGGAAGAAAAGAAAGGAGGACAGGAAGACCAACCAGTTATTTGTCATTCTGATGAACAAATGAAAGATGCCTTGATATTTTCTCTTTATTCTTCCAATTTTGGAGTGGCCTGCAATTTTCAAGATGTTGTTTTAGAACTTTGTCTCAAGTTCTTGGCTTAAATTTTTTTGCAAAAGGCAAGCTATCTCTTCATTCCACATTGCGTTGCAATCTCAAAATAGTCATCTAACATAAAAACACAGAGCTGGAACAAGCAGAACTGCCAAGATAACGGCAAGAAAATCCATACTCTACTTTTACCTTGGTGCTAAGATATATAGTACACCATTTTATATATTTTGTTTTAAACTGGATATTTAAAAATCTAGATTGAGAAAATGATAAAACAAGTGATAGTAGCTGAACCTCCTGAAACGTCTCATGGCCCACAGCCAAAGTTCAGATATTTTTCTCCTTTAATGCTTTAGGTTAGGAGGAGAAATTATTTCCCTGTTCAGCCAACTCAGTCAGTCAATTTTCACTTCCTGCACAATCCTTATGGTCTGCCATCTCTATCTTCTCCGATTTTCTCTTTCCGTTCAACTGCTGTCATTCCTTGAAGCATAATGTAATGGCAACTTACTGCTAGCAGAGGATTCTTTATTTCTTCACTCTTGTTCTGTTTAACAAAGAGTGCTTCTTGTCTTTTTCTATGCATACATTGGGCCTTTTCTGTAAAAGGATTGCAACTCTTCAAGGCTTCATTTGAGCTGTGAAATTTTCTCCCAAAACCCCCTAAAATCCTGTATGTGTAATTGTATCTTCCACTACTTTAACACTATCTAATACTTGAAAGCAGATGCTTTCAAGTTTTAATGAGAAATTAAAATATTTTTTCCTAATTATATAAGACCATGGTTTCTGGTCCCTATATTACAGGAATGTATGGCCATGACATTTTATCTACAGCAAAAGTTGTCAGTGGTCAAGGCTAAAATTTATTCATTTATACGTCAAATAGCAGAAAGGAAAGATCCCCTAGTTCAGGACTCAAAATGCTTTTAGCATTCTTAGAGGACTGGCATAGAGTAGAAAAAAGATCAAATAGTTCCAGTTAAAAAAAAAAAAAAACAACCCTGAAAAAACCTTTGAGAAATTTCTCCAAACTAGTCTATTAGGTATGTTCCAATTTATCATAACCTGGTAAATGGAGTTTAGTATCATTTTCTTTATTCTTGTTCACAAAGAAAGGTTAAAGAATGCAAGCACAGTTAAGAAGGTCAAAAAGTGAAAGCAAACTACACTACTTCCAGCACCATAAAAGAAAGTATTTGATTCAGAACAGCAGTATTTCACAACAAGGTTTTTGTAGATTAATTTCTTTGCCAAACTTCTGTTTGGCACAGGACTACAGGGAAGCATTTTCAGCTCCAGCCTCCTTTTCTGACTTGCAATTTGTGTGTTCAATTTGAGGACCAAGAATTTGGTATCCACCATTTCTCCACTACTGTAAAGAATGCAGGAATATATACACTTACAAAAATGTCTAAAGGAAACCTTACCACTGTCTTCCCCAATATAGCACCGGTCTCCACAGAAGGATGTCAAAGAGCTGTTGAAATAAAGGCCACTAAACCAGTGACAGTTTCTCCAAGTGTTATTTTTTCTGTAGTATTTGTCAGAGACCATTACACAGCTTTGCATTCAATACATATATAAAAAACTTGACTGTACAGAAATGACTGAGTATCAAAACAGGTGGTATTAATGAGACAGTAACTGACAATAATCTGTGTTATGATGCTTAAATAGTAAGAACCAATTAGACAGCCATATAATTAAGGATGCAAGGACACTTGCAAAGCAGATTATCACAGCAATATGGCTTAAAATAAATTATCAAGTTCTAGGTTTAGATTTTTTTTGTTATTATAGAAGATGGATGAAGTTTGACAGAGTTACAAAGAATAGATCTTCTTAAACATGAGTAGTAAACAAGTAAAACTAGATTGTTTGATGAAACAGCACATTTTGATGCAACCATTATCAAACGATATGTAAAGCTTACTAGCTACTTCATTTGAAAAAAGAAAGAGATACAGGGGCCAACAGTGGAGTTGGTTGGTAAATCTTAAGACTTCTTCCTTGGGAAAATATCTATTGATCAAAAAACTCCTAAAATAAGTGAACAATAAACAGGATTCAATGCTATTGTCATCATAACTGGGGGAAGGAGGAAAGGAAACTTAAAAGTTAACAAGAACATTTGAACATGTTCAGAATAAAACCCCAAATCCTGTATTTCAAACATGGAAGGACTTCTTAGCTAACATTAAGATGGTCAAAATTAAAGACTTTAAGGAAGAAAAACATTTTTCTCAGCTCAGGGTGGATTTTTTTCTTACTCCTCCTTCCCTAAATCAGGAAAAATACTGTGCTAGAAGGGTAATGATTACCCTTCATGGGTCTGTTGAAGTGAGCAGTATTGTATTCATATAATAAACAGCCTTGACAAAATGAGAGCCAAGTCTTTTATTTGCTCACCAGTTAGTTGGGAGATGGATTTCCTAGCAGAACTTGTTTAGACTGCCTATCTCCACATGATTAAGCAGGAGGTTGCTGGCAGTAAATTTAAATACTCAAGTACATTGAAGGGAAAGAGAAAGACAGCATCCACCAGAAGACAGTGGTTCACAGTGTTAAATGATACTGTAATTCTAATACCTAGACATTCCCGGAGATCCCGATTAGTTTCCATACATGTTGTTAAGCGTAGACTGTAACACCAATCTTATCCCTCAGTTCTGAGCTCTTCCTCTCCAGTTTCCTGCCCTCCTTACACACCCCAGTTCAGTAAATAACAATGAATAACATGCTATAGATTTCCTTTTCACTTGCGTAAGTAAAATCCAGGAACAAGGAATCAGTCATTATATTTTAGGAGGAGATATCAAAAGGTGTGGCAAGAACTGATCTTTCATATTCCTGTAAAGTACTGAATTTTTTAAATTAGCATCCAAATGGCCATTTTTATTTACTGATATGTTAATGTCATTATCCTGAGTATTTCTGATACCTTTCTTATTCTACCCCATAGAGTTGGTTTTAAAACAGAAATCATGCAGAATTAACCTCAGATTGGTCAGTGCTTTTGGACTACGCTCAGTTTGAGCCAGCAAGAAACTTTCACACACGGTAGTCCTGTGCACTATACACTGTACTTTGACACAAAAATAAAAGTTAACTTTTAACCCTACTACATCTAGGCTTCTACATGAGCCACATTAAACAGAAAAATCTTTTTTAGATATATTACTCAAGTGAATAATGCTGTCATTTTTAAATCTAACTCTTACCACCCCTTCTTGAATTCTGAATGCCTTTTGAATTACTCCTGACCTCAAGTTACTGTCTGTGTTCCTCTTGAACCACAAGTTTTAAGTATTGTACTCCTCAAATCTTGCCCTTTCTGTTGTGAGCAATATTTTATCATTGGATTTCCTTTAAGTTAAATTCATAACATTTATGAAACAGGAAAGCCATTGAAAATATATTGAAAGAGAAAAATATTTTTAAACTAAATAACTATTTAAAAAAATTCAACGAATGGTAGCATGTTTTCCTTTTATGTTGCTTAAAAGCAATTTTATTTGGGACAGGTAAGCATTCAGATGATCAAAACTTAGAATGAATGATTTACTCAGAGTCCTAAAGTAGTCTGTCACAGACAGTTATGAATTTCTATGTGCAACATCTTATACCTATGGTGAAACCAGGTCCAAATCACCATCCTAAGTGATACCCTACTTGGGGAGAATAGATGATAGGCTTAGTTACATGGAAATCATGCCAGACCTTACTTAGAGTGGTACAGATTTTTGACATGAGCAGGATTTGAAAGGTGAAACCCTAAGTTTCATTTAAAATAATTATAAGAATAGTAATGCAATCTTAAGTTAACTGGTAATCAAAACATATCCGAGAATGCTAACAAAGCATTTTCTCATTCTAACAGACAGCTAAAGGATTTTCCTTTAAAATCCTCAAACCTTTAGACAAAAGCAAGACTTTTCACCTCAAGAAGATTAGTTAAGGGCATATCAAGCCTTTATACGTTGTGAAAGATAAAAATAAGTGCCACAAGAGAACAATTACTGTTAGTCATTGGTATAAAAAATACTGTCCTGACATCATTGAAAAATGAACCTATTAGCTTATCTATAATAAACTCACAACAGGGGCAGGAGCAATGTAAAAATTCTGATCACCTCACAATCATTATGACTAATTCTGATGAAGAAGAATTATCTTGTGCTTACATTTGTAGAAATCTGTGATATGTAGATTTTCACAAAAAAAAAGTCCTTAAATATAAATATTGCACTAACAGCTGTTCATGTTAAATATGTCTATCAATTTCTTTAGGAATAGGAACATGATATAGATACACCCACTTCCGTGCACATAAGCAATGCTACATAATGACTAACACCATCTTCATTTGTTCTTTGAAGAACTCATTGAACCTTTACAGATCAGTTTCTTCGTTTGCAATTGCATGTTTTTGCAGTTATTAGCATACAGAAAAGTCTATTACTCTTTCAAGTGCATAAGTTCTTAAAGAATTTGAGTGCATACGATATAGCCATTTGGGAGAGGAGGGGTAGAAGAGAAGGAAAAAGCAGGTTATGATGGTGCTTCTCCCCGAGGACTTCTGCAGTTTAAATTTTTTATTATTATGCATTTTTTCTATGTAAATTTAACTTTTTTGTAATTTTATTTTAATTTAAATCAAATTAAATTTAATACGATTTCACTAATGTTATCATTTAAATTTTAAATTACATTTATTTTTGATAAGGAGAGCAAGACAGTAAAGAGGGGCACTTAGAAACATCAATATGCAGCTTCCTCTCTCTCTCCCTAAACTCAAGATCGTAACCAGCTACATTTTCATGAAATGAGGGATATGTTCAGAGTTACCCAGGAAGACTCAGGAAATAAACAGATGTTCATGTGCCTTCTGTCAATGTACAAGTCAAATCACTGCCAAGTCCTCCTCTTTCCTGTCACGGATTAATGGCCTCTGGGCAGCTGCCTGGGGAAGAACAAAGGAGATGCCCATGTCACTGTTTGAAGCACTTCGTAGTAATTCCACATCACTGCACTGGTATCTACTGGTGACAACAGAGGAAACCAATAGCCTCTGGCTCTGTTGCTGAAGCAGACCCAGCATTGCAGCCAAAGAACCAATATTGTCAAGATCTGAGATGAGTATATTAAGTAGATGTGTTAGCTTACCTTCTGGAGTTGCTTTTGCTCAGCCTGCAAAAAATCCCCTTTTAAAGGTGGCAGTGACCCTTTGATACTGAAGTTTCATTGCATATGAACAGAAACTTTTCCTATCTTCCTCTACCAACCATCTCACCCCACCACTTTCTCTAATGAAATTTGTTCTTTTTCATCTCTTTTCAGTTCAGTGGCAGTCAACATCTTAAAAGATAGATGTAGAAACCTGCAGAAGAACACACTAACCTTTCATGCTGATAGAGGAGACCTTTTAAAGGTTTGGCTGCAGCCTGTAGGCTCTACCAGATAGAGATTTGTGCTATTATCTTTACAGATGGATAATGAATTTCAAGTATCAAAACATCTATACTGAACAAATCTTGTTTTGTGGTTGAAAGGGACAGCAGGGGATCTCCTCTAACTCCCATATACAGATCCTCCATCTGAAGATTTTACAAGGTTCTGTAGAAACCATAATAAATTACAGGGACCGACACTTTTTTTTTTTAATTATTGCAGCCGTGTCAAAGGCAAACTGGAAGTTCTTTAGAACACAAGACTCACCTTCTGAGCTACATCAAGTAGCTTCAAGAAAATGCTGTCTCAGACCTCATTTAATGCATTTCACACTACTTTCACCACCTTAGTGCTGTGCACGTGGGTCACTGAAGTACTTCGGATTTCTTTCCTGTTCTGCCTCATCTCATAGCATGTCCTCAGCACAGAATCACAGAATCACAGAATATCAAGAATTGGAAGGGACCTTGAAAGATCATCTAGTCCATTCCCCCTGCCGTAGCAGGAACACCTAGAGCAGCGTAGGCTTTAGTGGCACATAACTCAAACACATCTCTTAAGCTGGTCAGTCAACCTTTATGCTGAAATCAGCAAGGAAGTGGCAGGGTTTATTATTTTTATGTTACTGCTTTACAAACACATTTTTGCATCATGGGCTATTGGACTGCATTTCAGTGTTGATCCAAACAGCATCACTCCACCGAAGTTAATGTGATAGTGTACGGAAGTAGAAAATTATTCAGAGTTTGATAGGTCCCTGAACAAAGCTGGTGAGAAAATTGTGTGGCATCACAACTTGCAAGGCAGCTGGTGTTTTTAAGTGTCACTTTTGCATAGAAAAAGGAGCAAATGCCAATTGTGAAGTTCAAAAGACTGGCACTGTAGACAGGAACAGTTAAAAAATTCCTCATCATTGTTTTCCAAATATTAAATATGCACGGAAGAAGAGAGAGGATTTATTTGTAAAAAAAAATTGGGATCATATAACACACAAAAGTGCAGTAGAGGAGGGAGTTTTTAGATATTAAAATCAAAGACACTGATCTACATCTTGTTTATGACAGCATAAAAAAAATCCATTCATGCTATCCATCCATCAGTTACATACTACCAACTCAAGTTTCCTATAATAATCAGGGCTATATTCATCAGCTATTGAGCATTTCAATGTCAATACTAGACCTCTACATTTCTGGTGTTATATATAACTAAAAGACACAAGCATCTGCTATCAAATATCTCTCAAGGGAAAAAAGAAAAGTTCCATTACATAACAGTCTGGATAGGTTTTATAGTAATGTCTTTTCTTGTTCTCTCTTAATAATGTACAAGAATCTAATAGTTTCTCACCATCCCTCCCTAATAACAAAAGTGTCTTTGCTATAATTCCAGGTTTATTGTGTCCTTAAACAATTAAATAACCCAGGTAGAATTTGACATTGCAGAATGATTTTCAGCCTTGTCATTTCAAACATAACCTAGGTAGGCATTAAAACCAATGTTTAGGAAACCTAGAATGTGTCAGAGAAATACATGCCATTAAATGAGACTGTTCGGTATCACTTTATCCTGGAATTTCTTAACAATATCATATGTGAAGCATCAAACTGAGCTTGATCTCTCTGCTGCAAATTCTCTCTGATTAAGATGGAAAAGAAATGGAAGTAGCAACATCTAAAAGAACGTGCCTGTGCCACTTCTATCTCTGAATCATTGCTTCCTTTCTTCAGTTCAACTACTCAAGTTACAGCAGAATAATTTTGTACAGTTTGTGCAATACTGAAAAGCTTTTTTCTCTCTCATTTGCATGTCTTTTGGCCACTTTTTTCAGCTCATGAAGTCAGAACATTATCATAGTTTTGAGCTTCTCAGCACTAAGGAGGGAAAAAACACCATAATCTTCTCTGTTGGGAGAGCAAGGAGGTAGAGAGAACAGATGCAGCAGCAAAATGTAGAACAGTTGCTGTAGGGCGATATCTTTCTGGCTTTGCTAGGAAAAGACCTCATACAAATAAAGTGATTAGCTCACGCTATAGAACATTCATAAAAAACCAGAACTTCTCTAGCAACAGCTCACTTGAAGGGCTGCTTTTGGAGACTCTCATTGATCAGTCTTGCACAAGTAGGAAAGCCAAAAGAAAGTACGTGCAACTGCTGCTTATCCTTTCTTGAAAAACTAAACCAACGGGTCTAAATAAGCCAGCTACAGGACACCCACAGCTGCAGCAACAGCAGAGACATATTGCAAAAGTTGGTAACAACTGTGGGAAAATCCACCTAGCAGAGGCTGAAATTCCATTCTTATACAGCAAAGGAGAAAACCTCCAGTCAGTTCTCACTTCAAAGTGACCATAGGAGCAACCGTATTTCCTTACAAGATGTGTATTTAGAACAGATGCTGTTCAAACCGAAGCTCATATATCAGCACGAGTAACAAGTCAATTTTATCTTGAATTTTAAAGCACCTAAAGTTTGCTTTAACATAATAGTGATGTGAGTTGGAGTATGACCAGCTGTACAGCAGGAAAGGTGGAAACGTTTCTCTTAAAACATGAAACAAGTAGAAATTGTTCAAATTGTATTTGGTCTGCATTTTATTAGCACAATGAAGCCACAGGTTACTTGCAACACTAATCATTAGGTGAAAACAAATGTCTTTTATGGTTAGTTGGTATGTTTCTTTATCATATTTCTGCATGACTATGTAGTTACCTACTGAGATTCAAATTTATATGTTCCTTAAAGTGAGGTTTTGCTGCTCAGATATTTTTTCAAAGTAGGAATATGCTACTGTTTAATGTAGGAAAGGGCAGTGTGTTCTGCCAAGTCTTCCTAAGATTATCATCAGTGCATTTTCTGGAGAGAGTGATCTGCTGAGTGCATTCTCTACTACTGGATCAGCGTAGTCTTCTGGCCCTTAAAACCCTTGTATCCAAGGGAAGCGAACCTATTGTGTTCAAAACTCCTGCACTCCATTGTGTGTGAAGTTAACAAACCCTGAAGAAATAGTTATGTCAACACTTAGTTACACTGCAAAATTTAATTTTATCTAATTTAAATACAACTGAAGAAATTAAATAGCTTCCAGAGCTGGTTCGTCACAAGTTTCATCTTAGGAATTCTGAAGCATAGAACTGAATCCATGAGAAACATCTTTCCGCCACCACCTCCTCACAACAAAACAGCAGAAACCAAAAGGACACAAAAACAGCCAGAGGAAATCCTTATTTGGAACCACTTCCTTTTCAAATAGTATTTGTTGTGGGTTATTGGTCATTTTCTAGACCTATGTAAAAGAACGACGCATTTAGTAAATAAATCCTGCATACTTTGAAGCAAGTACACTCCCTTTATTGTGAAAACTGTTTTGTAACCACATCATAATGAAATATTTTAAAGGATATGTTGCAAAATTTTAACACCATGTATTTATAAGCTTTAGTAATTACAACAGAAATGTAAACTATTCCGCATATGTTACAAGCAGGGAGAGGTTATTTTGCTCACTGGAAGAGGAATGAAGAAGAAAGACTTTTTCCTCTTTCATTTTAAACTTTGTTTCCCTGATACAACAAGCAGTACTGTAATAGAAGCATTAATGGCACTATTAACTCAACCACCTAAAACCAGAATCTATATTAATTACAGTCATTATACTTAATTGAACATAATAATCTAACGTAACAATTCCTTGTACACTAATTAATAAAACAGCATGTCTTCTGGATCAGAAAGGCATTAATTTATTTCTTTCAAAGGTAAGATATTTAGGGGACAGATAAAATTCATAACTATATTTGGACAGACTGTTAACTTTTGTAATCACAGTGACTGATCAGGGCAATAGATATCTTAAGTGGAATTGAAATTTCACGCAAATTTTGCATATCTAATGTGTTAGGGTTTTTTCTTCCTCCTTGGTGACATTTTAAGAGAAAGACATGAATCAGCAAGGTCAGTTCCATAAAAACACTGCAGGGAGTCACAAAAAAAAAAGTCTAAAAAGTGTTATATATATTATGAGCAATCTTCCATAACTCTTCTTTTTCATAAACTGGTGCTTAAGTATACAATGTAATCTCCTTAAGCAGGTCAAAAGTAAAGATAGCTCAGAAGCCTGGACAGATCAGATGGACCATCTCAAAAAACACATAAACTACTTTCTCTTCCAGCAGTGAGCTCATGATACCTCATGAACTGATCACTTGGGCTGGATCATTCAAATACTCACTGATTTGCCTGTGTTTCAGGGTGCAAAATGGTCAGAGGGAAGAAAAAAAAAAAAAAAAGAAAAAAAAAAAAAGCTTCAGAGTTTCAGGCTTTAATATGCACACTGAATAAAGCAGTCTACAGCTCTGCACCTAAAACCCCTCACTAGACTTGCTTGCTTTGTAAAAAACCCTAACTGTTACTGTAAATTTCTTAGCCTTTGACACCTAAAAGTCTTCAGCACCTGCAATTTTGTTTTACATGTGGCCAGAAGTGCCTCCATCTTTTCAGATCTGAGCTGCCTCTCATCTGTTGTTCTGTTAGGCATGAACCAAGCCTAATTTATCCACCTGGCTCTTGAGAAACCTGATTTGATAGATATTTCACCCACAATTTCCTTTCAGGAAGAACACAGCTGAACAAAAGCAAGGAATGCTTTCATCCTGACATTGCAGAATGAAGATTATCCTCTGCTAGAGGAGATCGAAATAAAGATGACTCTCAGCCCAGGAAGTCATCCTAAAAACTGAACAATGGATGCCTCTAAGAATTATTCTCTCACCTTCTGGTTAAAGCTATTATAATGTTTAATAATAATTAAAGAAGCAATAGGCTAGAGGGAAAAAGCTGTAACCACTTTGTCATTTGGTAGCTATGCAGGTCTGCATCCTAAAACATGCATTTCATTTCATACTGAATAAATAATTTCAATAATATTAATAAGTAATCTTTGAAGAAGGAAATGGAGGAACCAGGCCTATACTTAATAGCCAAAACACTTCCCTGGGAAGGGAGAGTAATGTGTATTTGACCCAATTAATCTTTGAAGTTGCTCCACTGTTCATAACAAAATTAAATTCCGTAGCTAGAAATACCACAGACCCACTCAGCAAAATAGTTTAGAAGGCAAAACCAGAAGCAAAAGCAAACAAACAAAAAATAGCAAACTCCAGTCATGAAAAAATTTGCACCTTGATTTCACCTCCTACATAAGTGTACTAACCAGTGAGCTATGTTAGGTAAACCAAGCAGAGGAAAGGAAGGAAAAGAGGAAGTGAGGGGGAGTACGCTTGCATTCCTAAATCTCTGTTTTGTCAGTCACGAGGTCAAAGCACATCCCCAGAAGAATCAATAATAGGATCTGAAAGACCCCTTCCTACTCTCAACATTTCCCTCAGGGACCATCAGTAATATATTGTCTATAGGACATGCACTGACCCAGTATTGCAACCAGAGATTTCTGACTCTCCACATATACCATATAAGAAGTTTAGATACTTAACACAGTTCCAGATCTCACATTGGAAACTGACTGCCTAAAGTGGTAGCTATTCAACATGTATCAGAAAATAACCTTTCCACAACTACTACCATCCCTTGAAATTATTAGGCACACTTTCTGAACTTGATCTGGCTTGTTTGAGGGCTACTATTTCTGCACATAATGATAAAATGCACTTTTCTTTTTTTTTCAGTGTATTCACTGTATGACTCAAATTCTCACGTTTGAAAGTAAGTCAGTCCACATGGTTTCATAAAAACATATTAGTACAAAATGGTAGATCAGTCATGGCAGAGGTAGGAACAAAGTTCAGTAGTTGTGTTTCCCAGAACTGAATTTAACCAAATTACGCAGACTTTGAAGGATTATTTTGTTTTTAACCATCTTCCTTAATGAGAATGACTGAGTAAAAGTTGTCTTTTATTCACATCCATATAATGAAAAGATTTGGTATTAACATCATTTCAAAAAACGTCATCTGTTTCCATTTCCTTTAAGTTCCAACAACATATTGTAACCGAACAAGCTTCTGTATTGCATAAGTCATCCAATACGCCAATATGCTACATCCTACTTGGAAAAAAAAAAATGTTCTCATGAATCTTCCTTATCCTTCTCCTTTCCTCCCTCAAGACGTTTCACTAGCAGATTTTTTCAGGCCTCTCCACAGCTTTTGCCTCTTTGAACAAGTAAATGGTGGGAATTATCTTACCTAATTTCACCTAGGCTGTCCATAAGAATCTTTGAACTGTGTACTAAATACCCACTATTACATAGAGCAGAAATGGATAAAATTCAAACCAATAGCGATTCCCTCACATAAATTTACAGAACAAACACATATGTCTATTTGTAAACAGCCCTACTCTTCTCTTGTAAATTTATCTATATAAATTGATTTCAGACCAGCCACATATGACCTGCTTTCCCTCCACTTGCACTCCAGAATACACAGAGTTGGTGAGTTTCTGACCAGGGTAAAACTTGAATCTCCTACTGTTTGAGCTAAAAATCTTGCAGAGACAGCATATCAATATTCAAGATATACCAGATCCAAATTATAGCCTATTCTGAACTCTGACCTCTATTTTGGATCCTAGCGTCATTCTTAGCTTCTAATTAGTAATATTATTTTATTGCCTTATTAATAACTCGTGCCACAAACTAAATTACCATAGTTTCAATCAAATCATCTTTCAGATCCAGTAAAACAAACAGTGTAAAACATGCACATTCCCTAGGTACAGACAGGGATGTCATAGCACGCAATTTTTAATTTCATAGGCATAAACAGATCAAGTTTGACTACCCGGTGATTAAGTATGTGATTATACTTATTAATGAATTAAGCAACTTTTTTTTTTTAATCATTTGTAAGGAGTTTGCATGAATCACTGGTTCAGGAGCTCCTACCCTTTCCCAGGAAGCCTGCTGCAAGTCACACCCAGCCCCGCATCTGTTCTGGCTTGCCTCTGCAGCACAAGCCTTTGGGGGAAAGCTCTGTTATCTTTTGACACTAGTCACTGCACAGCACTGCACGATCTGCAGCCATACAGAGCATGAAAATTACAATTCTTTTTCTGCAAGTGATCTCAATGTAATTTTGGTCTTTTTAAAAACATTAACTCCTGTTAAGGAACCTCATTGGATGCACTGCGCCCCCGTAGTACAACAGGATTTCTTTACAAGGACTTTTAACAGGAATCCAAGCTGGCAGGTATAACCCTGTCCCAAAAGAATTTAACAACTTTGTGATTCCAACAGTTCCGTGTCAGCAGGAATTATTATTACCCAGTTTTGTTTCTGTTGTTTGTTTATTTTCAAGCAAAGGACTGCCTTCCTTCAAAAGTGGTTAGAGGGGAGAAAAAAAATACTTTTAAGATTTAATTTCTTTGGAAACATCCGTGGAAATCAAAAGTTACCAAGTAGACTTGAGGATGGCGTGGGATGTAGTTGCTGTGAAGAAGAACAGAACTGGGATATGTTGAAACTAGTTTAGCTAGTTACAAATGTAAATATAAGACATAGTTATTGTATGCACTCTGAAACCAAAGAAAAAGTTTAATTTAGTGCTAAGAAGCTGAGAGTAGAAAAACTAGTTTCCCAGCATTGTTCCTCAGAAGCCCAGAGGAAAATTTTAAAAGGTAACCCAAATTAGTTTTGTTTCCTGTCCCCCCCGCCTTAACTAAACAAAATACTCTCAAGACTGACTCGCCTTCTTTAATAGCACTCTTTAAAAGACATTTTCTATTAGAGTTTGGCATCATTAATTTTTCTAGAGCGCACTGTCAGCATGTGAGCAAATACAAATGCAGAACTCATGCATGTGTGTTACATGGTACGGAGCTTGCCTTTAGCATTTCTCCGTTTCTGACAAGTCGGAAAGTAATTATCAAACTAGTTGATGCAGAAGCCCGAGGCTGTAGTAACTAGTTAACCCAATTTAAATTTTGCTGGTTTGCCAATATGTGGTTGGTTTATTTTTTAATGATTAAACTGCCTGTTTTTTTTTTTTTTAAACTGACTATCAGCCTGGAAGTGTTATATCATAATTTCCCTCTATGTAATAAAATGCTACCAAAATAGAAAAAATACTCATTGTGAGTTCCAGTTTTTCTTCTCTAAAAAAAGTTATTACTTGTGAAAAAACTATTCTTAAAGGGAGCTCATTTAAGCAGAAGAAATTGATTGTAGATTCAAAAACATGCTCTGAACCCATAACTAATTTTTTATTTGCTTCCTTTTCACATGGCCAGGGAAGAAGAGCCAGTGCCTGCTACAATCTGCAGTCAGGCTGCAGCAGCACCAGAAGCTTCTGCCCTAGGATGGCTTCCTGATCACCCCTTGTTTCCCATGAGGAGGAGGTAGGGATTGCCCCCCAGGGCCAGGCACTGGACCCAGCTTTGCCCAAAGCGGGAGGCTGCTGCTCTCCCACTAGGCTCTGCAGTCCCATGCCCACCCCATGGTGCAGAGAGGGTCAGAATAGGGGTACTCTCCCACTGCTTGGATGTCCCCATCCAAGGGTCTTTTCCTCCCTGAAGGAAGGGTAGGCACAGCCTCCCCACTCCCTGCTCATTGCCCTCCAGAACAGTAGGTCAAGCAGGTGTTTTTTTTCTCTAACCCAGCTCTTTTCATTTCTTTTTTCCCACTTGAAATCTCTTTACTTTGCAGGCTTATATCACATTACTCCCCATCTATCGTCTCTCTCCAGCTGAGAAGTTCTTCTTTCTTCACATTTGGTTGTTCTTTAAACAGGAACTATATAACTATATAATTATATATACAAATATATAACTATAAAACCCATAGCTTTACGGTTTATTGCTGTCCTCTGAACCTATAACAGATGTACTTACTATATCCTTTTCAAAACAACAGGAACCAGCACTACATATGGTATTCAACGCAGGCAAAACAGGGATTAACACATGATGTTCTGTTTTGTTCTCTGTTCTTTTCCCAACAACCTCTAATGCTCTGCTTTCGTTTCATATTATTACTGAGCTGAGGTTTTCACTGAACTATTTATCATAAACTCTGAATCTCACTCCTTGGTGATAATGAGGCTTCAACCTCAGCAACAGAACAACCATGCAGAGCAAGGACAGCAGCCGGGCAATGAAAGAGAAATCTTTAAAGACATACTTTGAGAGCTATACCCCAGGGCTGCCTCCTCAGTTTATGAAAGTTTACATTAAGAATTCAAAATTTGTTTTCATTCTCCATGAACACAAAAGCAGGACTTATGCAACTGTCACCAAAAAATAAAATAAAATAAAATAAAATAAAATAAAATAAAGGAAGAGTAATGAAGTCAACAAAGAGAAATAAGAATACAACCCGAGTGACTAGCGCAGCATGGAATGGTTCAGAAAGTGGCCAAAGATAAAGGCTCCCATGTCTCCCAGATCCCAAGTGAGGGCTGCTCCTCATGCCCGCAAAATAGCATCTGATACTGAGGAGCTACTGCTGAATCAGAGCTGCTGCCAAACAATCCCTGCAACAGCTTTCTTAGGCAAGTACAGCCAACACCACACCTCTGTGGTGCTTTGTGGGCTAATCCACTCGCTCTGTCCATGTGTTGGACTTGGATATAAGCCAGCAGGACTCCCAAAATCTGGATAGTGATAGCTAGTGAATTGTTTCACTTGAGCTTTAAAGGCTTCCCCTCAGCAGGATTTATGATACCAGCACAACACCATGCTAACTGCAGTGACATAGCTGCCTATTCATAGCTCCCCAGAGGGCAAGAAATGTGCTGAAGTCTGCTAGCAGAAGACCATAAAGACAGACCATGAGGACATGTACATCTTTTTTAAATGAGGACTGCTTGTTAGTGGACTAAGCAACTCTTGATGCTAGCCTCTACTTGCTCTTTGCCTTTAGGCAAATCAGCTAGCATCTTTCCCAGATTAAATTAACTATAAGAACAGGGATGAGATAAAGAGTGACTTGTCTCCTCTCTTTCAATGGTGGCTTAGATACCAAAAAACTGCCATAAATCCCTTGAGGCACATGAGAATAGCAGTACACAGACCAGACCAATCAACTTGTTATAAGAAGCTGTTAACACTCCAGAAAATCTTATGCAAGAATAAAGCACTTGGAGCGTGCAGGAAATCTAACTTTTACTCTTTGAGACAGATTATTTACTTTCCTGGGATCATGCATCTTGCAGCCAGTGTTGAACAGCCAAATAACATCACCAAGGGAACACCACAGATTGCTGCTGCAAAAGGCAGATAATCTCCCCCCAATCCTTTCTGAGTCACTGAGCAATAGGAGTACTTTTGAAGAAGTGATGCAGCTAAAAGTGTAAGAGATTACACTTTTTGTTCTTTTTGTCACCAAGAAAGTTGTCATATTATGTAAGACACTGCTGAGACCAAAGTGGAGAAGTCATCTGTTCTAGTACAACAACATTCACTTCTATGGCAGACACTGCTGAGTTGGAAGGAAGACGTATATGAAGAGCGACTTCATAAATCCACAGAGCGGCAAAGAAAACTGAAAGTTTTGGGGAGAATGCTGCACTGGAAGATTATTAGATTTTTTCCTATAATCAAAGACAGACTGCATTTACCATCAGATCAACTACTTTCATCTAAATCTGAAGGATTCCAGTTGACAACAGTGAATAAATATCCCATTCAAGTATTATCTGTGCTATCACTGACTTGCTTTGTCACTTTCTAAAGTTTTGCAGCCATTGAAGCTGGTTGATAAACGGTTGCCCATCAATAAAGATCATCCCTTAACTTCTAGGTTTGTCTAAGCAAATGCCAACTTTTTCTAAATCACTGCAGCACTTTATCAAAATTTAAAGTGTGCTCATTAATTCAGAATTTCCCAGACAACTATCTTATCTTAATTCACTATAGAAGATACTTGTCAGGCATTTAGAAAAAAAATTGACACCAACAGATCTTGAGGGGAATCAAGGAAGACTTGAAGTCTGTCTTACCAATGAATCCTCAGCTGAATATTCAACCAACCACCCTGTGCCAGAAAATGGCATGGGTGTATCCAGAATCTGACAGAAAAACAATTATGTAAGACATAAGCATTATGTGATGCATTCATTTTTCTTGGATTTTCAAGAGAAGATGACAGACAAGATTATCTTCCTTTCAGATCTTTGGCAGACTTGAGGAACAATACAGGAAGCTATAAACCATTATTTGAAAAGAAACGGGTATTACTAAACAGAAGAATCCAAGGTAACATGAAGGTCTTAACACTGCACTTCATGACCATTTAGCCAGGTGGAAATCTATACCCAATTAACGGAACTAAAAAGATTTTCTACTTATTAGTAGAAAGCACAAAGTGTGAGGCAGTCTCATATTTTCTAATGCTTGGGTTAATTTAGCTCACATATTTTGCTATTGCATTGTCACCAAACCAGCACCAAAACTTGTTATTTCCACTGTGACAAATGATCAAGCGCAGATACTAATTCAGTTCCACATCACATTTGATAGGGTTGACAGCTTCAGAAGGGGGAAAATCTGTAACTGCTTATTTGACCAGATTGTTGGGAAATGATGTGGGCATTTGCTGCACAGCGGGGGATGGCTTTTATTGGACAGGAGCTCAGTGGACAGGAAAGCTGTGTTTTGAAACAGCAGATCTTGAGTTCCAATCCTGTTTTCTAGTGCAGGTCATATTGAGACAGACCTCTCTTTGTAACTTGTTCCACACTGTTGGAACTGCTACCGCCAGTCTATTTGCTCGCATACATTATTAATATCAGCCTCCTGTGTCATCCCCCTTCTAACCTTCAGTCTAGCTATTTGAATTTCATTAGGCTATAACTAGAGTCAGTTGAAACTCAGCACTGAAGACAGACAAATCGAAACAATTCTCTTACCTCATCATTGAAGATTTGTAGTAGAGCATAAGATATAAAGTTTACAAACTTCATGTTTTTAAATGGGGAAAAAAACAAGATGTTTTTATCTGATGAGGACAAAGTGTAGCACTCCTCAAATATTATTTTCTTCTTATATTATTTTAGAATACCTTGTAAAAAAAATTGGTCCATTCCTTCAGAAGGTTGCAGTTACAAAGAAACGTAGTTTTCCCAACATAAAAGCATTGCTTTGGGACACACTCCAAAGACAAGAATCCACAATAACATAACATGTTTTCAAGAAACATAGGGGATAAAGGGTGTATAGGATGTCTAGCCTAAATGACCACTTCTTTTCTTCTACTGAGAAGCTTGAGAGATATAAGATCAGAGGCAGTCTACAGTGTGCAGTAGCAGAACATACAGCATTTCCTCCAACGAAAAAAAGCCATGCCAACTTTCTTTAATTTTTTTTGTTAAAGTTTCAAAACAATGTCCCAGCTATTGCTAAAAAAAAAACCCCAACCAACCAAACAAACAAAGAAAAGCCCACCTTCAAAAACTAGGCTTAGCTTAAGGTTAGCATTTTAGAAAATTCTTTCATGTTAAAAAAAGCGTTGTGCACAGGTAGGGTCGTTTTGTACTCACAGCCGCAACAACAACCAAGTTCCACAAAAGACGATTTTGGTTCAGAACCTGGTTTTCATTTTCTGTACTTTCACCCTCTAAAAGGTCCTTATGTGACAGTAGTAAATTATATCATTAAAGTTGTTAACAAACATCCCTAGATATTAGGAAAAACAGGGTGGATAGTCTTTTTGTTAATCATAAGGCCTCTTTATATTTGGTTTTAATGGCACAGTAATTCTCCTGTAGTTTTCTTAGTGGCTATTTGCTTTCCCTTTTATCATTCACATTCATGTTCTGTCGGGTGCACTAGCTGTCCTTGACATTCCCTTATTAGGTTTACAAATAATCATTAATTTGTTTTGTGTTCTGCCTCCTGTTTCAGTGATATATAGGCATGTCATTACCTTTCTAAAGTATATTCATTATTTCCTTCTTCAAAAAAAGTCCACTACTTTCCACACAGGGTTCAAGGCAATTTGCATGGTACACATGTAGTAGTGTATACCATTTAATGCACCTTCACCAAAGTTTGTAATCTATTCTTTAGATTTCATAATTAATAGACTAGTGATTTGAAGTCTCTTGCATTGTTTGATTGCTCTTTCTCTTGATGTGTTTGAAAGGCACTGCACTAGAGGGAGCAGAATATTAAACTCAAACTCAGGCTTGGTTCTCGTTTGGTCCCAGACCTTTGTCTTGCACCATCTCCACTTTCCTCCCACCACAGAGGAGGCAACGCGTTCACAAAATATGGGTTTGTACAAGGGATTTTTTTAATTTGTTTTGTTGGTTGGGTATTTTTTAATTGCTTTTGCTATGGGGGTGGAGAGAGAGGGGGGTGTTTGGATTTTTTCACTGAGGTTATTTTTTTGGTTGGGTGGGGTTGGGTTTTTGTTTGGTTTCTTCTTGTGGTTTGGTTGGGTTTTTTGGAGGCAAAATCTCACACCTTGCTTTAGTATAGTATCTGACACAGAGCTAGGGAATTAATTGAGGCCTATAGGTACTAAGGCCTTCTGTTTTTTCTATTTCCACTTTTTTCCATAGGCTATTTTATAAGTTTAACTCAAGTTTTGGGGAAACCTTTTTTTGCATAAAGAGGTTTCCCAGCTTTGTGGTTTAAGCTTAGCATTTATACCATTAAGTGTAGCATTCGTAACGAGTAATTTTGTCAAAGCTTTGCAATATACTCAAGAATGCTAATACCAATTTGATACATCAGATGTCCTTAAAATTATCAGTTAAGTTTAAAGCCATCCTCAGACTTGTGTCTCTTTTGCTCTGAGAAGCCAGCTCAGGAAGGCTTGCTTAGAATCTCAGCACTTCGCTGACTTTATTGAAGGGGCATTTACTGGCAAGTCATCCAAAATTTAAAGTCCTAAATGACAAACATGAATCTTTTTACGATACTTCCCTCTCTCTCACCCCAGCAATTTTGGTAACTCATTTTATACAGTAATGTTGGTTTTACTGCTTAAAATAAATGCACAGATATTCTGAATAATAAACTTGTTCAAAATATACTCATAATTAAAAAATTATGACCACACCAAACCAGTTCACAATTTTACTTATATTTCTGATATTTAGATGCTTTATTTCCAAAATTAATGAAATTTTAATAGCCATATAAAGAGATAACTATGACATGATTGTTGTCTTATGTTGCCAAGAAGCTCTTGAAGTAGTATGGGAAGAAGGGCAAAGTAATAAGCCTGCAGTTATTATCAGCAATTTCAAAATTTAAGAAACTCTGGAATTAAAGTCCTATTTTTTCATAGTATCAGTTGAATTTGTAATTATAAGAGAACTAAAATGGCACAAATGTGATTTGTGCAACTGATATAGCCCATCCTCTTCTGAATGAATACCAGCATATGTTTCACGTGGCTTTCAAAATTAAAATGCATTATGGAATTAACTCAATAGTTTAAAAAGACCCATGGGAAAAACATGAGAATTTTAAATAAAAGCCATGTAGGGGCAGCTTGTCCAAAATTGAGCCCCACAAAAGCCTACAAATGTCAGCCTCATGAAATAATCCCACTGAATTTGGCACAATACTAGAAGCCATGTATCACAGCTATCAGAAAAGCAATCCTCTAGAACAAAAGACACCAACCAGAACTAAATAATTTTTGCTGCACTCTCATAAACAACAATCACGCATGTTATTTAATACATGGTATAGCCTGTGTGATACTGGATTATCAGCTGTATGCTGGAATTGAACACGTAATTTTTCAGTTCACCTTTTGTGATAGGTATGTTCACAATAGATGCTGTCACTACCCTGGAAATAAGACCAGCAGTAAGAGGTCGGGGTTTTTATCATGAATAAAAACTGAAAGACCAAGATACATGGGACATCACTCCCTTAGTGACTTTAAAACAGCAGAAGTAGATAATTTCAAGAAAGGCATGTTAAGACAAAATTATTAGAGCAAGATTATTCTGATTTATACTGGAGAACCAGTGTGAATCCAGATCTTCTATGTTCTGCCTTAAAGAAAACACTAACAAAAATCAGTTGTGTCATGTGTTGCATTTTGTCTCATGCACACTAAGCTAATACTAAAAAAAGTGGTACATCTTATTATGTTAGTAGAAACCTATAATCCGTGATTTACTCAGAGAAATCATTGGACTTCATACTCAACAAAAGAAATTATCTGTCCTATACTCATAGCTCTGTGCATTTACCTGATCCATACTGAATATTTTATTTCTCTTTATATTACTTTGCCAGGAGCCATCCTTTATTCTGCTCTGAACCTTGTGTCAATATCTGCACATGTGTAAACCAAGTGTAAAACACAATCATGTCAGAAGTGACAGCGCTTCCCACCCACTCTGTAGGAAGGATTATGATATGTTTAAGGTTGTTTGGGAATCTGGTCCTGAGTGTCTTGTGGCAGCCTTTTCCAAATGCAACCAATTAAAATGAGCCCTGTACTGTCCTCCGTGTGATGCTCTAAAACTGTAATGTCAAAATTAAGGACCTCAGAGTTTGAAGAGATTCATTTGTAATGTGTGTTTCAATCGCTTGCACAGCAGAGGTGAATAAACTGCAACTTTCATCTCTTCCCAGAAACAAATTGTTGAAAGGGGTTAGTTACTGCAGTTTGTTCAAAGTAGTGTCTTACAATGACAGTATTTGTAGAAATGACAACAAGAACATGCAGCAGCACGTAGGATATTCACAACATTTTATGAGGGAATTATGTCTGCAATATGTTTTTCAGCATTTTCCTAATAGGTCTCTGTATTTAGGTGTTCGTAACTCCAGTGAAATTTTGATCTCAACTGGAACTCAGCAAACAGATTTTCCACTCCAGATCTTTTTTGTGTGAGCCTTAATAAAAAGAAAAGGCTATTAAGCAGGAACACATATGCATATCTTGTTGCAGAAATTACATTAAAACTCATTGTACCAGTCTATACACCAATGGGAATTCTATAAGCTTTAGCACTTGGAAAGCTTTTCTTAAGAAGAAATAAAAGCTATACAGAAAAAATATTTCATCCTTTCTGAAAGAGGAAATTATTAGTGTAAGCTTTAAGAGAAGAATGGAAGACTATTTTGCAAGGTAAATGATCACATATCCATTCTTTTCCTTGAGTTAGTCAAGTCATAACTATTCGTACCCCTGTTAATATTGGGAATGCTGAAATAAGTTGCTTAAAAGTAAGATATAATCAAGAATTATGTAAGTATATTTGATGCAAATTTGAAGTGAGGTTGTAGCAGGATGCTCTGCTTAGCATCATCTTGAATGCTGCCCCACTTGTTAATTTTCTGGTGAAAAGTTACCAGATATGTGGGGAGGTCATATTGTCCTTAGTGTTGAAGAACACAGAGGATTAGTCTAACACAGCACCCCCAAAATAAATGTCACACAGTAAGATGTGAAAACAGATGCTTGACAAAGGAGGATGTGAAATCAGATGTTTTCATGAGGAACAAAAGAAATGAAACACCAGTTATATTCAGTCCCTGTAGCTACCTCAAGGACTAGTTATCTACATTTTTTGGTTATGTTTATTGGAGTGTGTCCAGAGGAGGATGACCACAGTGGTGAAAGGCCTCTAGGGCAAGACGTATGAGGAACAGCTGAGGTCACTTGGCCTGTTCATCTTGGAGAAAAGAAAGCCGAGGGGTGCCCTCATCATAGTCTACATCTTCCTCAAGGAAGGACGGTGAAGAGGGAGGTGCTAATCTCCTCTCCCTGGTGATTAGTGATAGGACATGAGAAAATTAAATGAAGCTACACCAGGGGAAGTTCAGACTGGAAATTAGGGAAAGGTTCTTCACTGAGAGGGTGGTCGGTCACTGGAATAGATTCTTCAGGGAAGTGATCACAGCACAAAGCCTTCAGAGCTCAAGGAGCATCTGGATGATGCTCTTAGTCATATGGCTTAGTTTTAGGTAGTCCTGGGAGGAGCAGGGAGTTGGACTCAATAATCCTTATGAGTCCCTTCCAACTTCAGATACACTATTCTGTAAAAATACACAAGTCTTGCTGAGCTAAAATGTTCATTCTAGCAACATATCTAGGTGAACTAGAAGGTTCAGCAGAGCAACAGATGACTAGCAGTCAATCACTTAATATAAAAGCTTAGTCCTATCTTTTATTGGGAGATATTCTAGTATGCTCCCCTATATAGATATGTTTGGGATTCCTCTCCTGAGTGGGGATGCCCCTCAAGGTTATGCCTCAGAGCCTGAGCAAGAGAGTCATAAACTTGTGTGAGTAACATCAATCTCTATAAAATACTTTTTTACCAAGCTAGCTTTGAATTATTGATTTAGCAAATAATTGTAATGAATAGTATCTATAGCTTCTATACCATATAGTAGATGTTCTGATTAATGTCCTTTAGCCTGAACACATCATTATGAATCAAGATAAAGTTTTATTTTGTAACCTTTAGCCTGATCACATCATTATCAATTTAAATAAAATTTTATTTTGTTTGCATATATGTCTCAGTTTGCCATCCTTAACCATGCAGTACAGAGGTATAAAAGGTAGAACCAATCCACAGAAGTTTCATGAGCAGAAAAAAAAAAATCTTACTCATTAAATCGGTTTTTCTATAGATTCCAAGAAAGTGATTCACAAAACAAAATACAGTAGGGCTGCACATTAGCAGATGTTAAAATAGAAGTGAACACATAGCAAGCTTCAGCTGGTTTAAAAAAAAATGATTTAGTTTATCCAGTAAAACTTGATTGTCACAATGCAGTTAGTGTCAAAAAAACTAATGACTGAGCTTCCCCACAGCATTTCAATGGAATCAAAACCTATTAACTGTCTGCACATCAATATTCTTTTGCAATGACCACTTTAAATCTCAAGGCTAAAGACACACTCTCAAACGAAGTACATCATCAAGTACCAAATAATTTAAAAGGTCATGAAGAAAGTTATGCTTGAGCAGTGTTGTAACAAATAAGCAAACCAAACAAGTAATAACTCACCCACTTCCCCTTTCTGCCTCACTTAGCACCATTCCTCCTTCCACACACTGGGGTTTGAAACCTCAGATAATAAAAGCTGTCATGTGCTTATTAAGGTCATCAACATACAACACCTGAATGATCTTAATACCCTTGGTACAACTCCTGAACTCTATAAACTGGCCACACTTGTCTTTAAGAGCATAAATAGTACACATTTTGTAACTCACATATAACTTTGACAATGGCAATATTTGCACCCTTTCTAAATGTTTTAAAGTAAAAAAGTGGCATTCAAACCTCTTCCTTATTCATGTACTGGCATCCCATCTTACTGAGGAAGACCTCAGACATCATACCCTAGATTACTTATGTATCAAATTGTCAAAGTGTAACCTATAGCTGCTTTGAGAATCTAAATCAGACAGGCTTTCATGCATGACTGACATTAATCAACTTATAAATCTTGATGTAGAAGTTTAGCTTAAGAAAAACACAGTAATTTAATCAGTGTTGTACACTACAGTTATATTTTGTTCATCACTACCCATAATACTGTATCATTAAGCACATTTAATTCCACATAAAGCTGTCAAGCAGTGAACGTTAAAGCCCTCCTCAAACATCATTTAACCCAGCAAGCCTCAGGCACCACTGGAAAAAGCATGCACTTTGAGAACAGGGCTAAATCCAAAGATAGCATGAGTTGGGAAATAGTTCATGTCTCAATGACCAAATGCTAATAACGCTTGTGCTAATAACGAAATTCTGTCATTGATAATACTAAATATATTTATTGCAAGACATACTCCATAAGAGGACAGTGATCTTTTGAGGAATATATTACTTTGTTAAATAAATAAATGCAATATAAATACAGGCTAATTTACCCCTCCATTATCCACCTTTAAGTTCCAGTAGAATTGCTGCAGTGAAAAGTGGATGCAAGACACTGAATGACTTCATCCCAACCCAGGAAACTGTCTCTCCTCCACTCTTTACTTCTGAAGCAATCAAACAGGCGTCCTTGAGCCTCAGCAGGAGGTGTAAACAATGTTTACCGCTCTGTCCCTCACAGGTCACCTAATCCTATCTGTCCTCAATCAAAAAGAGGGCAATGGGGAGGTCAAAAAACCACACATCCCACCCATGCTCTTAATCTGCAGCTTGTTGTTATTTTAGATTTCCATGAACCCTGAGGGTTCATCTTTCAAAATGGGAAATGAGAACTATGCAGCGTCTACCCTACGTAGCAAGAGAATTACTGAGGAAATCCTTATTTTCTTATTATTCTAAGAGTTTCAGACCATCATTCTCACATAGCAACAGAAAGCCACTGAAACCAAACCCTCCATCACCCAGCAACGATACAGGAAAGTGCAATTCATCTCCAAAGCAGCCTATCAATTGTCAAGGAGCAGTGACAGCAGAGAAAACGTTTTCCTGGGGAAGCCTGAGTCAGCGGCCTGAACTTCTGCCACATTCTTGCATTAGGCATTTGCCTGCTGAGCGGTTATTTGCCAAAGCAGTGAGACATAAACACGTTAGCCACGGGGAGAACAGAAGGGGGGGAGCCGTAAACAAACACAAAAACATAGAGTAAAATCTTGTAAATATCAGAGAAAAGAAGTGGAAGTAATCTTTGCACAGCACACATAAAGCACGAGACGTTCTGTAACATTCTCCTTCTAGGGACTCTGAGGATTCGCAAGTACTTGCTTACATCTGGTACTTCAGTGTTTATATTTCTATTTTAACATACTTTTTGACCCAGCAATTTTTGCTTGCTTGCTGTTTTCTTACAGCTTCATCAGGCAATGAAATCCTGAATTTGCCGTTCAGATCACCAACTAAACTGAACCATTTAATATCAACTGAACTCAATTATTCTGTTTTAATTAACCACAAAAAGATCTAGCCCATTAGAAATAAAGATTTCTCTTTCATCTTCCAGGCATGTAACAGAGTACAAACATCAATCAATTCTGAAATGCCAGTTGAAAATGAAAGTACCCAGATGTTTTATTATTTCAATACGTGTAGATGCCTGTTGGAATAACAAGCATTCCTGTAAGAATTCCTCCCGCCCCCCATTTCATTAATAGTGAAGTCATTAACGCAGTAGGCAAAATGCACCACAATGACAAAACAAACACTTCCAAAAGTCTGTTGATCAAGAGGTATCAAAGAAGGGTTGTCACGGAACAACAGAATTGTCAGAGTTGGAAAGGACCTCTAGAGGTCATCTAGTCCAACTCCCCTGCTAAAACAGGATTGCCCACAGCACATCACTCAGGACTGCATCCAGGCAGGTCTTTAAGGTGTCCAGAGAAGAGGACTCTACACCCTCCCTGGGCAGCCTGTTCCAGTGTTCTGTCACCCTCACTGGAAAAAAGTTTCTCCTCATATTTGAATGGAACTTCCTATGATGCAGCTTGTGCCTCTTGCCCCTTGTCCTGTTACTAGGAACCACTGAAAAGACTCTGGCTCCATCCCTTTGGATACTTATAAGTATCAATAAGGTCTCCCCTCAACCTTCTCTTCTCCAGGATAAAGAGTCCCAGATTTCTCAGCCTTTCCTTGTAAGGCAGATGCTCCAATCCCTTAGGCAATGCTGGACTCTCTCCAGTAGTTCCCTGTCTCTCTTGAACTGGGGAGCCCAGAACAGGATGCAGTATTCCAGTTGTGGCCTCACCAGTGCAGAGCAGAGGGGAAGAATGACCTCCCTTGATCTACTGGCCACGCTCTTCCCTGTGTAGCCTAGGATTCCATTGGCCCTCTTGGTGACAAGGGCACATTGCTGGCTCATAGATAGTTTATTATCTTCAGGACCCCCAGATCCTTCTCCTCAGAGGTGCTTTCCAGCAGGTCCACCCGTAACCTATATTGTTGCCCAGAATTTTTCCTCCCAGGTGCAGGACTCTACACTTGCTCTTGTTGACATGGGGGAAGGGAAAATATCACATGGGAATAAAAGATTGGGGGTAAAAGGAGTGGATAATTCTTAACTTGGAAAAGGTTTAAAAGGAAGGTACTGCACAAACCTGGGTGTTCATTTGTCAAAACCTTTTTTCCCCCAAGTTGTTGGGTTTTTTTCCCTTGTACCAATTGTCTACACCTCTTCAGTGTTATCTCAGGTGTGACTACATTGTCTATGCAGTTATTCAAAAGCTCAGCCTGACAGCCTACAGATTTTAGACCAAACTATATGTACAATTATGTAATGGCCTGTTTTATAGTCTATTACAGAATTTATAATATAGTCCCACAGATAATCTAGAGACAGGAAGAATAAAGCACTTTTTCTGTTGTGAGTGAAATCTAATTTCATCTACCAGGACTTATGCAAAGTGTTTGACACTGTCCCACACAACATGTCAAAATTTTTGGTCTCGAAATTTGAAAGTCATGGATTTGATGGATGGACCACTCAGCGGATCAGGAACTGGCTTGATGGCCGCACTCAAAGGGTTGTGGTCAGCAGCTCAATGTCTAAGTGGCAGACAGTGACGAGTGGTGTTCCTCAGGGATCGGTATTAGGACGAGCACTGTTTAATGTCTTTGTTGGAGACATGGACAGTGGGATAGAGTGCACCCTCAGCAAGTTTGCCAATGACACCAAGCTGTGTGATGTGGCTGATATGCTGGAGGGAAGGGGTGCCATCCAGAGGGACCTGGACAGGCTTGAGAGGTGGGCTAGTGCAAATGTCATGAAGTTCAACCACTCCAAGTGCAGGTTCATGCACCTGGGACATGGCAATCCCAATCACAAATACAGAGAGAATGGCTGGAGAGCAGCTATGAGGAGGACTTGGCGGTGTTGGTGGATGAGAATCTCAACATGAGTCAGCAGTGTACACTGGCAACCCAGAAAGCCAACAGCATCCTGGGCTGCATCAAGAGAAGCATGGCCAGCAGGGTGAGGGAGGTGATTCTACCCCTCTGCTCTTATGAGACCCCACCTGGAGCCCTCTGTCCAGTCCTCAACATAGAAAGGACATAGACATGTTGGAACGGGTCTAGCAGAAGGCCACAAAGATGATCAGAGGGCTGGAGCACCTCTCCTATTAAGACAGTCTGACAGTTGGGGTTGTGCAGCCTGGAGAAGAGAAGGCTCTGGGGATACCTTATTGCAGCCTTCCAGTATCCGAAGGGATACAGGAGACAGAGGAGAGCTGGAGAGGGATTCTTTGTCAGGGAGTGTAGCAATAGGATGACGGGTAATGGTTTTAAACTGAAAGAGAGGAGATTTAGATTAGATGCTAGAAGGAAACTCTTTACTGTGAGGGTGGTGTGACACCAGAAGCTGTTGCCCAAAGAAGTTGTGGAAGCCCCACCCCTGGGAGTGTTCAAGGCCAGGCTGGGTGGGGTTTTGAGCAGTCTGGTCTAGTGAGAGGTATTCCTGTTCATGGCAGGGGGGTTGGAACTCAACGATCTTGAAGGTCCTTTCCAATTCTAACCATTCTATGATTCTATTATAATTATACGTTCAAATCTCCAAACTTTTGAACTGCAATTTAAAAGAGAAGGTGAATTAGAAAGTAAAAATAATAAGAACTAAAGTCGCGAATGTCTGTGATATGGTTTAGCAATGGCTGCTTTACTTAAATCATACACACTCAAAACAATTCTCTTCACAGGTTAACATTTTCCTTGCTCACCAACAAGTACTGGCCCTGTTCACTATGGTGATACCTACTACTCATTAAATGGGAGCTTACAAAATATTCTTGACAAGCTCCAACTGAATTGAAACTTGTACAGTCGGTGAGAGGTAGAGAGAGGAGATGGTCACAATGCTGAGGATGCAATTCTGTTTAATGCAATGAATATGAGCCACATGATGGTTCAAAACCCAGAAAGAGTCTTCATGGATTCAAAAGACAAATATTGAACAGTTCCCCTCCTCTTTGGGGGATTAAAACCATTCACAAAACTGGTTTTTTAATCAGACACTAAAAATGTCTTCAAATTCTTTCTCCTCTGCAACAGAAGAGATTGGTAACTGCCATTATTAAAGAACGAACAGAATTAAAATTTTACTCCAGGGTGAATTTGTTGTTATTTAGTGGCTAAATTTATTTGAAATTGAGGTGAACAAACACATCCATGGCAAACCATTGGAGAATGCAGATTTGAACTCTAAATCTACTGTCAGAACTAGAAGCCTTCCAAATGAACATGCCCTGTATTGTCATATTTGCAGATACCTGCACTCTCTCATCTTAGCCTCTGTGTCAACTTTAGCTTCAATAAGATCTGTAAATTAATTCTGAATTATTATTGAAACAACTCCACTACAATTTAGAGCTTATCAAGTCTTTTAAACACTTTTCAAATATGCATAACTAATCTATAATTTTATATTCTGGATCTGTGATTTTGTCATAAGGACATGCAACTGCACTGCAGAGAAATTATTCAGATGATCACAACAACTCCTACATTTCACCCATTATGTGAAGGGTAGAAAATTATTTCACCTGCAAACTGTTCTTAAACTAGCTTTGCAAAATCTGTTGTTTTAAAAAGCTCAACCTTTCAACACTGCAAAAGTGTTCTTTAAAATCTCAAGTGAGTTTTCAGTCTTCTTTGTATGGAAATATACTTAGTGATATCAGATGTGGATTAAAAAATAATCCAAAAATTATGAAATTTTTAAGATCTTGTACTTTAAAACACTTTCCTTTCTTTACTACTTTTCATAGAGTAGTTTCATCTCGTTACATGCCTAATAAGGAAGGACTAGTGTCACGTCGTTAACAAATGCCTGCTCATCATTTGATTTTTTTTTTTTTCTTTAAAAGGCTTTCAGGGTACAAGTTCCTTCCTTATGTGACTTAATGACAGACTAGTTTTATGAAGAAGCAATTAAGGCCCTGTCCTTTTTGCCAAGACCAAGCTCAAAGCCTTGCGTGAAGAAAATTGTTCATGTGATGCTTCCTTGGTGGGAAAGTAGAGACAGAAAGATTTTAAGCCCAGAGAAGCTTCCATGGAATGTGATCAGTGCTAATTAATTCTGATTGCTCTATAGTTCTGAAGGACAGAAATACAGGGAAAGTAATTTGAATTTGACTCCTGAATGTGTTTGCTGCTTCTACGTTACAAGACAACACATTAGTTGCACATTTAGTGACATAAGTGGTCATCACCCAGCAATGAAATCAGTTCTGAGCATCAAGATCTATGTTGAAGACAACTTCTTTTGTTGTAAGATATGAATGAGTTACTTGCACCAAAAGCATTACTAAGCATGCCACTGACTTTGAGAGAACATATGCAGAAGTGCAGGTACCTCTAGAAGAAAAAAGACAAAACTTCAGCAGTTAAAGATTTCAGTAGTATGAAGGGTTTTGTCAATGTTTGTGTCATATTGCACCTGTTACTGAAAATAGTCATAGCATATGGAGAAGCATGAATTTAGGATTTCCTTGATACACTTGCAAGATTTATTTCAGCATACGGGACCTAGTTGATCTTTCCGCCAGGGAATTAGATCAGATGAGCATTTGTAGTGCTCCAGATCTCTTTAGATGACATACTGGTCCCTCCTGAGACAAGCAACAGAAGAGCATTCTAAGTCTTGCTATCTTATCCTTTCCTTCTCTCCCAGGCATGTTGGGAGATGCAAGGCTTATACTGTAGGTATCATATACAGAATACTGGGAGACACTTAGATATACATGTATAATTTGCTAGAGGGCAGTGTAAGAAAGTCCAGATAATGTTTTTGTTGAATCTTCCTCCACAACCTCTAAAACAAACAGCATTCAGTCTTTCTAATCTTACCTCCAATAACTCCCTAGCCTATACCCTCAAAGCTATTACTCCAGAAAGCTGTACCTCCAATTTAGGCTTTGCCTGAATTAAGGCAGTAGCTATAATGAACATTCATGGTAAAATGTGTGCCTATCTTAGCAAGTTTGGGCATGACCTCCATGTTTAATAATGCTTATACATTAAGGGCAGAGTCTATTGTCACATTACTCTGGTTTTAGGCTTCTACATTTCTACATTTAGTTCATGAATAACAACTACATCAGTGCACGCAAAGAACATTATGAACTGCTTACTGCATCATTCAAACCTTTTTCATATCACAGTAAGATGTGTGAGGGAGTTAGACACTCGAATACTTCAGCAAAACAAGTTAGAAGTTGAGCTTCAAAGCACTCAAGTCAGGGAAAAAAAAAAAGTGTTCAACAAGGTTAAACACAACAGGTTTAGGGACTGTACAGTAGAGTGTTTTTAAACTGCAATTATTTCCAAGTCAAAATCACTTTAATCTACATCTGTTTTAGAAAAAGGGAAATGTGTTTTGATTAGTTGTTTTAACTCCAGCTGTAATCCTAAGCAGTACATTTCCTTAGCTCTTGAGAGGGCAGCTATTTACAGGATAGCAAGGGATTTTGTTTCTGTAATACATGTTTTCAGTTTGTTTGTGTACATTCATGAGCTGCTTTTTATGCTCATTTGAAGTAATATTAAGTGCTTCAAAAATACTACACATTTATGTACAAAAACAAGCCTTAATGCAAGATGATTTCTCCAAAGAGGTCTCTGTAATAGAAGGCCATTCATTTAAAAACAAAAATGTTAAATTGCATATGTAAACTCCTTTCTGATGGTGTTAATAATGGAGTACAGATAGAGAGAAAGCAAAGCACATGTACAGTTTAATATACCAAAAAAATGTAATTTTTAATGAAAACTTTTACTTGTACTACATTTCAGGTACATGCACATTCCACTTACTCATCTAATCCTGTAGTGATTGTTTTCTAGGAGTCTTGCAGTCTTTGAAGAAGCTGAATAATTTTAAGAACTGGGAAGCAACTATTATAACATAAATTGCCATAAAGTTTGAAGTTTGTCAGGAAATCAGTTCTACATCTACAGTAATATTGTATAACAGATTATAAAAGGAAGACTCATTAGATTTTTATTATTTGAAGACCTAATATGGAATCAGTAAGTACCTAGTTGGGAAACAAAAATCATACAGTAATTAATGTACTATAGTATGCAAGCATTGATTTTTACATGGACTATATTTTAGCAGTAATAATGTCTGGCACCAGGCTACAAATCAATATGAGACACTACTGTGCTGTTGGTTTAAAAGAAAAAAAGAAAAGAAAAACAATCTTTTATTTAACTGGCACCATCAGAGTTCCACATCCCAGTTTTGCTATTGTAATACTTGCTGTTGTTTTCTCATTCCAAATTTATTTTGCCAAATAAATACCTAGTCTTTGTACTGGTTCAGTTCTTCTCACAAGAAACATGCTGTCAAGTTTAGGAAAAAAAAAAATAAAAATGCTAGCATCAGATGGAAATGGGACTAAGTCTTCTGCATGTGAACTTTTTTGAGGATTTGCATTTGCCACCACAGTTCAAACACTGTAATGTTATGCTTTGTGTTCCTTCATTGTTTTCTCTTAGAATTGTTAAGCAAGTTCCAGACTAATATATGAACACAAGATGAGCAAAAAACACTGTATGAGTTTTCTGAAAAGGCCTTGCTGACTATTAAGAACAGAAGAGGGAGGAGTGAGTGTGTCTGTGCTCCACCAAAAGCAGCAGAAGAACAAGCAACGCTCTCATTACATGCCAAAGTGTTTCTATTATGGCTGGGAAAGTTCAGAATTTCAGACAGCTTTAATATAAAAACTTACTAATCTTCAGAGAAAAAAAAAAAAAGTTAAATCTGAAGGTTCATTATCTCATTTAACTCTTGGAAGGCCCCCCACACTGAAGGGAATAACCTGTCTTCACTAGCTGTTCTTTGGTAACTGTGCAGGTGTAGAGCCATAACCTTGCACAAGGCAGTGTCCGATGACCCCACAATACAAGGTGACAAGATGGCCAACTCCAAACAAGCTGTATTGGAGCAAGTGGTAGGGAATTGACCCAGGGTGGAGGCTACGGGGGTCATACAAGAAAGGCCTGTGCAGTCATTTCACAAGCTTGCTTTCATAGACTTATAAAAAATTTTTAAAATCGATTTGTAGGCTTTAACTTCACAGAATCTCATGAAAATGACAGAAGAGAAAAATATTACACTAGCAAGAATTGCAGAGTATATAGAAATCCAAGGACAGCTATGGTACATATGAAGGATGTTTTGCCTTATGCAAGAAATTATTTTATTTGAGACTTCAGGTCAGAACAGCCTCCAGAACAGTGTAACCAATATTATGGCATGCTAAAAAGTTATCCAGGCAGAAAAAAGGAATACTCAATTAAGATTCCCGTTACTGATAACACAGCCCATTTTAAAAAGGGCTGTGTTATCCTGAAAAAAGCAAAAATTGCCTTAATTTAAGGGGGGGGGGG